>BMAW01103037.1:0-46669 GCA_019974015.1 Nephila pilipes
GTGTGTGTGTGTGTGTGTGTGTGTGTGTGTGTGTGTGCAAGGTGTTTCAAAACTCATAGGCAAAAATTTAAGAAGTCAGAAAAACACCTAAACAAGCTATTTTTATCATATTATAGAGCAGAAAATTTAAACAAAATGTGTATTCTCATGTCGTAGCATTTTGGGAAGAAAATAGACCTTTTATAAGTTACGAAATTTATTTCTGATCCAGATGTTTAACCCAGTTTCTCGTAATTGATAGATGAAAGATATTTTTACAACATGAGGCGTTGGTTGGAAAATTGCTTTGAGAGGAATACTAAAATAGATTATTGGGATAAAGTAAAAGGAAGTTAAAAAAATGAAGAATATAAAGTACTTAGATGGAACTTAATAATAGAATATATATATAGTTATAATCTATAACATAAAAAACGACAAACCAAGAAGGAGTGCCCCGATTGTAATGAAATTTTCGTATGCGCAGACATTTGAACCGAACATGAAAATGATTAAAATTTGGTGTCTAGTGAATGAATACCGGGAGCTACAGAGCATCAGAACTGCTCACTCAGAAGATGTATGTAAGAAACGATTCTCATTCTGACGGTCAGATTTTCTGTTCCATTGCGATTTAGGATTCCTTTCAACGACTGAAAAAAAATGCTTCACCACAGGATTCAAGAGCAACTGTCAGAGTGTAATAGAGGTCATATCATTGGATTGAAAGAAGCAGATTGGACATATAAGAAAATCGCTCGTCATATGGGTCGAAGCGATGCAGCGATTAGAAGATGCTGTCAAGAATGGGTGGACAGTAGCAGATTTCAGAGTCATGATGGTAGTGGTCGACCTAAGGCCACAGCAGTTCAGGAGGACAGGGTGATTGTCAGATCAGCTCTCACAGCGCGTGATTCATCGTTATCAACCATCAGACGTGCGACCCGCTCACGAGTGTCTATCAATACTATTCCCAGATGGCTGATAGAGTGAAATCTATGTTCGTACTGACTTCTACGTCACCTGCCACTCACGCCTGCATACTGTCGAGCAAGATTACAGTGGTGCTTGACTCGATCAGATTGGAATGATGCTGAATGGGGACGTATAGTGTTTAGCGACGAATCAAGCTTCCAACTGTGTTCTGACGGTCATCGAAGACGTGTCTGGAAACGCCGAGATCAGCATGCCGATCCTGCTTTCACTATTGCACGCCACACAGGTCCTCAACCAGGAGTTATGGTCTGGGGCTCCATTTCCCTTGATAGCCGGACCCCATTTGACTGTCATTAGAGGCACACTTACAGTATAGCGGTACGTCGACGATATTCTGAGAACTATTTTGCTACTGTTCCTTTTGCAGTACCCTGGCCTCATTTTTCAGCAAGATAATGCCAAACCACATACGGCACGTATTGCTATGAACTGTCTTACAGCTTGTTAAACACTTCCTTAGCCAGCCAGATCTCTCTCCAATCGAGATGCCTGAGATATGATGGGAAGGCGACTGCATCTATCAGAGAATGTTGATCACGTAGTGCGATAATTGGAGCAAATGTGGCAAGAAATACCGCAGGAGACCATCAGGAGTTTTATCACTCTATGCCACGTCGGGTGGCAGCTTGCATCCAGGGTAGAGCTGGATCAACATCTTATTCAGGTAGTTATTTTGTAAGTAACAAACTACAACTGTGAAATAAATCATTCAGTTTTTCTGAAATTTTAATCATTTTCTATTCTGTACATAATTTTCCTATCCACCAATTTTTGTTTCTATCGGACAATTTCTTCTTAGTGTGTCGTTTTCTTTGTTATAGAGTGTACATAAGAATTTAAATAATTATTAGAGTTACTTAGATTATTTGTAATGAAACAATCTTGTATTAAAACACTGATTAAATTATCTAAAAAGAAATATAAAAAATTTGTTAAAACTAAAAACCCACAAATATTACAGATTTAAATGAGAAAGAGAGGCCGTAAAGTATCAAAATATCCTAACAAAATAAAAAAAATTCTAAATTAAAAATATGCTAAATATTATTATGAAAACAAGCTAATGAAAAAATATTTTGCCTTTTGTATTGAGATATATGAGACTCTTCAAAATAATTCCGGATTCTCAATGGATTTAAATACATCACCTTCTAATCTTACAAAAACACAAAACACATGTGCACAGATATACGAGAAAAAATTAAGTATATTAATTAACTTCATCCTAAAGCTTATTCAATGTTTTGAAAGGTTATTATTTTACTTTTTCTTCTTGTGTTGTTTTGATTGTCTGCGATCCCAGTGCCAAGAGATACCTACATCTTGTTAAATTCAATTAAGCACTGAAGTACAACTAGCAAACCAAAATAAATAATTATTAACTCCACCTAATTCTTGGCAAAATTTCGTTCTTTCTAATGTATACCAGATTAAAAATAACTTAATTTTCTCTGTGGTAGTCAGATAATTAATATGTGACAAGAAACCAGAAACAAACCTTGCTTTTAGAATTAACTACTTTATAGCTCAGGTAAAACGAAATAATTGCCAAGATCTCTGTCAAGAATTAAATTTATAGTTTTGGCACAGTTCATGTCGTATCAGTGATTACATAAATTATATAAAAAAAAACTCTCGAATATAGTGAAGCTTTTAAAAACAATCCTTCGTAATAGATTAATATAAGGCGATATTTTTTGCAATTGATTTACGAGAACTACTTGAAAGTTAGGTACTACATGCTTAAGAATTTATTACTTTATGAAATTATTGGTTTTATTGGAACTTCATGCCTTCTTATTTTTATATTAATTCGTGAATTTGAATTTCTATTTAATTTTAGTTTGAAATTAATTATCCATTGTATGCCTCTAAGTTCGTCTAAAATCAAACCTTAAATAAGAAATAATAAATAAAAGCTAAGATATTTTAGTGACCGGCTTGACGTTATTTGAATAAAATATTTCTTACTAATTGAGGCTGAATTAGTGCATTTTTATTTGGCTTTCCCTGAACCCACTTGTCGTAGCGATAACTTTCTTGTACTGAATTCTATCAACAGTATGGAACTGTGATATCTGCGAGACCGATATGATGCTAAATCCGATGAAACGATCATCTGCCTTCATGGAGTTCTACGATATGACCCTTCATAGAAACCTTCACCTAGTCAAATGGTTGTCCTTTTCTTCTCGAAGATATTCTAAACTTCAAAGCGCTAAATGAATCCTAAACGCACCAGTTAAAATCAAAACTTTTTAAACCTTAAACGGATTAAAGGGTTTTCTCTTCTCTGACCGAAAGAGGCTCAGCGAAAAATTCTTTACCTTAATCTCGAAGCCTGTTTTGTACTTTTTTCTTTATCCCTTTGTTTTTGCTTTCGTTGTGCTTGATGCCAAGCAAATATTCTTTCATTGGAGCAAACAAATAAAAATCCAATGGAATGGTCAGTGTTTTAGGGAAGATGAGGTAGAAATTCTCGACTCACTTTGCATACAGTTTCCAGCGTCCTTTGTGCCATATGAAGTCGAGGGTTGTTTTGTAGAAGCAGGCATTTCCACAGCAATCACGTATATTTCCTCTACAGTTCGAACTTGATTTTCTTCTCAATCATGTCTAAATAGTATAGGCGGTTGATAAGCGTTCCCTCTCGAAATAATCACTGAAAATTGGACCATGGGCACTCCTCTCGTCGGTGACGCTTATTCAGCAACTTTTAAATTTTTTCCTGCTTTACAAAAAAAAACTCGCGCTGTTTATGCAACTACATACGAATTCTCTGATTGACTGAAATAATATTTCTTACTGTCTTACACTTTTCGAAATTAAAAATTGGATTGCAGGATGCGGTTTTTGAAAAGCACTTCTTTTGAATGATCATCGACATTACTAAAACTTCAGAAGTTATGTTTACTTGAATATATTATGTTGGGGGAGGGGGGAAACCATTATTTTTCGGTAGATGGCTGTAGTGATCGATATCTCGTTAAGTATCGATCAAACAATTTTAGATTTATGCTCGTTGGAAAAGTGATATTTCGCACTAAAAAAATTCTTTTGCTGTTTTTTTTTTTTTTTTTTTTTTTTTTTTGGCTTATTCAGTTGTGAGCTATAGGATGTTAAAAATGGAAATCAACAACTCACTTTGCATACAGAGAAAAATAAATACGGTATATTTTACAGTTTTTATTTAATAAAGGTGAAAATCCAAGCCAAGTGGCTGAAATTGAGAATAGTGCTCATGGTCCCAATACTGTAACAGCCAGTTTCGTACAATTTTCGTTTTGTTAATTCCGTTCAAGTATTTTTGATGTTAAAAATACACATCGAATAGGTAGGCCAGTCGTCGAAAATGTCGATAAAATCACAAAATTAATCAAAGTTGATCAGCCTGTTAGCAGTCGTAATATTACCCAGGAGCTAAAGATAGACCATAAAACAGTTTTTAACCATTAACAAAAAGCTGGATTCAAACAGAAGTTCGATGTTTGGGTGCTACATCAATTAACACAAAAAAAAACATGATAGATCAAATTTCCATCTGCGAAGCCTTGTCCAAATGGAACGAAATCGGCCCATTTCTTAAACGAATGGTGATTGGGGATGAGAAACGGGTCACATACGACTAAATTGTGCGAAAAAAATCGTGGTCAAAGCGTTGTGAAACAGATCAAACGGTTGCCAAACCAGGACTAATGGCCAGGAAAGTTCTGCTGTGCATTTGGAGAAATTTGAAAGGAATTTTTTATTACAAGTTGCTTCCATGTGGCCAAACACTGAATTCAGATCTGTATTATCAACGACTGGATTGTTTGAAGCTAGCGATTGACCAGAAACGTCCAGAATTTGCCATCAGGAGAGGTTTTGTGTTCCATCAGGGCAACTCCAAGCCACACACGTCTATAGTGACTCGCCAGAAACTCCAGTAGCTTGGTTGGAAAGTTTTGATGCATCCACCATATAGTCCAGATCTGGCACCAAGCGATTACCACGTTATTCTTGCTTTGCAGAAATTTCTTAGTGATAAGAAATTGGCATCAAGTGAAGTTGTGAAAATCGATTTCTAGATGTTTTCGCCAATAGGAACCAAGACTTCTATGAGAGAGCCATTATGAAGAGGACTTCTTTTTCGCCAACCAAATAAATCAAAACGCTGAATAGTACTCTTCGCAATGTTACCAATTAACACTTACCAAAGTTCTATTCACATTTACAGTTTGTGCCACCAAAACTGTTTGTCTGCTTAAATATTGAATGACCTTCGTGTCATTCAAATCCGAACTCCGGGGGGAAATTCAAGAGTTAATAAATTAAAATTATTTTCAAATTAATGATTAATACAATTCTGTGAATTATTTGACGGACGAAAATTATACGTTGCATTCTATGATAGTTAAAAAGATTGTGTTTGATTTTATTTACCATCATTTGCTTCTATTTACTATTATTTATACTCTGATTTCATTCAAAATTATAAATAGAATTTCTTAGGAAAGACTTGCACATTCAATCGTTTTTTTTTTTTTTATTAAAATTCGATAAATTTCACATCTGCTTAAAATTCCTTTTAAATAAGTTTAAGAGAAATCATCAAGACTGAAATGAACAAATAAGAATAATTTGAAATATATGCTTGAATTTTAATGCGTTAGCTTATAAAGTATGGATAGGTATCCTGTTTAAGCATGTTAAAACAACTGAGGATTAATTCTGCTAATTTCTAAAAACTATTGAACACACTATTTTGCACAAACCTTCTGATATAAATCTGAGTTTAGTGAAATACAGGTTGCTTTGATTAATTTCTTCTTCATAGCAACACTCAATCACAATCTTCTCTAAAATAAATAATTTTTTTCTCAGTGATTTTTTTTTTTGTTTTGTTTTTTGCTGTTCACTAAAATTCGTTGAGCTATATCTCGTTAAAATCAATTAAATGCTGAATGAAAATCTAAACGAAGTTCTGAAATTCGATTGAATTGAATAAAATTGCTTTTATTTTATCATTAATTGATTTTATGGTACAATTTATACCTCTTATGAAAGACAAAATAAACTAACAATTGCAATCATTTTAAAAGATGTTATCCGTCTCTATCCTCCACTTCCACGAAGTGGCCCCCGATCCAAAATAATTGCCCAACCATGGTTTATAACAACTCCACTACCGACCACTAGCTAACTTCAAACTTCTGTATTAAACTGTTTGCTGCTTATTAATGTAATTTATCAAATTTGTTCATTATACTTCACAAATTCTAAATCAGCCTACATTTGATCCATTGGGAAAGGATTCTCATTTCAACCAAATTCATCCACTCTCGTAAGTTTTCGTTGAAGAGAAAGGGACAATAAAGCTCACCCTATTACCACTTTATGTTAGAAAGATTTGTCTAAGGGCCTTGCATATCGAACACAAAAATATAAGCTTATAAAAATTTGTAGCCTGAAATTATAAACTCTTTAAAATTTAAAACATATTATTTAGGGTCAGCCCTCTTTATAAAGGGGGCTGAGTGCAGGAAATCATTTGATGCTCTAAATGCTTTGTAAAGTAAAAAAAAATACAAACATAAACAGATTTTACTAATGCACGTTTATTTAATAAGTCATTTTGTCTTTCCTAATACATTAATTTCTCCATAAACAGTTACAATTTTCACCAATTTCCGTTTTGAGGCTTCATATATCATGTGCATTTTAAGCTTTCCTCACACGTGCTTGAGCGAAGATAATTCTTTATTACTTTTAGTTTGCTGAAAGAGCGCTCAGCACTTGCTAAAGTAACTGATAATGTTAAAAAAAAATTTAACACAATTAATACATTTAAAAATAATTCATTATAATAATTATTATTCAATATGTATTACAATATGTCTTGCGCATTATTTACATCATTTTCGGTCAATATCAAATCCCGCAGCTAACCAATTTCCTGGATTAGAGTTTCATCAACTTCTTTGTAATTAAACTTTACAAAACAATAGCATCATCAAAAATTAGCTTGAAAATTGCCAAAATCCAGAGGTCTACAATAAAAATGTTTACGATAAAATGTACTTTTCGTTATAATGACAACTATAGGAATAATGTCAAGTTTTCATGAGCAAAAGTACATTATTTAATTTCTTGATCATGATCATGAATCATGGGGCTCTGGTCCATAGCATCCACCACACCCTCCAGATGGCCGGCCCTGATATTATTAAATGAACTTTATAGCCTTATTAAGTATGTGCCTTTAAATTCTTAGTAGTGATAAGTTTCTGCAAAATTATTTATTTCAAAAATGTTTATTTTTTTTTAATTAATGTTGATTTTATTAATGTCGCACTAGCAGCAAAATTCCTCCTCGTAATTTTCAACCACGTTCAAGTGTCGAGAATGACACCTGAGCTGGTACCTTCCTCTCCTAACTTCCGCACTACGCCAATAGGAGTACTTTGTGCCCTGACAAATATAACGAGATCCTTAGTAGCATCCAGGCTCGAGCCTACGACTCGACGAAAACCGCCTGTTATGAATCCGTTACCATGACCACTAGGCAACCACGACCACTTTTTCTGATTAAAGAGGATTAAGTTTAATTCGATATTATCGAAAATTCTCAGATAAATTTTAAATTCAATTTAGATTTGTAAAAGCAATATTTTCACCTCACTGAAATCTAAAAAATAGATGCAGCAATATCGAACATGCATTTTTTTTTTTCTTTCTAATCTTGAAACTCGTCCAAGGAAAGATAGATTACAAAATCAATCTATTGCGCGTGATTGGAAAAAAAATTCTCTCTTAGATCAGAGAAAAATGAGAAGTCCTCTCCGATGAGACTTTTGTTGAAATTTTTGTGCCCTATCGATGGTGAGCCCCGTTAAGTAATTATTATTTCTTTTTTCTTTTTCTTCACTGTCTCATTCATCATCTATCGTAAATGTGAGCGAAAGAAAATATTTTACTTAAGTTTTTTTTCTGATGTAAGAATCCTTTTTTTTTTTTTAGGGGGGGGGGGGGGTAATTACATGACTAGACTTTGTTTTCGACGCACTGTTGTATATTATTTAGGATGAAACGTAATCAGCTTGGGAAATTTCTCCTTCTCCAAATCTTCAAAAAACAATCTTTTAATGCTTCAATTATGATTAGATCTAGATTACATGATGTTGCGTTATGTGGAGATTTTAGAACGAGGAATCGCTCCTGCTCTTGTTTACTGAGTCATTTTTAATAGCTCAAAATGATGACGTCAAAATCAAATTGTATTATTCTAGCAAATTTTGTATAAAATGTAATTTAATTTATGATGTAAATGACATATTCAATTAAAATTAAAAGGCATTTTCTTCATATAGATAAAGGAAACTAATTTAAGTCAAATAATGAATACAATATTCTTAATTTCTCTTTTTAAATATTATTTCTAAAATTCAGTATTTCACGTTGCTTAAAAGGTAATTAAATCTTCAATATTTCTTGTAAATAAAATAAGAATATATGAGACGGATGATTATAAAAAATCTAAGAAATCAGTATTAGAATTTATTCTTCCTAAAATAACCTTATCATGTTTTAAAATAGAATATTTTTTGTCATATTTAAACGTAATTTATTTAATTTTATTAGATCTCTAACTGTCATAACTTTTTTTTTCTTTATACGCAGTATATTTACAACATTTATTTAAAATTCAGAAAATTAAACGTTCATCGAGAGATCCTTTCACAAATGTTCCAAAATTGAAAAGGTCGCAACATGCTAGAAATACAATCATTTTCACTAAGATTCATTTTATATCCTGTGTAATATAAATTAATTGATCCCATTCAGCATCGTAATTAATGCAGTTTTAATACAAGCACAAATGACAGTTGTCTTTGAATGAAGACATACTTAATTTTCTTAGAATCTTTTCAAAACTCAAACAAAAGACATATCGTTACTTTGATACGTAAAATAGCTTAACTTCTTATTCTTTTCACGTATTGGTTAAAATTCGTAATTTATACGAAAAGTATTCAATAAAGAATGGTAAAATCAGAAACTATTTTATTAGTATAATTATAAAGGAGTGGTATTCTCATTATCTTATTAGAAAACTTAAACATATTATTTCAATTTAAAATATTTCTTATTTTGCTCTGCAAGGCTAATAATAAAATATTTTATTATTAGCCTTGTGTATATAATTACTGCTTTGTTTACTGAAAAGTTATAATTTAACATAATGCAAAAATTTAATCTTATTTATAATAATTTTGAAGAGTTATATATAAAGAAATAAATATCAGTTTTAAAGAACGTTGGCATACGTTTATTATATATGTATATAAAACTATTAAAGTTTTAATTGATAAATTAGCAATTATTTAATGATTAATTAATATTTATATTATTAATTTATTTTTAAGATATTTTGCTATGCCTTTTTGATTTAAAAGGAAATTTCTTCTGAATGTAACGCCTAAGCCTTTCCGAGGTTCTTCAATTTTGTTCCTTAGACTGGCAACATGTATGATTACTCTACTTATACAAAGCACTTTGGATCCTAAAATGTTACGTAATAAATATTCAGTAGAAGTAACTAATAAATACTTTCAAAGTGTATATTGTGTTTAATATTCTACTGCTACTAAAAACGTATGTGTTTTATTTCAAATTATTATGTGTCATAAAATCCACATAAGCTAAGGAAGCTTGGCTAATTTAACCAAAGCTCCTAAAGAACAGCAAAAAAAATCTTATTAGTAACAAACATTTAAAATTTTAACCTTATTCATATCGCGTCTGAGTTACTTGAGAAGAATTACATCACTTTCTTAAATTCTACATATCACCATTCGAATTCTGATTTGTATTTGATAGAATCATGACTGGAACCCAAGACTTGAATCAGACATTCGTAGTTTAAAATTGTGAGGGAAAAACTTTTAAAGTCCAAAAATCAAGGGAAAAAATGATTTTTTCTTATATTCAATTATATAACACCCTTATATACCAGCACTCCTTCTTGAATGTATTTATTTATTTAAACTTATGAATTTTGAAATTAACACATTTATAATTAATCAACTAGGTCAAATTATGAGATCATATAATGAGAGAAGAGGCTCCTATCAAAGATGAGAAACAATGACTCAAATGAAAAAATCATCACTGAATGGACTATCATTTTGTCCATTTATTAGTTTATTGAATGAACTTGACACTTCTGATCTGGAGGAGGATGACACCGGAATCCCAATCAGTAAAGTTTAATTCGTGTACATAACTCAAAAATTGTAAGTTTCTCGAGAGTGCGTTTTGTGACCGTTTATGTGCCAGTGTTGTGTGTCAATGCCTTAAATTCTTTCAGCATGTTTCTTATTTAAATGAGACGCCTGGAATGATGTAGGGTAGCCACAAAGAGAGAGAAAGAGCTCTTTCTCCTAAGAATGTGATTCATACTTCAGATCATAAAACGTGCAATGATCTTATATGGGTCTTTCATGAGTAAATTCAAAGTGCCTGAGAGTATCAATTGCTGATTTTATCAAATCTTGTCAAACTTTATTACTACAGTAACTAATAATTTAAAAAGTATTAGTTCCTGTAGTTTAATCAGAAATATAATGAAGCAAATAATAAAAATGAGGTGCAAAATTTCTTAGTTTATGTTTAGTTTTAATACCATTCAAGGCGTTTTTTAAAAATAAATCTAACAATTTGGTTTTGTGTAGATTTTGTGTAAGCATATTTTTTACGTATTTTTTTCACAAATATTATGCGTATCTTATTGTTTCTACAAAACCCAATTTAACGTCATTTACGTTTGGAGCTTCTAGGTGCTGCACATGAACTTTCAGATTCATGATTTAACCTTGATGTATAAATTGTGCATTCACAGGAGTGTTTCTATGCTAATGGAAATAAAAAAATATTTTTTCTGATTATCTTTCTCCTCGTCTTTCCTTTAAATAATATCCACACATTGGTTGCACACAAGTCTAAAATATAAATCAAAATCTGAATAGGCTCTTCGTTCACATATCTACTCCACATTTCATTTCACCAAAGAATTTACTGTGTCCTATATTTCTTTGAAAGCCGCATGACAATTCTCATAGATCTTTATTTAATACAATTAATTTTTAACTTCAAATCAATGTTTTTATAAATTTTCAGGGATTATTTTATTTGTGATGAAGTGGGTTAACAACAAAGCATATTGCATTTCTCTTGTTTTGCTACTCTCTCGTGCGCGCGCGTGTTCAGACATTTCCCCACTATTTCTCCTTATAGTTCTACAAATTTATCTATTTTACTACCTTCTATTAAATTTGCTATTTTTATGTATATTAATGTAGATTCAGCTCAATGCAACACTTTATTTTAATCAAAGAGTTTCAGTTAGATTAAAAAATGATCACTTTGTTTATATATGATAATAAACTGTCATGTTCAGTACGTTTTCATTGAATTTCTTGCTAACAATCAAATTTATAACAAAATTATTTTCCACTTTTAGTTCTTTTTCTTAACCTTTTTACTACATGGAAACGTTATTTTTTTAAAAAATTTATATGTATTATTTTCCAGCTTTTGGTCTTTATTTTCAAAAAACGTTTCAGTGAAAGATTTTTTTTTTTTTTTTAATTTTAATTTTTCTATTTATATTCAAACCATTGCATATTCTATTGTCCTCCAAACTTAGCTTGTGGGCAGAGTCTCATAATGCAGAAGAGTTTTTAGCTTATCGGAAAGTGGATGAAAAGTTGTGGATGTTTCATTTCTTCTAAATCGTCAGGTTATGAAAGTGTAAGCCGTTTGAGTTACAAAAGTTCCAAACAAGGCACATAAACTGTTAATTTGTTGGAATAGGATGACTCATTATTATTAAACAATTTCTTTTATACACCTCTTATACAATAAAGAGAAAGAAAAAGAATAGAGTAAATTTTGCTATAAAATATAAGAAAGAGAAAGGACTATTTATAGAAAACTGATAGTGTAATTCAATATATAAAACACACACACACATATATATATCATTTGTTTCTAAAAAAATTTCGAACTTAAGATATTGCTCTTATCAAAGTAACGCATCTACTATTTGCTCATAGAAACACCACAAACTATCAAAATATGGTTAATTTATTCTATAAAATATTCAAAAAGACATTTATAGAATTTTGTATTTAAAACTGCTTTCTTCCTATTTTGATAGAATAGAAAAATATTTCTCAGAAGTAAAATAAATTTGGTTCAAATAACTTAATTTATTCTTTTAAAGTTGTGAAAAGTAATTGTCAAGTAATCATTCCTTACAAGATTAAATAATTATATTACCGAAAAAAATAGTCTTTATATTCTTTCATTGATACAAGTTTTTGCAAAAAAACTTCCATTAATAACTTAATCAATTTAACAACTTTATTATTTTAATAAGAATAAGACACCATTGTGTAAATATTATTTTAATAAAAAGTATAGGAAAAGTCAGTATATCATTATTTTTGCTGTACATACTTCAAATTAAACTCTTCCTAATTTATGAGAATGAATAATAAAAACAATTCTTACATTAAAATATTCATTCTAAAGGGAATTAATGCTACAAATAGATAGAACTTACAATGCTCAATCAATTTGATGTGGTGTGGAAGTTTGGACAGAGAGGGGCCAGCTCAAGTGTCAACTTCGTCACTTGACGAGACTCGAAATTAAGAGGTCCAACATCGATATTGTTCTGATTTTTACAACTTATATTGGACTCGGGCCCACGTAGGAGATTATTACAATGAAACTGCAGACTCATTTGCAAAACTCGCGGTCACTGGTTGTGAGGGAATGAATTTCAATGCCCGTCCTTCTCATATATTTCAGATTTTTTTTTTTAAAAAAAAAAAGCTTCTCCCTCTCTCTTTCTGATTCGGTGGTTTGGTGGTTAACTAGTAATACCGGTATTCGGGTTCAGTTCTATATTCCAAGACCAAATTTGACCAAACTTCAGCTGACCACTAAGTTTTCTCTTTCTCTTTTACCAAGTATTTTCATTTAAATTGTTCTGTTGTTCAAGCAAAACTTATTTAGCTGTGATCTGTGTGTGAAAACCGTAGTTGGTCATTTTCCATTTCTTCGAGGCAAATCTCATCAAGCAGACTTTATTGGCGACAACACACAGTAAACTCATATTCCGTTTTGCTTCGGTTGTATCATTTTTGGCGAATTTACCGCTTGCGCCGGAAAAATGGAAAAGTACCCCGTAGTTCGTAGTTCGAGTATAAATCTGTATTTTTACGGTTCGTAAAATTTTACAATAAATTCCATTTTCTTTTCAATTTTAAATTTCATTTCTGAATATTCCTTTTTTTTTTTTTTTTTTTCTTTGTGTGCATTCTTTGTACCAAAGCTGTGGCCGATCCATCGCCGAGCAGACTAACTGTGATTGTGACTCCGTGTCAGCATCTGTTGCTAGCAGGAAGTCGCAAAGTCAATGGAATACAGATAGATGCATTCCAAAAAGAAAGAAGTTTAGTTTAGTTTGGTTTTTTATCAATATCGCACGAGAAGCAACACAAGGGCTATTGGCGACGGACCTCGTAATTTTAAACCTCGATAAAGTGACGAGGACTATACCTGAACTGGCACCCACTCTCCTAGCCACCCCGCCATGGAAGGAATTTGGGCCCCAACAGATTTAACGTGCATCAGACCCGGCGTCTTTAGCGGCCAAGGGTCGAATCCGGGATTGAACGAAAACCGCCGGCCACGTATTCGAAGCCATGACCACTAGACTACCGCAGATACCCAAAAAGAAGAAAAGAAGAATTAAAAAGAGGGAGTATTAGAACTATGACATCACACTCTGTAAACACATCGTTCGTTTTTATTTAATTTTGAATTTCGAAATTACATAATATCTTTTGCGCATTGTTCCAACATGTACTGTTATATCTTACTCTTTATTGTTGTATATCATACCCTTTATTGTAAACACAGTGTTAACTTTTGTTTACTTTTAAATTTAGGAATTATTTAATAACTTCTGTTTTCAAAACAGTTAGGGTGAGTTCGTTCCCTTGGCAATTTGCCGATTAACTCTCGTGTTTCTTCTCAGTACGATACTATTACACAATCACTCGCTTATTAAAATACAGGTATGTTAAACGGCTTTAAACTTCCCTTACTCGTATACGGTTTTCAGTCAAAAATGATTGTAAAAAGGGCTGTGCAAGGGTTACATCCTTTACCAGTTAATCTTTATGTATGAAATATAAAGTTGTGCTGTTTTTAATTTTACGACTCAGGAAGTATCAAAATTTTCTTCTTTTCTCGGCACTTAGGAAATCATACATTACTATCACATTTATTTAAACTTCATCATTCAAAAACACAGTTTTATAACCTTTTCAGTTTATATTAGAGACTAAACATATATGATGAATAATGTTATAGTTTAAATGTTAAGTTCAGAAAATAATTTGTTTCGAATTTTGGTATTGTTATATTTTAATTAAAGTACATACTTCTACTCTTCAGAAGTATAGAGCAAATTTATCCCCTTTTAAAATAATTTCGAGTAATAATTAGGATATAATTTACACAGAGACTATTCAAAATGTCGAAACTAACAGGCTGCACGTCGCGCAGGTCGTAATATGTATTTTTAAACATTATTTTTTGTCAAACGCATTATAAAAATTCAACACAAAACGCAAAAATCAACCTATGAGTATTTACGTATAATAGTAGTAAATAGCGTAAACAATACAAGATATGTTCTATATTGTGTATTCTGCAATTAAAATACAACTTAAAGTCTTATAAAGTAAAAAAGGAAACAACATATGAGATTCTGCAGTGGCTCTTAAAATTGAGAATACATCTTTCACTGTCTATAAAAAGCCAAAAACATTATTATTAAATGATTATTAGAACTATAGCGAAGCATTTCTTCTACCCGATTCTTGTGCTATAATACAGTCAAATATAACTAACTCTAAAAGTCAATACCCTACGCAAGGACACACCAATCAAGTCTCACATAACTATTTATTTATTAATTTATGTAATATAATGTCTAAGGAATATTCGCTCGCTTTGGAGACCCTTGGATTAATTCACATATCCAACTATTAGTGAAATAATATTATCATGCCAAAATCTTTCCAGTTGAGGTTACTATGATTTACTAAATCCTCAGAGACAGTTACCATCAGCAACAACTCTTGACATCATCGATCTCTTGCCAGAAATACACTCAGCACTGATCACACTCGTCCTCTATCCTCTGAATTTCTCTTTGCTTATATACCCTTATATCTAACTCACTTCACTTTATTTCCACCTGCCTCTAATTAGCATAAACACGTTTCAATTTGGTTGGGAAGAAATTGTTATTTCCAGCAATCAATCTTAATTAAAGTCCCCAAGGTTAGTGAAGAAAAAATCGTGAATAGCCCAGCGTCACAAAATTTTCAGAGAAATTATCAGAATTTTTCAATAAAAATTCTGTTCATTTTCATAACAATTGCTAAGTGCATTGCATTATTGAAAAAAAAATCACTTTTTAAAGAAAAAGTTCATAAGATTGTACTAAATAATGAATCTGATTGCTACGTTGTTGTTCAAATGGAATAACTGAAAAAATATTGAATCGAAACAAAAATTAGCCTTGTAAGCAAATTCAAAACTTAAAGCCGTTCCAAATGAATTCGCTAAATACAAAAAGTATAAAATCCCTTTTTCTCAAGCAAAAATCGATCTAAAAAAAGAAACTAAATATCTTTCATTTTGGAACATATTACAAAATTATTTACGATTATTATTTATATCTACCGTCTAGCATTCAATGTGAGTAGTAGAATTATTACACGTCCTCATTTATGAATTTAATTTTGACAGGGAAAGGTAATCGATTCTCAAATCCCCATCCTCTCAAAATAAACTTAAGAATTTATCTTTCCATTCCATTAGATAAAAGAATATTTTAAAATTTAATACTTCTAACAACAAATTCGTTTTTCTAATGGTCAGAGCCTTTACACATAAATATATAGTTACTTTAATTGAAGCGAAATATTTAGCTTTCTGATTGCAATTTCGCGTGACTTTATTTTTAAGTTACGTTAATAGCGAGGAAAAGCTTTACTACAATTGCAGTCGGGTGATAAACGGAAAAGTCAATCAAATTCAAGGACTTTGTTAAATTTAATGTGTATAATACGTGTAGAAGATTAGAGTTTTTAAAATGTTGGGTGAATTTTGCTCTATTTTTTTTTTAATTTGTGACATGGATTGTATCGCGTTTTTCCTTTTGCCTAACACTTTGAATAACTTTAGTTTAGTTTATTTGCTTTAATTAAAAAATATCAACTAATAAATTCAAAGTAGATTTAATAAAAATCATTAAATGTGATGAAGAGAATTTTTGAAATGCATATATAAACAGCGAAGAATTTAATATTGAGATTGATAGTTGGTAGTTTAGCCCGTGGCTAAGATGGTGAGTGGAAGTTAAGATGAACATCAGTATCATACTTACGTTTAATAAAGAGCCTTTGGAATAAATCCAGAGTGGAATGGCAATTTCGAACTCTCAACTTTACTTCTAATACCTCGAACTCGAGTGAGTTGGTAAGAGAAAGATCCATAAAATAAATATGTGCAAAATTCTGTAAAGAACAGATTTAGCCATCCAAGGTGCACATTTTCTTACAATTATTATTAAATTACTCAATTAAATAGAATAATTAAAGTAAACAATGAAATATAGAGAAATGGACAATAGTAAATATTTCCGGTATTGAAATTAAAGCAAACGATAAATTATTTAATTGAATATATTTAAGCTAAAATTAATTAAAATTGAAGCAAATGATAAAAAATTGAAAGTGGTCTGGTACGCCAAAACGCTCCACCTAAAACAATAACTCCTTAGGTGGCTAATATATTATTTAAAAGGAAAATCGACATTTATAGAAATTAGTACCACAGATAAAGTATATTAGGGATCAAATAGCAAATATTCATAAATCGAGTAATAGATATTGATTATTAACTTCCCTTCATTGAACTGTATAAATTCATGATTCTATAAATAGGATTTAGAATCAAAAGCGAAGGAAATATTAGGGAAACAATGCAAATTATGCCATGGATTTTTCAATGGTGTTTACGAACATATTTTTACATCAATTTTGCATTTAAATTTCCAGAGACTTATTTTACAAGTGGATTTGTGGAAAGGATCCTTATTATATATACTTAATTACATTACAATAGCATACAATCGTTTCATATTACTGTTCTGATATTAGCTGAGTATAAGTTATAAAAATAACCATACATACTTCAATATTCACAGGTAAATATAATAAATTAAAAAAAGATTTATATTTTGTAACGATTCATGATACCATGCGGGTGCTGGTTACTAAATATAAACTAGGAAAAAACAATCTTTACTTTATTAAACTCTTCATTACTTTATTAAACTCTTCTCAAAATACTTCATTACTTTATTAAACTCTTCTCAAAATATTTCATTACTTTATTAAACTCTTCTCAAAATACTTCATTACTTTATTAAACACTTCTCAAAATACTTCATTACTTTATTAAACTCTTCTCAAAATACTTCATTACTTTATTAAACTCTTCTCAAAATACTTCATTACTTTATTAAACTCTTCTCAAAATACTTCATTACTTTATTAAACTCTTTAGAACAGCTAACTCACAAATAAATATAATATACTTAAAGTAAGGAAAATTAGCAATTTATTCTGACTTTTACAACTTACACGGGGTTTTGGCCCACGTCAGACATCATTATAACGAAACCGCAAATTCATTTGCAAATCTCGCGGTCACTGATGATGAGGGAATGAATGTCCTTATTCCTCCGTCTCATACAGTTAAGATTTTAAAAAAATACGCTTTTCTCTCATTCTGACTGGGAGGTCTGGTGTTCAATTGAAAATACCGGTATTTGGATTCAGTCTCATATTCCGAGACCAAATCTGAATTTTAATATCAATTCTGGTTTTATTATTCGCTTCTTAAATTGGTCATAGTCCCATTATTTGTTATTTAAATCGCTCTAATTTGGAAATACAAATATATGTTCCTGTAGCTCTGTTGGAAATGCTGACCGATAAGTTTTCTTTTGCCTTTTACCAAAGATTTTCATTTAAGCTGTCCTATTGCTTATGCGAAATTTATTTGGCTAAAGTCCATCTGTGAAAAAATCCTTACTTCCATTTCAAAATTAAATCCTGTGTTTTAACGGCTTGTAAAATTACCCAACAAATTTCTTAAATGTTTCAGCTATTTATTACATTTCTTAATTTTTCATTTTTCTTTATTGTGTAGTTATAATTGTATAACTTGTATATATGTATATATTTTTGTCTAATACCTCATTTTTGTTCATGAGTGTCTGAACACTTTTGTATTGTGCCATTTTGCCTATTATAACTACATATTATTTCTGCAAGAAAATTCCAACTGTCAATTTCTTTTTATTCTGGTCATGTACATTTTCTGCTCTGCAAATATGTTGAAGCCTTATTTACTTTTGATTTCGAAATTATATTATATCTTATGCTCTTTTGTCAATAAATGTTGAATGGGGTGGGGATTTTCTCCCTTGGGGTCTGTTTGTAGCTGTAAGCTCCTTTGCTAAGCTCGGTCTCCTTGGGAATTATGCCAATATCCCTCGTATTGTTTCTAGTATGACGTTAATAAAATCAATCAATCATTGTAAAGATTTTCTCAACAAAGGATTGATATAGGGCATCATGTAGTTGTGTTTTCTATAGTACTGGGAGATTATGATTGCTTGTTAACGTCACGCTGAGAAGCAACAAGAGGGCTATTGTAGATCGAATTGTAATTTTGAGCCTAGGTCAAATGACAAGGAAAACACCTGAACTGGAACCTCCCTCTCCTAACTTCCACTACCCACCAACGAGAAAACTTGGTGTCTCGACAAATTTATCGTGCATCCGCCCTGCTGCATGGCTCCATGGCATTGAAAGAGGTCATAAAGTACGAAGAGTATATATATATATATATATATATATATATATATATATATACTCTTCATTCATTTTCTGCTTGCTTCAAATTTTAAGGCAAAACTAATTAATGTTTTGTTTTCATATTAGTTCATAACAATAGTCACATTACCAAATAAACAATTTAGAGAAGAGAATACAGAGTAAACAATAGTCTGCTCAGATATCTGCTAATGAAGAAATATGTTCTAGATATAATGAGTAATTAAGTTACTTGTTAACATTAGAGCTCGATATTTTTTGAATCCAGAAGCTAACGATAAGCGATCCATCGCAATTATGTCAACTGAAGATACAAAAGAGGATGGCAGAAAAATTATGATTTGAAAACTTAAATATTTTCTTTATAGTCTTTTCAAATGCTCTTTTGTAGATTATAAGGAGCAAAGGGTGCGTTGCTTAATTCGAATAATTATTTTCGTATTCCATTTTGGTTGTGCCTTTTGCGGGTCGGTTCCAACAAAATGAAAAATTAAAGTAATTTTTCGATCTTAGAAATAACAGTGGGGAACATAATTAAATCGCCAGTTGTGCCAAATAGTTTCCAAATAGAACAACACGTACAATAGAAATGAATATTTCTGAGTATACGAAAATATATATTATGACTCAACTTTCATTTCAGACTCTTCATCAACATAACGAGAGAAGCAAATGCTTTTCACAACAAAGTATAAAATTCTTTTTTGAATTCTTCAAGTTGATTTTTCACACATTAATAAGTTTATGAAAACAATAAGGGAAAATATTTTGATTAGAAATCTCTCTGCTCAAAAGAAAAATTTACCTGTTTTTGAATATATTTTCTAATTCTTTTGATTCATCCCTAGCTAAGGTATGCATTCGTGTACTTAAAATATTTTGCGTTGATGATTGTGGTACGTTTCTATACATCCGAATGAAGATAGTCACAGTAACGTAAAAGAGAATATGATTTATAGCTTGTCATTGGCAGATGATAATTGTATTATGAAACTATGAGTTCATCAATATTTCTGTGTATCTGAATGAGAACGTTTTTGTTATAAAACGCTTACAGAAATTATACAGAAAAGCAGCTACAGTAGTTTAATTCAATTTGATATTTCAGTTGATTAAATTGAAATTCGTTCTTAATTATCAGTGTCATATTGTGACGCCGAGAAATTTGCGATTTCCTCTTCACTAACCTCGGGGACTTTATAGTGATTTTGAAATGCCAAATATTACAATGTCTTCACAACGCAACTGAAACGTGATTCTATAAAAGAAGATAAAGATAAGAAATGCTGTTATGGAATGAAAGATAGTGATATATAAATGAAATATAATGGAAAGGAAGGAGAAGAGAAGAGAAAATGAATAATAATATGCTGATAGATATTTGTAAATTGTATTGAAGCAAATCTTAACTAAAGTACTAAGATAAGAAAAGGCTGTTATAAAGAAGTGTTTGAATCGGAATGAGTGACTGGTGGGCTAAAATGTTTTTAATAAATCATAATCTAGGATTGAGGAGTTATATGGGATTCGAAAGAGAGCGACTTTATCTACACTTGAATGTTTAATAAAGTATTTTGTTTGCCTCTTACGTATCTTAAATTAATTAGTTAATAATTAATTTGTTAATCTTCTTAATAATCTTAGTTCTACAAATTTTAGAAGCTTTTTAATTAGAAATATATGAATATTATTGATATATTGTGTCGAAATCACTAGATGTTTTTACAGGATTTTTTGATGTAGAATATCGATGAAAAAATGTGACACAGATGTGCATTCGATCAACAATGGAAACAAGATTGGTATTTTTGTTTGCTCTAATGAGAGCATTTTTATTATTATCTTTTCAAAAGCTATGGAATGTTGGGCACCTAATATATATATATAGCCAGAATAAAATATGCTTAAAGTTTAAACTACATTTATTATTGTGAAAAAATGACCTTATTAATTCCATAAATATTTTATGTTATACAATACCATATATTTTTCATCAATCAAATAATCTATTCTTAAGCAAAAGAGGCACGTTGCTGGAAGAAACGAATTTTTTAGTTACACTTAAGATAACATACAGCTAAAATTTTTCTGTAATATTGTGATACATAAACAGTGTTCAAACCCTCTTTTTCCATCTTTCTTTTATATTTAACTTGCTAATAAAATTATTTATAATTTTTTTTTTCAAAAATAAATACAAGAATAAAAAAAATGTTACATCAATGTTTCTATTAAATATATACATCACTAAACTGTCAGTAAAAATGACTGCGTTTAGTTAAATCCAAGTACAATTGTCTTCACAAATAGCATTTGGTAGTAATTAAGGTATCAGACTACGTCAAAAACTCGAATTTTGGAGAAATATCGAATTTTTTTTATTTATCCATTAAAATATTTGAAATCTTCTCTTTCTGAAGCTACCATCTATTTGCAGCTTCGTTCATAGAATTCAAGTTATAAGTATTTAAGTATTTTAATATCAGACACTTTCCAAAAAAAATCGCCGAAGTCACGATTTTGAAACCGGAAGTTAATGTCTTGTCAAAAATATTCGTTTATTTCTTATATTTTTAAGAACATTTACTGCTTATATTTTTTTAAAAAAACTTTTAAAATACATTAAGATTCCTTTTGAGAAATCTAGCATCACATTTAGTAGCAGAATTTTCAAGAAATCAGTGGCAATATACACTCTGTTTACTATTTTGCTGAACAACGTTTTTTGAATTACTTCCGAGTTCTGTTTTTAATTGTCATTTCGTTTCTGTATGAAATAACTGTTTAAATTGCATAATAGTTTTTAGATTAATATTTTTTATTTTAACTATGGGTAGTACGAAAAATAAACGGCAGAGCAAAAAAAGGAAATTTCATGGAAATCGTCATTCTGTTTGTCAGACATCTGATACAGTCAGCACGAGCAGCGAACAAAAAATTGGAACTGTGGAAACAATAATGAAGGATAGCTTCAAAAAAGACATGAATACTCTAGGTATTAGGATTTATAGCCTAGAAATCATTTCAAGTGGCATTGAAATGCTGAGTTGCCCTTTGTGTTTATTACGAAGTTTAGAACTGAAGGAAGAGTCCAGTTTTGGTTTTCTTTCCAATATGCTCTTGAAATGCACAAACTGTAATTTTATTCATGGTTTTTTAAGAACTAAAAAAGGAAACAAGATGAATGAAATTAATATGCAGTTTGCTTATGTAAAATAATACCAAAAGATGTATTTGTTGACCATGAAACGTTTACTCTGGGAGCTTATATATCTGTAATACATTTTAATGATGGTTTTAAGGGAGTATTAAAGATATTTCATGCATTAGATGTGTTTCCGGGGCAGTATACGGTTGATACCTTTAAATGCTTTGACATTATTAGCATTGCTGACTCTAAACGACATTCATTCCCATCAGCAAAAATGGCAAGAAAAAAATTCGTACTGCAAGAAAATCAAATTTTAAAAGAAAAGAGAATGAAGAAGGAGTAACTTATAAAAGTGGGGGGGGGGGTTGGTTTTGTTGGGTATATCATTATTTTCTGAACAAGTTTTAACTTTAAATCCAATTTCTGAAGAATGCAATTTTCAGTATTTTTACAATTTTTGAAAGGTGATAACTCAAATGTTTTTTTTTCTACATATTGATAAAATTTGGTAGAAATATTTCTCATATTATTTTTAAAAGTCTGAACTAGGATTTTTGTAATGTATGGTTTATAGGTGTACTTATTCACATTTTAATGCATAAGAATGGAGGATTTTTTTTTAAAAAAAACACATGTTGTTATTTCGACTCTTAATAACTTTTTAAATAATGCGAATTATAAGAAAATCCTAATCCAGGCCCTGTACAGTTGTCATATCAATTCATATGTTGAACAACAATGTTATAGAAAGATTTTTCATGAAAGGAGAATCTTTTGAAAACGTGCTATTTTTTCTTTATTTTATGCAAAAAAGTTGTATTTTAGAATTTTTTTTCCTTGTAATAAAACCATTTAATGTTTTTTATGTACATTCTAATTCAGATGATACTAAATATTTAAAAAAAATATTCATTTACACGGTTTTTCAAAATTATGGTTCCGAACGTAGTCGGATACCTTAAGAATAACATGACAACTGCAACTATCTATAAAAACAACAAAATGTAATTTATCCCTTAAAAATAATTATTTATCTTTACAAAAAGATAAAAAAAACTCTTACAATCACTCTTGTTTGTCAACAGTTTTAATAAACTCTTCGGAATGTTTTAGAATAAAAAACAAAATCAAACAATTTCATTGCTTACTTATCCAAGTAGATGTATAACTAGACTTCAGCCGTCAACTATTAGTGCTTTGTTTTAATCTGCTGTGCAACATATGTTTGTGTAAATTTTTAACTAAAAAACAGACTTCGTTTTGGTATGTGTTTTACATAGACGACTAACTTAATAAAAAAAGGTTTAAACATTACATTAAGAATCCATGACTTTCAAGATTTGAGAATGAAATTAAAAATTTTAAATTTTTTGGACAACTTGCTAGTTTTATTGTAAAAATATTACAATTTCATCTTGAATATTGCAAGAAAAAAATCAAATATACTTATAAATAATAATACTTTCATTGCATTTCGATATTTACAATTGTAAAGGGACAAATAATAACAAATCAGTTATTCAATATTGTGATTTGAGTACATTATTATACAACCTTCAGTAATGTAACATTTATAGGAGCTTTAGCTCCTTAATACAAAATATGTATATCTTGTATAACATGTATAATTTAAAAGAAACTTTAGGGTAATTCAACATCATTTTTTTAAGAAAAACGAATTAATGCTACGTATAGTTGAATATATTTACATCTTTTATCATATCTACCTGTCAGATAAATGAAGTTTTTCCTAAAAGTTCTATCATAAAAAGAAAAAAATTTATACATAGATATTAGTCATTTTTCATGGAACTGATTTCAGACCTTTCCCTGCAGACACTTCTCTTCCAATATGGTGAATACATAATACAGTACCCTACATATATACATACATACATATATATATATATATTATAGTAGTTGCAGTATCATTATAGTAAATCACTCGTTTCTATTCCTTCAAGAATAATTTAGTTGATATCTTTACTACCATTAGAAAGTTTTATTTCCTAAAAATACAAAACATTATTGAATTCGAAACACGTGAGATAATCTTAAGCAGTTTAAAGATATTAACTTCCAATATTTCCCATTCATGATATATTTAATGCTCAAAATTATGTTTTGTTTGTGTACTTTTCGTACATTGTAATTCTAATCCATCATCTGTAAATGTTTCAAAAGTTTAAAGCAAACATGAAGTTCTATTGAAAATATACAGAATGCAAATATATTGCGTTCTAAAAAAGCTCAATTGTTTTAAAAGAAAAATTTGAAAAATAAGAAATTGATACAGAACTCCTTTAAAATAATAATAAATTTTTGAAAGTATTCTTTAAAAATTATATTTGGCAAAAACTTCTAACGGATGTAAATTTTCTGTTTCTTATAATACGAAAATGTTCAGATCAAAATAACATTTTTAGACAGATTTTATGCATTATTCTAAACTAATATTCTTTAACACATCATGTTCTTTGTATTTTAAACTCTTTGCGATGGAGAAATAGTCAAGCGATTTTAGTTGTAATAACTGATTTCCAATGAAAAGACTTGAACAATGGATTAGATCTCAATTGTGAAATTTAAAAAAAAAATCTGTTCTTTTTCCTCCCTTTTCTTTAAAATATTACTAGCATATATTTCAGAGATTGATTGATTTGTTGAATTAACGTCGCACTAGAAGAAACACAAGGCATATTGGCAGAATGTAGAAAGGGACCGAGCTCACCTAAAAGTTTAGAGCTACAAACCGGCCCCCCGGTTTAAAACATTTAAGGGTAAGGTATAACAGTACATGTTGGAACAAAGAACAAAAAATAACATATAATATCAAAATAAATAAGAGCTGTGATCCAGATCCGCTAGATCCAGGATGGTCCTCGTAATTTTGAACCTCGGTCAAGTGACGAGAATGACACCTGAGATTGCACCTCCCCTTCTAATTTCCACACCACGCAAACGGAAAGACTTTGATCCTCTAAAGATTTATCGAGCATCATCCCATGCTACACGGCGGGTATTTAGTAGCACTAAGGCTCGAACACATGATAACCGCTTGCTGTGAGTTCGTAACCATGATCACTATGCTACCGCGACCTACATTTCGGAGAAGTAAGCTATTGAACTTATTTTTATGATTAATTACAATTAACATTCTTTTCGAAAGACACGTTTAGTTACATTTAAATGAAAATTTCAGCAATTATTCTTATAGCGTGTGTGTGCAAAATGTATTCAGCACACCCAAGCAACCAACAATTAAATTAAAGGCTTTGTTCTGAGAAAATGTAATTAAAATTGCATAATATCACTGATAAATGTATAGTTGAATATCTTAATATTTACTAAAGTAAAAGAATGAAGTACTAAGCAACTTAAAATGGAATGCAGATTAACAAGGAAATAAATAAATAGAAATAAATAATTGGGACCCTAGTGTGTTTAATATATGTCTATCAACAAATTCCACCCCGCATGACTTTTAAATGGGCATTTTTCTCCTCCTCCTTTTTCACCTAAGACATTTCTTAAAAAACCTATAGCCTTGAAAAAATTCATATATCTGCAACTTAAATATTTTTTTTTACATATACATGAATTATTTGAAAATATCTGTGGCAAAAAATAAAGAATTTTCAGCTATTTTATACATTTTTACTAACCTTAATACTTTTAAATACCTTATATAAACACGTTATTTGTTTTCGGAATACAACTGGTATCTATTTTTGCAACTAAGTGTTATAGAGAACTCGAAGCGCAGTAAATACTCTCCAAAAAATAAAAGAAGTAAAGTGTGGAAAAGCTGAACTTCAGAATATTTCCTACTTAAAATTGTTTTACGAATATTTCTCTAAATCTAGAACCTTCGTAAGCTAAGAAGGAATTGTTTTATTTGTAGAATGCCGCTGGGGGGCTTTGTTTACTCCAGAAACACAGTGACAAAATCGAGTCCTTTCACTTTCAGATACAATGAGCGAAAGTTAGAGTGAAAAGCATTTTTGTTTTAACTCCTTTCCCAGGAGAGCTGAAAATATAATGAAATTCAGTTATTTGTTGCAAAGATTTGTAATATCGTTTTCAAACGAAAGGGATGAAGTAATTTTCAATAGACATACTCTAATTTTTTTCCTAATATCATAATTCTCAGTATCAGAACTAAACTTTAAATAAAAATAAAATTTATAATACTCCAGTGGGGGAGACATTCTCACAAGGAAATAAAAGGAAAATAAAAATTTTGTAAAATTTGTATACAATCTTTTTTTTTTTTTCTGTATCATTTTCCGGGAGATATAGTCCTAATTTTAGTTATGCCGCTTACGAACCAAATTACGGTTAAAGGGAATGAATTCTCGTGAAAATAAAGTTTAAAATCCCCAAAGAATATTTGCTGATTTCATATTCAGTTAAATCTTTTCTTTTTCGCATAATTTTTGTTTTCATTCATTTATCACTTATTTATTTTTCCTTTTTTTTTTTTTTTTTTTTTTTTTTTTTGATTGATGATTCTTTACACCGATACGTAAGAAGTTATGATGAAACAATTTACAAAAAAGGAATATGTAAGAAAATTTTGTAATTAAATTTGAAGAGCGAAAAACCGAATAAAAGTAAAAACTATCCGAAATGGTAGTTATTCTTTCAAAATAAATATAAAATACTACATTTTTTTTGCTTCTTCGGGTCTCTTGAGAAACTCTTTTTTAATAAAATTATTGCTTATGTTAGCCACTGGATGAATTTATTTTCAGAAGTATGATTATAGTAAAAGACAAATGTCAAGAAAAATAGATTAGAAAAAAAGAACTCATTTTTTTTTTCGTTCTATTGCATCACCAAAGTAATTACATCTTTACTTGAAATATACTATATTCAAAATAAAAATAGCTAAAGATTGATTAAACTCGAATGTGTATTATGTATACATACTTTTCATATTTTAATTTCTAATATGGAGCAAAATACTTTCCCATTTCGAACAATACAGCATGTCTTGTAGTAATAACAGGTTAATTAATCAAGGAGAAGCAGGAAATTGAAATAGGGAATTACGGTTTTAGATATGACATGATATCATAAATTAAATTAATATTTACTTTTTGAGTTCATGATATGTGTGTAAAATTTACAATTTATATACATTTTAAAATTATTAAATTATGGTTAATAATTAAATTTTATTCCATACAGTTTTGAAAACGATAATTGAATGAAATTATTATGAAATATACTTACTATAAAATAGATTAAAGGATGCATCTTTAAGTAAAACCATAGATGTGAAAAATAATCGCTTCCTAATTTGTGAATTTAGCCACAAGAAACTGTGTTTCTTCGAGTAAAAATTAACAAATATTTAATGATTACTCTTAAAGTAAGACTACAGAATCATTAGATAATGGAATGAGTAAAAGAGTCTTAAATAAACTAAAATAAGCACAGTCTCGAGTGGACTTCACAAGCAAATTAAGTATACTATTTGGTATATCTGTAATAAAACCGATTCCAAGCTACACACCACGCACATATGTGTGGTTTCCTAAAACCCTAAGCTTCAAGATGCTTACGGACATTCAATATATGGTATAAATAATACGATATTCTCTATAGAAATACGGCCAGAGAGTCCATCAGAAACCTTTGTGGTGCGTCTAAGACAACAATTCCTATTTGAATTGTATACAGTTGACTAGTGAAGAAAGACCTTTAGAAATGTTGACCAGTTGTATGATTCCAGTTCCTATTGGTGCTCACTGGTTTTGCTGTCAGGAACACCATTCATAAACATAGTGATATTGGAGCCATGTCCTCTTCTCCGATAAGACAAAATTTAATGTAGAAATGTAATTTTCATTAAGTTTCCATTTGGACAGAGCTTAGAGCCGACTAGCATACTTACAATACAAAGGAAAGCGACCACTTTGGGAAAGTAGGTTTATCTATGGAACAATAACCATTGTAATTTTATTTAACCATTAATGTATTTTTGAGGGTGCTATGGTAGCGTGGAGGTGCAGAAGTGAAGTTCAAAAATTTTATGTAAGGGTTTTTGCTAAGCTGTTTGAGAAGTGGGTGACTGATGGTAAAGTTTAATAATGCAAGAGCCAAAGTATCTCTGCTGCGTCTAATACGTTGTAACTAGGCTCTAACGTTTGAAAAAACAGAGGAAAGAGATTGGAACCCTGGAAGACTCGAGAACAGAGTGGATCGCTAGGGTATCCTGAAGGCAAGTCACATGTTTTTATCAAAGACAGTAAGCCCCATGAGAAAGAAAAATATCATTAGGATGTCTCGCAATCATATTCATACATATCTAATGATGGCAAGCCCCGAAGGCAGCTGTTTCGGATGGCTTTCTTTTTCATGAAGGACAATGCGATGCCGCACATATCTCAGATATTCACAGATTTTACAATGGAAAGGAATATTCGTTAAAATGCGAGGTGAACTATGTTGAAGGGTCTTAAATTCATACTATCTATTTGGAACTCCATATAGAAAAGGCTGTTATATCACATAAAATTTTTCTTCGACTATAAAATTTTCTCTGGAAAAGAATTTAATTGCAAAATTGTGTCAGATGGCCACGTTCTTTACTAACCAAAAGATTATGGAAATATTAGATTTAGTGTTTCCGTCGCGTTCGGTTTCATCTGTTATCCCCGAGAAACGCTTATTCATAATTATCTTGTTAGGGGATTATTGAAATATTTGGTTTATTGTATTAGGGGGACCAGAAAGTAATGTCGTTTTTGTGCATATCGCTATTCGTTAGTCGATTATCAGCTCATTGTGCACTTCAAAGTTGTGCCTAAGACATTTTAAGGTTAGAGTGATTTGTTTAGTCATAAATAATTAAGTATGATTTTTTTTTTTTTTTTTTTTTTTTTTTTTTTTTGCAATTTAAGGTTAAATAGCCAAATACCAGAAGAGCTACATATTCTATACTTTTGAGTTTCATCAGGGTGGTAACGAAATGATTGCTACCAAAACCATATTGCGATATTTATCCCAATGCATATAAGACATTCATTAATACCAAAGGTGGTTTTCTAAATTCAAATCTGATAATTTCGGTCTTTTGGATTCGTATTGATCAAAAAGCCCAACAACTTTAGACAATGACATGTTAAGAGTAGGAAATGGAAGCAAGTCCGTGTCAGACAATCGAGGAACAGTCAAACATTCTTACCCAATCTTGGTCGACCATCCAAGAACACTTGCAGCAGATCGGTAAGGGAGTAAGCAGAACAGGTATTTGGGTACCGCATAATCTATCCGAAGGAAACAAAGCTAAACGATCTACCACATGTAACTTATTGCTTCAGCCACACGATACAGAAGAGTTTTTAGATTGCTTGAAAATTGGAGATGAAAAATGGGTCCTCTATGATAATCCAAAACGAAAAAGGTAGAAACTTTCTCAAAGTGAATCGCCAAGAAGTATAGTTAAGGCGTTTTTCTGTGTTTGGTTTCACGGGGTTAGTACTGATAATTGAACAAACTGTGCATGCAGACCTTTCCTGTGAGCAATTAAAACAAGTAAATCAATCTTTAATTGAAAATTGACCAGCGAGCGTCAACCGAAAAGGTGTCATTCTGCAACACGATAATGCAAGACTGCACTGCTCAAGACGAACTCTGGAGAAAAAAATTAATGAATTGGAATGGGAGGTGTTGCGTCACCCGCCATAATCGCCCAATATTGTTCCATTGGATTTTCATTTATTCTGATCATTACAACAAGTTCTAAGTAGCAAAAAACTTGAAAATCCAGATGATGTTCAAAATGCCATCTCCAGATATTTTGCTCAAACACCAATTGATTTTTATCAATCCAGCATTGAAAATCTGCCCACTAGATGGCAAAAAGTTGTTGATAACGAGGGTGATTACATCATTGACTGAAAATAAAAATTTGGTAAAAATGTATCTGTTTGAATTTAATGACGAAAAACGACATTACTTTCCTAATAATATGTTGCCTACACAGACCAAATTCAATAACAATATTCTAATTATTATTTGAAATATCACACGTTTCTTGTTTGTAAACTTCAGCTTCAACTCAAGGTACCACACCTGGGATCAATAATTGATTGAGGTTCAAAATTACGAGGTCCGTCCCCAATAGCCTTCGTGTTTTCTAGTGTGACGTTAATAAAACCAATCAACCAGCTCCAGATACCTGAGAAACATTTATTCGTCTTTATTCTGTTACCACATTATTGATTGTATCATTCTATTGAGCATCTGTTTACCAAATCTTGGCCACGGCAGCCTAGTAGTCACGGTCGAAGACTCGCTGTGGTAGTTTTTGTCGAGTCGTGGGTTCGAGTCTAGATGTCACTAAAGACCCACTGTGTATCCGGGGCTTTTGCACGTTAAATTGCCCAGTACAAAATCCTCCCATAGGCATGGTATGGAAGTTAGAAGATGAGGATGACAGCTCATATATCGTCCTCGTCACTCGACCGAGGTTCAAAATTACGAGGTCCGTCACTAATAGTTCTCGTATTGCTTCTAGTGCGACTTTAATGAAACCAAACATGTATACCAAATCGAATTACGATATTCTCAATATTATTCGAGATAATACGGGCTTCTTGTTTATAAACTTCAATTTCAAAACCAATGTAAATCTATGTAAGTTCCTTTACAAAGCTGAAAGGAAAATTTTATTTTATTCTCTCTCTTTTTAATGGTGGATGTAATTCATTTTTATTGGCACATCGACATACACCAAAATATGAATGCCGAGTTACAAGCGATCTAATGAATTTGCATAAGGTATGGTCATTATAAGACACACATTATAATAATAATTTCAGGGAGATATTCCAAAAATTTGGTTATATAACAATTATAAACAGTGTTCACTTATATCGTTAAGCAATAAGCATTAGCTATTGTTTCGAAATCCAATTACTGTTTTTAATTTAGTTGCGAGTTTTTTATACCTTTTCAAAGTTATGGTTTTATGAAAGATATTTTTGATGTTCTCATGAAAATATTTAAAAGCACATTTATTTGGTTCGTGATAGGCTTTGAGTTCAATCTGCTAGTTACATGTGAAATAATAAGTTATTGAGTAAAAAAAAAATGGTTTGTGTGCATCGAATCTAGATCGCATACTTCTCTATTCCTGACACAACTGTGAGAAAAGAATAAAAAAAATATATAAAAATGAATGCCATTAGACTGAAAATATATTTTCAAAGTGTGTTTGCTGTTTTTTTCCCCTCCATTCTACATGCTCCTTTATGTCTTTGGAAGCATATGCAGAAAACGTTCAGAATTATTTTATTCCTGGTCCAGATGCATTACGGAAATGGATGATAGTCCAAATCTTTTGTTTTGGTGTTTTGAAACATTTCCAGAAATGTCCAAACAGCAGTTTTTCTCCTTCTGCAAAGCTTTGCTTATTCCACTTTTTCTTAATGATAGAATTTATATTTCTTATTTTTGATGTTCACCATTTTGAAAAAAAGATGTATGTCAACAAAAAAATAACCTTTATGGGAAAAATTCTGAATAAGGAATTTAACATATATATTTTTTTCTTTTCTTTCTTTTCATAATCATTATAACTCTAATTTTTTACAAAATCATTTTGTGCTTTTTATACTAAACCTTAATGATAAATTCACAAATGTCTATTTGAATATTTTAAAAAAATAATGTTATTTTTTGTTGTTCTTTGCTTTATCCTTTGTTGTACACAGATTCTTCTGATTAATTTTTTTAATTTTTGCTTCAATCCAAACCCTAATATAATCCTAGCCCTTTCAACATAGAGAACGTAAGTTCTTTTCAGTTAAGAGTCCTTAAAATATTAAATGTCCATTTTTTAACACTTGTATAATTTTTCTGAATAATTCTTAAGTAATACGAAACATTTTAAAAGCAAGACTTACTCGTGATAATAATTTAATGAAAAGTACCTGTAAGTATCGTTTGTTAAATACAGAAATTTAATAACATCGGTAAAAAAGAGTTTTTTGACATGGGTTTTCATTCAAGGCTGAACACTTTACGTTACATAATTCTTTATACCTTAAATTTTAAGAGCAAAAGGGAACGTGGAATCAAATAAAATTTATTCAATAATTAATTTTAGTAATTTATTTTAATATTTGGCGCTTATTAAATTTATCATCTAAAATAAATACGTGTAAAAGCTCAGTTAAGCATTATGTTAATCAACTGAGTTACATGTAATTAAAACTAAAGCAAATGATAAATTATGTTATTAAATTGAATATGTTTAAGCTAAATGTAATTAAAATTAAAGCAAACGATAAATTGTTCAACGATGGATTTGGTGATATGGCGAGAAACTTGGTGCAAAATTTAATTTTGCGCCAAGTTTAATTTTGCTAAAAATTAATAACTTTGTTAACTTATGCATGTCTCAATTTGAATAGATACATTTGTCTTCAATAAGAAATCATTATAGAGCAATGCAGCTAGCTGCAGACTGGTACTTCAAAATAATTTAGGAATATAACACTACTGTATAGCCAGTACAAAATTCAACAAACCTCCAGATTCCCTCACATACAACTTTGATGTTCCATTGAATTTTAAAGTATAGCAATTCCGATTTTCATTTGAATGCTTGTGTGCTGGATTCAGGACATGAATTTTTGGTCTGACTCTTGTGAAACTTGAAACTTCATGATGTGTTGGGCACAAAAGACGAGTATCCTTCACGGAGAAAAAAGATATGCTCGAAAATAAATACCCAGACGTACTCATTTTGAAATGAGTAGGTTTGTATCAGATTTGAACGTTCATCTTTATCGAATGTAAAACATTGCATGTATTCAAAACTAAAAAAAAAATGATAAATCAACACTCTCAAAAAATTATTATATATATTGAGGACTACAAAAGCTGCTTTAAAACTATCGCTACATATTTTAAAAATCGGGTAACAAAAACAAATTATGATTACCTTAAATATTTCGAACTATATTTCGTATTAACCACACTACACGCGGAAGAACACATGTGGAATTTTTATATAGGACAGGTCATCAGAAATACCTATTTTTACAGTAAAAAATAAAGTACTATAAGCTTTCGGGTGCCTTTCCTTATGACTGATAAGTGTAAAGCAGGATATTTAACAGATGTCTTACTAAAAGCAAATGTAGAAACAGATTGAAACTCCGACCAGATCTAAAAATCAAGTTATCGTCTTTTCCTCCAAACGTGGACTTTTTAGTTAGCAAGAAACATCTTCACACTTCCTATTGATAACTTGATCTTATCAAAATTTTAGTAAATATTTTCTTTAATTGTTTCATATAAACAATTAATAAAGTACACTGGTATTATATTGACATATAAATAATGTTTTATTTCACTTTCAGATCTCAAAATAGGCAATTAGATTTTAGTGGGTTACGAAAAAGGTGTATGAAAAATAACCAGAATGCAGAAAAAGAAAATTTAGCGGAACACTGATACAAACAATTCCTTATACATAGGGTACTTAATCTGAATTTAATTTCTTTTAAAAGATCAAATTTGTTTTTCGTATGTTTTAAACTGTCACTCAAAATAATGGTGCGGGAACTCGAACCCATTATGTACATAATACGTTTTTATATGGTGGCAAAATTTATTAAAAATTATTGAAATATTAGTTAAAACTCGTAGCAAATGTCTAAATATTGCATTGTTAGGCGAGTAAGAACGATTCCCAAAGTTTCAGAGCTCTAGCTTAATGAGAAGTTGATTAAATTAACAATCGAAAAATTGATGGCACATTAATACACACACCAAGTGAAATACATAAAAACGTTAAAAATAACTAAAATTAATTAATTCCTCCGGTAAATTAAATGGTTGTAAGGCAGTTTAGTCCAAGTACCCTTGGTGACAGGAATTAATTCGTGGTATTTTGCCAAATGGGGCTACCCTGGTCCGCTTCGCCGACTTAACGTGCAGCCAAAAAAAATCGCCAAGTTTAGCAATTTTTGAAATCGCGCCAAGTGCTTGGGCTAAACTGTTTTATTTATAAAATATATATCAATTAAAACTTGTTACAAATGTCTAAATATTACATTGTTAGGCAAATAAGAACGATTCCCAAAGTTTCAGAACTCTAGCTTGATGGGAAGTTGGTTAAATTAACGGTCGAAAGTCGAAAATTTGATGACACACTGATACACACACCAAGTGAAATACATAAAAACGTTTCAAAATAAAATATCGTCTGTCGTCGTTTTTTTTATTAAAAATATTTCAAAATGAAAAGACGGGTTGCATGTTTGAAACCTGCTTTTTTTTTCTTTGCAAGGTAAAGTAAGTTTTGGAGTGATTTTTCCACAAATTTCTTTGAAATTTTCTTATCACTTCTGTTAGGGTTGTGATATTGGGATGACTTTCCTATAAGTAAAAAAATTTTTTAAGCTGTTTATTTTATTTCTTTCTGGTATAAAGTTAAGACAGCGTAGCATTAACAGCGGAATTTCTTTTTGAACTACTATATTTGTCTCACAATTATCACTGACAGTCATAATTATTAATGCCGTTTTATGTGTCCATAATTTTTTTGAACCACTTTATTTATTCATAATTATTACTTCCATTTTAATTTGTCTGGAATTTCTTTTTGAGCTACTTTATTTGTTTCAAAATTATTTTCGCCTGTCTTTTGTCTCTTTTAAATAATAAAGGTTAGTAAAATGACATAGAGATACAAATAAAAATTCCAATATTTTTTAAGAATTTTTGACTGGTTTTTAATACAAAAAGAGTGACTGAAATTCTATGAATATGAAATGACGTTTTACACATAATAACTTTTTTTTTGAAGTCTTGTTGTATGAAACTTCAGAAAATATAAAAGAAACAATGAACTGCTTAATGTAATTAATGAATATGATACAAATTAAAGTATAATTTTCTATAGTAAAGAGGCTCAATTATTACAGGACTGGTTAGGATAGAAAAGAAATATTTATTTCTTTTTTTAAAAAAAAAAAATACTTTTCAATTATTTTTTATTCCTTGAACGAAAATTTCCCATTCATCTTTAGTGTGGAAGAAAGAAAGTTCACTGAAATTTGTAAAACTCTTGTAATTGCTACACAGAAAAATAAATAGTGGGGAGCAATCAACAGCATAAACGGTTGTACTGTACAAAGTATTAGATCAAAAAAAAGTTTTTGATTGATATGTAAGAGAACATACTGCCAAATGCTTCTTTTTTTTTTTTTTTTTTTTTTTTTTTTTTTTTCCAATCTTAGTGGGAAAAATATACGTGTATAACCTCTGGAAAGTATAGTTTTTTGCCTATAGAAATTCTTAAATGAAAGTCAAATAGATTAGTAACCTTCTTTATTTCAATAGTTTTTCTGTTCGCTTAATAATTCAAATTCCTTTTAATAATATTTTTTTTAATTTCATTAAATTTTGCTATTATATAGATATTGAAGTTTTTTAACGAAGTTAACTTCTTTCTTTCTTTAACGAGGTTAACGATTGGGTTTGATCTGGTCTTATTAACGTCGCCCTAGAAGCAACACGAGGGCTATTGGCGGCGGACCTCATAATTTTGAATATCAGTCAAGTGACGAGAACCACATCTGAGCTGGCCTCCTCTACCAACAAGGATTTGTTGTTGGTTGGTTTTATTAACGTCGCCCTAGTAGCAATACGCGGGCTATTAGTGACGGACCTCGTAATTCTGAACCTCGGTTAAGTGACGAGTACGACACCTGAGCTGGCACCTCCTTCTCCTAGCTTCCACATCTCACCAACGAGAGGACTTTGAATCTCGACATAACACATGGATCAATAAGTCCCGAGACTGTGCGGTCGTTTTTTTTTTGCGATTTCCTCCTTCAAACGCACCAGCAAGTCAATATAATAATCACTGTTGATCGATTTACCTTTTTCGAGGTAGTCAATGAAAATCACGCCATGCGTATCCCAAAAAACTGACACCATGACTTTGCCAGCTGACTGCTGCGTTTTCGGACGCTTCGGACGGCTTTCGCCAGCTGTGCGCCACTCAGATGACTGCCGCTTCGACTCTGGAGTGTAGTGATGTATCCATGTTTCGTCCATGGTCACGTAATGACGCAAGAAATCTTTTTTGTTGCGAGTAAATAGCGATAAAACAGTTTAACCATCGACTCACATGTTTTGTTCCATCGAGCAAATCGGCACCCACTTGAAAACCATGCTCACTCTTTCAATAGCTGATAGTAAATACACTTCCATATGATATCTGTGTCATCTCAATCTCACGGAGCTTCACTGATCTTCATCAAGCACCTTTATCACCACCACATTTCCGGAAAATTGGCTCTGTTAGGTCAACCTGAGCTGTCTCCAGCACACGCAGTCGGCGACCACGTTAAACTCGGCAAACCACCGACAAATCGTTGCTTTGATGCAGACAATCCGCAATATTTTTCAATCCATTGTTTCATTTGCACGGCGTTTTTACCCATTAAAACAATGCTTAACAGAATGAACTGGTTTTCCATTTTAAACAACCATAAACGATCTTACCCAACCTCGATAACTCACGCTGTTTCTGTCCAAGATCATTCTAAAATTGAGAATGCCTCAAGCTGCAAAGTTGGTACTCTAGAAAGACTGGTTACTGGTTTACTAGCTGAGCATCTCTGGTTAGTCTGGCACTTATTGATCCATGTTATTTAACGTGCACTGTCTGAAGAGTATGACAGGTCTTTTGTGTCATCAAGGCTAGAACTCACGATTCAATGGAAACCACCAGCCAGGAATCTGCTGCCCTAACCACTAGGCTACCGCGGTCCTATAACAAGGAAAAGAAAGAACAAAAGACTTAAAATAAAACTTTTAATTTATTAATGCAGGTAAAATTGATGAAATCAAAATAAATATAGTGTCTTTAGTATAGATGTGTTTATATATTGAATGTTTATTTCCTAACTTGAGTATTTAATGGACATTAAATGAATCTACAACAAAACTTATACTACATAACGATATATTCTACCTTGACTGATTTTAAAATTTACCTTAATTTCCATCAGAAATTATAAGGTCCATTAATCACCAAATTTATAACTTCACGATGAAGAAATACTTGCACCTCATAAACTTACATCTGCACCCAGGTGTATCAATACATTCCTACGTTTATGCAAATGTACTCATCAAATTTAGAGGGGTACAAGAAAACAAACTTTCTTACATCATAAAGTAAGATATTTTAACTGAAAACATTTTCTTTTCAGAAGATGCTACTTTTTAAAAATAAGGACTGGCAAATCAAGATTGATACAGATGTTTAGCTTATGTTATAATTTCACTAGTGGTGAATTATATTTCTTCATTATCATCGTCTATCACAACTCAGTATTTGTCAGTAAACGTTTTGAATGCTTCTGAGAAGCAATGTAAAGACAAAGGCAGTAAAATATGTGAGTTTAAAGAAAAGTTTTCCTGTAATCATTCCGCAAATGCAAACAAAGAATGAATTGTTTCATTGGGGAATAGTGTGCTCTTAATATTTTCTTTCCTGCACATATAATACAAAATGAGGTCTGAGTCATTTGAATTTCCAGATAAAAGATGCTGTTATTGAAATGATGCTATCTAGATGAGAACATTCTGCTAGAGTTGAAATAAAAGATAATTTATTGAACAAAGCTTTATCACATTACAAAAGCGAGGAGCCGTTTGCTTCCCCTTACCAGTAGCATAAACATTAATGGTGTTGATTAAGAGTTTTCCCTAATAACTTTTCAGTTATAGTTGATCTTTAGTTATAGTTGAATTTCAGTTATTGTTCAATTTCAGTATTGTTCATTTCAGAATAGATTTTTTTTACACCATTGCAAACATGATGTAGCAAAAAATACTTTATATTTGCACAGTACTCAGTGATCAATTTTCTTTCATTATACATCTGTAAGAAAAAGTTTATATTCCTCCTATGTGTACGCACATAATATATGCATATTTCAAGGAGGTGATTTACTTTCAAATAAAGGATTATTAGACACCCTAGTGGTTATTGTTTCAGTTGGATAACTTTTGGCGTTCCAGATCATTTTTCAATTTTTTTATCGTTTGTTTCAATTTTAATAACATTTAGCTTAGATATATTCAATTCAAAAAACTATCGTTTCCTTTAATTTTAATAAAAGAAAAGTTTACTATTGTCCATTTCTCGATATTTCATCGTTTACTTTAATTCTTATATTTAATTGAGTAGTTTAATAATAATTATTTTTAAAAAAAGTGCACCTTGGGTGGCTAAATCGATTCTTTGCAGAAGTTTGCGTATAACTTTTTTTAAATTTTAGTTTTGGTTGATTTCATCCAATTATTTTAATCTTTTTTTTTTTTTTTTTTCAAAATATTTTAATATTTCAAAACTCTTACTACTTCTACAATTTTCAATATTTTTAATCAATTTCTTATAGTAATTTCTTTGTTGTGTTTCACACAATTCTGCACATGGATTTGGTCGTAACTAGTGTTAAGTTTAGTTTTACAGATGTTTTTCTATCAGACTTTACGAAAAGCAGAAAAAAAAAACAGCAATATGTAATTTTGTGGATTTCTTATAAAAAATAAACTATCTATCTAAGCCCAGCACAGTACTCCCGAATATATTTCGCAGAACAACTAGGGGAAAAAATCAAAAAATTGCTTTAATTACTAGAAGTGCTTTAGCATTTTAAAAAAAAATTATTTCCTTTAATTTTAATACCAGAAAAGTGATTGGACTTGATTAATTTGAGAGTGGAAGTTTAGTTTAAAATTACCTTCTATCTAAAATAAAATTGACCTTATTTGTATATCCTTCCACCTGTATAAGATTTCTAAATGCGTATTTTCTTCATATCAGACGTAAGCTCAAGTCTCGTGTTACTCACAAATTGTCCCGAGTTAATTTTACTAAATTCCGCTAACAGAAGTGTCACGGTTTATATTAGAATAGATATTACATTTTTGCTATTAAATTCCCTCCTGCAGCAATCTACACTTTCATTGAAGAATATCTCTCACATGTTTTACTTTTTTTAAAAAACCTTTGGCAAATATTAATAATATAAAGAAGAGTTTTCGAGTTACTTTTGTTGAAAAAGAAACAAATATTCTGCTTGAGTCAATGCAATTTTTTTTTATTTAAAATTTCTATCAAAGAAATGATATTTCATTTCGGGAATATGACATTCCATGTATTTGCATTGCTTCTATTATTTTGATTTCGTTCATAAACAATAATTTCATTTCAATGTTAAAGCAAACTCTAAATTAATAATTATTAAATTAAATAAATAGGACAATAATATTATTATTTATTTTTCTATAACCAAAGAGGGAAACGAAGGAATGAAAGATAGAGAAAATAACTGTACAATATACTCATTTGTTCTTAATGGCAATTACATGAAAAAGAAAAAATGTATTTTTGATTTTACATATTGTTACAAATTCGAGGTTTCGTTTCAATGAAAAGTTTTCTTGTGTGATAAAATAGATATTTGCAGAGATTTCATCGGTCAGCCAAAGAAAGATTAAACAATGGCTTATTAAACTTGGCGATAATTTTGTTGGTTCTTTTGGTGATTTGGAGAGAGACTTGATGTTCCTGGAAACAAAATAAAGATTCTAGAAATTTCTGGAATCTTATGATATCAAGACGGGGTGAATAGTTACGAACGTTTCCTGAATTTTCCCTGTAACATCACATGTGGATGAAGTGGATATAAATAGGATATGCGAAGCCGAACAGGGTAGACTGGGAAATTTACAAGAAGCGATTGACATTGGCTGAGTGCCAGGAGCATGAAGAATTGTCGGTAGACGTATCCGAAGATGTTATTTTAGAAGGAGCAGCTGTGAGTCTGCCGTATCAACCGTCGGAGTCTGCCTTGAAATACAGAGTATTACTGAGGAGATTTATTTGGAGTGCAAACTAATAATATGGTAATCTGAACATAACTGATACAATTGTGACGGTCATTGCAAGTTCTGGTCTGTGTTGTGTTCTGTGGAAATGCTGTCTTTATTCCTGTTGTGTCGTTAAATTGAATAAATACTGTGTTCCTCATTGTACTGTTAATCAATTCAAGTTTTGTTATCTGCGCGTCGTCCTGTCCTGAATATGTGTGAATAAAGTGTCATTTGTCATTATCTTAAGTGTTGAACTGATTTCACTCCTATACGTTAACCTTGGCGACGATTTCGTTGATCCCTTTGGCGATTTGGAATTTAACTTAGCGTTTCACACGAGATGTAGAATAAGTTTGTAACAATAGGCTGGTTATATTATTTTATGTTGATTTTGTTTATTTTATATATAGAAACTAAGAATGATGCAAACTTGTTTTGATTTACTTAACGCTCTATTGCATTTTATTCGCCAATTTTTTTTTTTTTCATTTATTACGTAGAAAGTATTTTATTTTGATGCAGGTAATTTTTATATAGTGTTTAAAGCACAGTGATTAACCTTAAACAACTGTTAGAGGCCTTCTAATCTATTTTTGATTACTTATTTCATCATTCTTACAATTGCTTTCATAAAGTAAAAATTCAATGTCACTTATGAAAAATTGTCGTTTTCGATTTATTTTATCTTCTTGCAGAAATTCACTGTCCTTCAAATGCTTACAGTAGATTTTAAAGCAGTTATGGGCTAAGATGTACTTACATTATTGACTGGTATAGGTGTATTAATTTTTCTTACCTTAACTGCCTCTACCAACTTACCATAACTACCTCTTTCCTTAGCTTATGGTTGCAATAACAAAAAAGATCGAAAGACAGTAGAACTAAATCGTTCCTTGGTTTTCCTTTGAAAAATTCATCTTTCGTCGAAACATAGGAGAAAATGATGAGACGTGAAAATTTTCGGCCAACTCAATACATGAAAATATGCTCGGATTTCTTCAATGAAAGCTGTTTCGAATACCAGCCGTTTACTAATCGTAGATAGCTTGAAGCTGGGTCTGCACCAACCATTTTTGTATTTTCCAAAGCCAAATTTCTGAAGAGTATTGATAGATTCACAACAACTTACAGAAACTCTAAGTATTTCAAAGAAAATATTTTCACTACCATAAATTTTAAACAAAATATGGTGAAAGAAAATAAGAGCAAAATATACACTTGGAAGTTTTAGTTCATGAAAACTATTTAGCATTACGTTCTGTAGAATAAATGCTGACCTTTGAAAGTTAGTGCATTTAAATGAGAGTTAAATGCTAATTTATCACAATATAGACTATATTTTGATGATTTGTTTCTTCTGCAAATATCTTTAGATTTGTCTCCTTTGCTCTTTTACTGTATAAATCATTTAATGATCTTTCTTAGTCACTTATTATAATTATTAAGTCTAAAATAAGTTTATATTTATAGAGTAGTTAACTAACAAAGCTAATTTTGCATTAAATTATATAAATTGAGAACATATAGTATAATTTAAATTAATAATATATATTAAACAGGTATTTTACAAATGAATATAAAAATTAAAATAATTTTTTTTACATTTTTATTGAAATAATAGATATGCCGCATCTACCTCAACTGAAGCAAATGTGAGAACGGAAAGATCTGAAACCTTAACCGCAATGTAAAGATTTTTTAGACAATAAAGGTATTATTTCTTTCGAAAAGTTATGCATAAAAAAACACAAAATTCAAAATATACTTTTCCCTTTCAGGGAAAAAGAGTCTAGTAAAGTTAGCATCGGAACACAGACTGTTTCTTTCAGTGAAGTGATCGACCCGTTAGCATAAAAAAAAAAGCTTAACTTAAAGATTTGAAAACAACGCTGGAAGAAAAAGAATTTGATTTCTTATAAAACTAAGAACTAGAGTTTCAAACAAATTTTTATCAGTTTTGTTTGAAATTTCAGATTCTACTGTGTCTCGGGATTCTAATTATGTGACATCAATTATGTATGCAAAATTAAAATTACTGGACATTTTTCCAACAAAAAGTATGGTGATCTAATACATACCACTACCATTAAGTTTTGGAAACAAAGGTATAAGAAGTATAATAGACTGCACAGAGTTTCTAATTCAGAAGCCAAGTAGCCCCATGGAAGCAGTAACTGACATTCAGACGTTACAAAAATACCAATACCTTAAAAGGCATGATTGGTATCACACCAAATGGAGCAATAAGTTTCATATCTTCCCTATATTGTGGAAGCATATCTGATAAACTGTTCTTTATAAAATCATGAAAAATGCATCTTTTGCTTACAGAATAAATCATATAAATTTTATTTTTACAGCAGAAACACTAGCCATATGCCAAGCCTTAGATTATTTAAGTAAATTAAACAAAAATATGTTCATTCTGTATAATTTCAGCTCTGCGATATTTATTTGCGCTTTCAAATTACAATATTAAATTACCAAAAGTCATTCAAATATTAACCATTAAAATTTTTATACAGAAGCATTTTTACAATCAGAAGTTTCTTATGGATTCAGGAAAACTCGAAATTTTCTTGGATTGGACAGGTGGTCCGATCGCAAAATCGTTAATGGAATCCAATGTATAAAATAAAAATGGATTGTTTCAAATATTTTCAGTGACAGAATGAGAGGAGCTAATGAAAGCTTTTATTCAAGCAAATATTTTGACATTTTAGGATACATCCCAACAGTACATATAATATCCAATTGGACAAAAATCAGATGGGAGGAAATACTAAACTTTTGAGTCATCAGCAAAATGATCGTAACTCCCGAGGTTTGTGTAAATTCAATTTAATTGATGAGGAAAAGTGTAGTATCTGTAACCGTATCACCGATTTAAAAATATTCTTTTAATTTGTATTAAATACGTGTTCTCATGGAAATAATTGGTAAAACTACTGTTTACCCCACGTCCGGTTTTAAAAGTCGCAAATTTGGTGATTTTTGAAATCGCACCAATCACGTAAGCTCCACAGAGCGCTATATGAAAGAATACGAAAAACATTTTAATAACCTATTTTGCCATTTATAAGAATCCAACAGAGCTTTTCATGAATTTAAATTCATCCTCTTTCGTAAGCTATATAAATAGATGCAAGACCTGTTTTTGCTTTTACTTCGCTATATCTGGAAAATCAAAATATATACCCATTACATAATAGCTGCATAGTAGCATGAAATTAATCCATCTGTTGATTAAACTTCATAAAAATAAATCATAAAACTTTTCTCTAGTCTTCTACAAGAATGAAAAGCATGATAGGATATTAGAAGGAGTATGAATTTAAGTAATAAAACTTGCTTGGGTTTTTTTGACTGTGTTGTTGTCAAATATCTTTTAGAATTCCATCCAGAACTTTATTAGAACTCTTCAGATCGCTAACTGTAAGAATACGAAAAATGTTTGACTAACCCGTTTTGTCAGGGAATCCGAGAAATATTTTAAGAGCTTAATCCCTTGCCAGTGTCGCCGGAATCCAGTTCGGGCAATTACTACGTGCAGAATTTGTGATACCCGAGCTGACTTCGGGCAGGAGAAAAATTAACGTTTCTGTTTTGTGAAGCCCGAGCTGAGTTCGTTTCTACTTTAGAATACTTAATCCACTATTTTGCTAATCGATGGCATTAGTGGTCCTAGTTTTTCACCGATTACGACTTCAGTCGAGGAAGGGAAAATGTGGGTGCCCTCAGATAAATTAAGTCACACTTGGATAGATAAACAAAGGCAGAATTTCCCTTCCTCGTTTAGTTTCGGTTGTTTTTCAGTGAGTTTTTTTTTTGCAAATAATTTTCTTGTTTTGCAATGTCCGATTCAGACACTGATGTGGAGTACAGTTTAGGTATTTTTAATTAATTAGGTATTAATTTTAATTAAGTAATTAATTAATTTTTAATTAATAGGTATACTTAAAATTTTATTTTTGTAATAAAAAACCATTTTCAAACTTTTATAATAATATAAAGAACAAAATTAAGCATTCAAAAAAAATTTCCATTTTTGGTTCATTTTTCTGAAATATATGTCACAGCTAAGCGATTAATCATTCTCATTGTCACGAATTTAGATGCACCTATTTCCACAAATATTTCAGGGCTTCCTGTTATTCGTATTATCAAATTATTCTCTATATTTTGTTATAGATTAACTCTATTTTAGCAAAACAATTTATGAAACAATCCGCATAAAAAAATATCTGAAAAAAATGCACATTGAATTTATTTGCCCACGTCATTGTCTTAGCCAGTAAGAGTTTTAACCCTTCAATTGGTTAAATTGAAAGAGCCCAGCTCGTCATTCAAATAGTGCATCTTAATGGGTACTCACGAGTGTAGCTCGTCTAAAGTTATTCGGCCCAAATGGTTGCAACCAAACCCTACTAGTGTATCCAAATTCTTTCCCAAAGGGCGCTGACGAGCTGAGTTCGTTCGCGTATAATATCCTGTGTTATTCGTGTTACAAACAATATTTACTGGCAAAATTTAATTAATTTGATAGCGTACAGATGGGTAGTACGTGTACTGTAAGATTTTTTTTTTCATAATAAGGGAAAATGTTGTTAATCCAGTTTTTGTTAATCTAGTTATTTTCTAATGAACACCGGGAGTGTTATGAAGATACTCAAATAAGAAATACTCTTGTCTATAAAAAGTCTTAAAAATTGGTGTATTTATATTACCTTTAATCTAATATTTCACAAACAATATTTATAATCTTAATATTTACTGAATTGTTTGAAGCGCGAGTTATAATTGTTATAAATCATTAAACATATAAATTTTAAAAATTCTTTAAGAACTCACATTCAGAGCTAATATTCGTAATATTTATCATTTACTGAGTAGTTTAAAAATGCAAGTCACAATTTTATGCTAATATTACAGTAATATACCTCAATTAATTCTTTAAGAAATATATTTTAAAAGTAGTGAGCTATCTATATCATCGTCAGAAAAAAGGGTCATTTTCAAAAACCACTAGGAAGGAAACCGCTCTCACTTTCAGCGACCGTTTGATCGTAGTGCTACGCGTCATAAGAGAGCGTGTTAATTTGCCTAACCGTCAAAGAATTAAATTTACTCCCCACACAAACACTCACACACACGCAAACCTTTACAAATCTGAACATACGCTATAGATCTCCAAGCCGATGATGAGCACTTACGTATTTTACAAAACTAAAAGTTTTAGTCACAGAGATAGTTATACTTAAACATAAATCTGTGGGTTGCCGCATTTATCAGTTTATTCGAAGAAATATCTGCCAAAATTGTAGGCACATCAGAGTAAGGACTTAAGATACAGTATGCATTATTATCAAGAAAGTGGCAATATTATTTTGAAAAAACTTTTCGAAAAATTAAAAACAGTAACTGGTAAAAAAATATTTACAGCATTCTTACTGGTGATGAAGTATTTTGATATCTATTGAATTAAAGGCCGTGGAAGTCTAGTGGTAATGGTTATGGTTTTGCGGCTGGAGTTTCGTGGAGTCGAGAGTTCGAGCTTTTATGCCACTAAAGACCCAATGTGTAGCAAGGCTGATGCACGTTAACTCTGTCGAGGCTCAAGTCCTCCCATAGTGTTGTATGTTTAATTGGAGAGAAAGGTGCCAGATCAGATGTCATCCTCGCCCTTTGAACGAGGTTAAAAGTCACAAAATCTGTCACTAATAGATGGTGACAGATCTTGATCTTGAAGGATCTGAGAAGATCAGATCTGAAGGTGACAGATCTTGAAGGATCTGAGAAGATCAGATCTGAAGGTGATAGATCTTGAAGTATCTGAGAAGATCCTTCGTGATGCTTCTCAGTGTGACGTTTATAAGCAATCACTATTACATCTGTTAAATTGAAAGTATATTTCAAAGGAGATATTATCCTTATTACTATAAATCCCATAAAACCAAACAATCAAGACATCAATAGCAATGTTTTCAAAAACAGAATGGAAAGAACATTTGAAACTTGTGTCTGGCAATAGAAATCTAGGGAAACATCGTTACCATAAACGTGTATTATCGAATTACAAAGCAAAGAAATATTTGGTCCTCGAATCGTCAACAACAAAGTGATTTATAACTCCAAGATTTAAACAAATCATTTTAAATGACGATGCAAGTAATACCTATATTTGTATCAAATATTTGCAACATGTTCTTTTGTCTAGTAATATATATGAGTCTCATAGAAATTACATGAATGTATTCAAGATAGACCCACTGAGCAATACACACAATATGTTTTGAAAATGAGGTAGCCATTTAACAAGTATTCAGAAGTTTTGAATCTTGCAGTACTACTTTGACAGTGATGGAATTAAACGAATATTTTAAAGGAGATAATAGCCCTTTATTGTCTTCGCCATTCAGTAAAACTAACTAACCACCAACCCCGTAAAAGGGATATTGTTTTGCTTCACTATTTCCCACATAACACAAAACAATCAATCAATCAATATAGTATGGATATTATCTTTGTTATCGTTTATCAGCAATACGTAACTGAACGAAGTACACGATAT
>BMAW01103045.1:0-20800 GCA_019974015.1 Nephila pilipes
ATATATATATATATGTATATATATATATATATATATATATATATATATATATATATATATATATATATATATATATATATATATATATATATATATATATATATATTTATATATATATATATATATATATATATATATATATATATATATATATATATATATATATATATATTTACATACATATATATATAAATGTATGGTACTAAATTTAAATTCAGTTTAAGGAATGTATTATATTTATTATATCTAATAAATTTTTTAAGTGTCTAAATATAACATTTTTTGATAGAACTTATACGTAAGTGAAAATTCTCAAACTAAGAAAAATGTACATAAATTCTGAACTTTCAAGAATAAAATTAAAATTTTTAAAATTGCGTATTAAAATATTCTAGGATGATATAACTTCTTTTTTGTTCGCTTCGAAAAATCTCTTTCTTTGTTTTTTATAATTTATTTACCTCGGTGAGTCTCGGGAATGATTCCACATTCCTTTTATTAATGTTTGTATTTGAAGTTTAACGTCTCCTGTTTGTTGTAAGCCTACAATTGTAAATAGTTTTATGACATATTTCTATTAGATAACAGTAAGAATTTGACCTTTCTCATTTTAAATATTTGTGGCCAGATTTAAGGAAGTCTCTAACCTAAAACTGAAAATCTAATCTAAAACTGAATAACACAACCAATCGAATTTGGACAAAATTTCGAAATTTGCAAATATCTAATTTTATGTGGGTTAGTTTGCAAATATTCTTACTAATCCATCCAAATGTTTAAAAAATTTAATCTGGCTTATTAAAAATAAACTAAAATTCACGTCGAACTGAAAAATTCTAGCGATTGGTATGTTCATTTAAATGCCTATTTTACTAAAACATACTATACAGTTGATTGAATAGCTTTTGAACCTTTTTGAGTATAATTAAATGGTAGTTATCAGACGGTTTGGTATAAAATAATGAATAGCCTATATATTTTTGAAACACTTGAAAAATTTGAGGATTAGCATACCTGAGACACATTTTTTTTTTCTTATTTACTCTTTAGTGTATTTAACACAACAAAATTATAACAGTATCTATCCCTTCTGTAGATCCTGCCACCAGGATTATTTCCCTCAATAAATAAACGTGATTTGTTCAGTCACAATTATCATGTTTAAACATATGAAATCATAAATAAATTGTCACTTCAGGATATTTGTCTGTGCTAAAAAGTGATGCAATGGAGGAACGTCTTAAAACTGTCCGTGAGTTTGTTAGTTACGGTAATGATTTTATATAAATTTTTAAGAGAAATTATGCATAATGAGAAATATCCATCGGTCTCTTGTGTACGTATACTTTCAGAATGGGGGGGGGGCTGGGGGAGTGCTTTCCCCCCAGAATGGGTTAATTTTCACGCAAATCTAAATTTGCTATATCTTATGAAATATTTCTTTTCAGACGCTAATCTTTTCACCTTCGTTATTTTAACTATCAAGTTGTATATAAGTTACTAAATTTTATCAATTTCAGGTAAGACTAAAATATAGACATTTTACAAAGCTACTTTTGGTTTCCTATTGCTGATAGCAAATTATCAAGATTTTAACATTCAGAGATAACAACCAAGTAAGCAAATTTAACTTCAAAGATTATACACATTTAAAGTATCTAATTGTTATTTCTCTAAAATTAAATTTGTTTTTTTACATTTCAAGTTCCTTTTCTCAATAATTAAAAATGCCTGAAATATTCGTGTAAGAAACAAATTAAAATTTTAAGTGGAGAACATATCATTATTTTAAGAAAAAAGTGTGCTTAAAGTATAAATAAGCCTAAAATTCTAAAGTAACACCTGGCAGTAATTTATCTTATTCCAGTATTATTTTTACGATTTTAATGTGGAAATCATTGATTATTGTTATAACTATAAAAAGAATGTTACCTAGATTATTAAACAGAAAGCAAGCATAACATTTAAAATGTCATCAATTTTTTTTTTCGCATTACGTAACAATATGAATGCAATTTTGTATCAACTAATATCTGATGTTAAACTTTATGCTGCCAATAAATATTTTAATAGTTCAGATTTCGTATTTATTGTTCTATTTAGTGTCATGATTCCTTGATGTTTCCAATAAAAGTTCGAAACTATCGCGCATTGTAATTTTTATGTTCACAGAAATGATTGGGCTCAGAATTTGTAACAATTCCTTGATATCACCAATCAGCATTTTAATGGTTATTTGTATTCCCATTTGGGATTTATTGGGCTGTTAGTTGCGAATATTAAGAATAAATATCTGATTTTATGTCGTATTAAAAATGGTAGCATCTAAATTTTTGCATTAATTAAGATATATTTAATACTTTATTAAAATAAAAATAATAAAATTAAACTAGAATTAATACTCTTCATGGAAATGAAAGAAGAGTCAAAAAGAACTTAGAAAATAATTAATTAGTAAAACTTAGAAAATAATTAATTAGTAATTGTACATAAATATTATCTTTTATTTGTATAATGTCAATTTAAGCCGAAATAAATGGTATTTTTGAAATAATGGGAAATTTTGAGCAAATATTTCGCCACATTGCATTCTTTTCTTCTAACAGATAACCAATAAATAACAATTCTGGAAATTTAAAACATTCATAGAAATCGAGATTGTGTAAAATATTGAAAAAATGAATTTCACACTTTACCGTTTTGTTATGTGACTCAAAAAGAACAGAAAAATTTAATGATACAGGGAATTTTCAAAGAAGTTATTCTTTTTCTCCGTGAAGGTACTATTGAAGAAGATTCGAAACATTCATTGCCTTTGCGGAAACGAGAAATAGGGTTATATAAAAACTTAGTTTTAAGATCTTTTCAAAATCCTTTTTCATATAAATTTCATTCCAAATAAAAATACCTACGGTTACGGAAATAGTATTTCTTAGTGCTCATAAATTTTTTAACAAGAAAACGAAATTAAAGAGAAAGTCAATTTTCGGAAAGTATCTATCATTCTTTTATTTTTTTATTTGAGAATAGAATTCATTTCATCGCCTCTAGAAAGAAAATTTTCTTTCTCCATCGTTTTCTTGCTTCTTTAGAGATTTCTGCGGGTGACCGTCAAAGATATTTTTCCAATAAGAGTTTTCCACATAGTTTGTCTCGATTCCGAGCAGTTATCAATGAGAAGTTTCGCACAGTAGGCACATATATTGTGGTAGGTTGATGTTTTTCTCCAGTATAAAAATGGTGCTTAATGTTTTTTTATTTATTTCTTTTTCAGCTATTCACGGACAAACTTCGAACATAACATAAACTATAACCAGAAAATATTATACATAGATTCAAGATTGTTAAGCTCAGATTGTTGTAATAGATGTGAATACCTATCAAAAGTATCAGCAACTGAATCTATATGCTTTATTAAAATTATATTCGATTCCATAATCGATATTTATTACTTTTAATGATTTTTTTTTGTAATTTTAAACTTATATGACATTAATTTATATAATAAGTAATATTTTTCGGAGAAATTAAACATTTTTATATTTATGTGAAGCTTTATATTATTAGATTCAGTTTTTAATAGTTTTGAAATTTCAAATATACGCAAATATGTGGTTAATTTGTCAAATATTTAATTGTTATAAAATAGTTCTTTAAAAAATATTTTTATTATATATATATTATTCTTGTTTGATAAATAAATATTATATATAATATCAATATTGTTTTTTTTTAATTTCATTATATTATTTGTACATTATTTAAATCATTTTTATTTGTGTATTGTATCATTCACGAGAGAAGTGATGACATTCCTCTCCTATCCTGAGAAGGATTGAAAACACTGACCCAAAACGGAGCTCAAATTTACAGGAGTCACAAAGCCGGACCCTAAAGATGGATTCAGAAATGTTTCCGTGGTGGAGAGAGACACGACCTTCAAAAGGGTTAAGAAATGCTAGAAATGTTTTTCCAAATTAGTAAATTAAAGATTAAAATGAAATTAGTATTCAAGATTTCATTTTAATTCTTATACAATGATTCCACAAAAGTTATTATCTCCGACAGTTAACAAATCAAGCATAAATTTCACATATAAAAAAGTCTGTAAAAAAATTAAATGAATTGAATATTACTTTAATGTGTTGACAAAAGTTTCAACGTTTTTATTTATGCATTGCAATGTTTGAGTTATATAGAAATACTGATATTTGGAAAGAAACTGTACACAGGTTATGCCACATTATTTATTAAATGTGAATCAGAAACTAATACATTGGAAAAATTAAACTATATTTTGATTGATGAATTGAGCTACAGGAGTGATTGAGATCATTTGTATTCTATACCATCCAGACAAAGTTTTTCCTTCAGATGACTAATTGGAATCATAAAATGACGCCATTGCCAGTTTTCGCCTAATATTTAATTTAACAAAAATTTAATGCTTTTAGTAATTTCAAAAATGTGTCTTATACTATTTTACACGAATTCTGAAGTTATCACCTTCTTCATAAAATAAATAAGTATTGAAACAATTATATTTTAATAATAGTATTTAAATGTTCCGAATACTCATTATTGTTATAAAACTGAATTGAAATTATTTTTCAGTCACAATACTTCTACAGTGAGATGGTTCCGGTTATGATATTACGGAAGATAACCTTCTCACCTAATTTCCTGTGCACACATTTATGCAAATCAAATTACTAGAATGACCTTGAGGTTAGTTAAGAGAAAATTGTTAATAGCTCAACATTACACACTCTGAATATAGCACCAAGGAAATCTGTTATAATAAGCCTAAACAATGTTAATGGCCAACCCTCTCAGCATCTGAATTCCCTTAATTGCAATAATGATTGTGTTTATGACCAAAGACTAACGAACGATAAGACCTTTTGCTTAGAATTAAAAAACTCAATTCATGAATGAAATAAAGAAATTGTCAAGTCAATCACAAACTGTGGAGACATGGAGAAATTAGAGCTCTATGAAAGAATGTATGAAAAACATTCCAGAGTAGTGATTGACTGAGGTACAGTGCTTACCTTAAATAAATTTTGAAAAACTCTGTGAAGAAGAAAACTTCATGTGAAAGCAAGTCACCACAGGAATTCCACGTAGAAATGTGCAGGAATGGAAAAAATCTAGAAATTCCTAGAAGAGGAGTAGAGGAGTGCAAAAGAGACTACTTGAGGAGACAGGAGGAATTAAGAAAGCAGAAGAAAATGCAAATGGCGAAATAAAATGGAAGGTTTTGGGGATTGGATGTCAAAATCAGTGTTGTGCAAAAAAAGGGGGCTTGAAAGGAAGAAAGGTTGAAAAAGAAAAGAAAGGAAGGAAGAATTTAAGTATTACAATAACATCAGCAAAAAGAGGGGATGAAGAAGAAACATGGTAGAATATTTTATGCTAAAAAAAAAATTTTTTTTTAATTATAAAAAAAAAAAAAAAAAAAAAAAAAACTACAAGGCTCTACTAACGTGGAGATATAGTCACCATAAGAAACTGAAATGAATTGTTACCTACATGTTTAGGATGGTATTATTTACAAAGATCAATGCCATTAACCGATACTGTTGTCGAGTAGAGAGACTGAGAAACAAAATTCCGGCAAAAGATTATTTTAACGGATAATTTGAAGCTGTGGAAAATTAGATGAATAAGATTACGAATTGTTTATCCAACTTTCCTTTTCATAACAATTATTCTTTGTTTTAATTTGTTTAGAAAAAAAATTCCTTTTTATCTATCTTTCTTTTGCTTTTTCTTTTTTTTAAGTACTCCAAATAAGATTCACCACTTATCTAGTGGGTGGAACAACAGAATAATAGAGTTGAGAGTGTGATGTATTCTCTCCTGGGTTTGGAGTCAAGTGGAGAGCATTGATCAAGAGTGGGATTCAAAACTGCTGGTGTCAAAAAACTGTCAACTCTATAGATGAGCACATATAGTGTTCCGACGTAAAGAAGGGAGGGGATAACCTCTCCTTCCCTCTCTGAGCAACGAGAGAGGAAAAATAGCGATGGAAGTTGTCCGCTCCGTTTACTTAAGGAAAGGAGTGGAAATCTGTAGCTTATGGAAAGTTATTTATAAAGTCTTGAAACCGTATTAAATATTTTTAAATATAGGATAAAATTCATGAAGGGAGAATAAAAGATAATTTTTGTGAAGTTTTCTATTTCTCTTAATAAAACAGGAAAAAATGTGTTAATTTTCATTATATTGGATAAAAATTACGTAATCTCTTCATGTCAAATAGATTTGCTTTTTCCTTATATTATTCATAAATGCATAAATAGTAATCTGTTCAAATTAATTAAATCACCTGATTTTTAATGTTGTTAAAAATTGGGTAATATTCAATAAAACCTCTAACTTCAGCCAAAAATATATATGTAAAGAAAAAAATATTTAAATCAAATTTTTTTTCAAAAATATTTTTAATGTTTTTTATAAAAATATTTTAACTTGCTTGAATAATTTTTGAATAAAAACTGATCAAAATAATATTCCCCATGTGGTTTGTCATTTTTAAAGATATCTTTTGGTATAATTATTTTTCGTTTGGTTATTTTATATCTAATTAAAATTGTCTTTTAATAATTTTTGTTCAAAAATTAAAATAAATATTTTTAATAATATTAGATGACAAAAGGGTGGAAAGAGACAAAATATGTAGTACGTATTACTTTTCGAAAAATGATTAGTTAGCCTATTTTTGAAGGTATGTTATTTTTTTGACAATACATTGTGACAATTTATAAAATGCACTATGTAAAATTATAAAATGTAAGGTTCTACTGGAAATATAGGGAAAATAATGAAATTATATATATATATATATATATATATATATATATATATATATATATATATATAACGTTTTTACCTTTCTTTTAGTGATACTATACAAATTTAACTGAATGAATTAGTATATTGTTTATCAGATCAGGTGCGGTTTAAATTTTAAGAAAACTCTTTCTCAGATTTACTCATACCTTAAATGGAGAGTTTTCGAGATAAACTAAAAGCACGTGCGATATCCTTCTTGCCTTCCATAATGTGTTTAGAGCAATATTCCAAAGCTTCTGAAACCTTTTGAACCGGAAAAGTTGGTTTTATATGGTTTAACGACATCTATGAAGAACAGTGCGAACTAAAACACATCTACCTTAAAGTAGAACCACAATGAATTGCAGATAGCCTTAAATTTGTCTTCATCATAGAAAGGTATTCCTTTTTCAGGTAAGTTCGGGCACCACTCATCGGAGGCACTCTAGTGATTCTTTTCTTTTCCATAGTATTTACGGTCTTCGTTAAATATGTGGGATGCGCATTCGGGATACCCAAGTAATCATCCTCTTTATTCAACCCTCCTTCTTGGCAACCAATTCTTTTTTTCTTTTTCACCAATTTTTTCCAACATCTGCATAACATTTACCTGTTGTATGATGCAACATAACCATATCTGGTTCTTGTGTTATTCAACTTCACTGTTATTTATCATTGATATTCGGTTCATCAGCTCTCTTCCAATTTTCAAATTTCCTCGTGACAGTTTTTGCAGCGTGAGATAATTTATATATATAATACAGAAGACAAGAGGGAGCATCATATAAGAAGATTATAATAAATCTTCCCAGCGCATGTGTGGAAGAATACCAAATTAAAAAAAAAACGTTCAGAAAATAGTTAATGTTTATCAAATGATAATGAGTTTGGAGGACCATCATTTGAGATAGAAAGTACATGTAATATAGATTCTGAACAGAAGAAATTACAAATATAAACTGGAACTTCAAAAAACTAGACTAGAATATTTCTAATGTTAGAGAAAAATGTCAATAGAAGGAAACTGAACAATTTGAGCAAGCAATATATATTTAGTTCAGGCGACACATCTAATAATAAAAATTAGCAAAACATAAGCCTTTAAACAACAAATAAATATCCCAATATTTAGTCAATAATGTAATGATGAAAATATTGTTAATTCCTTTTACATATTTACTAAGTCAATTCATTACACTTCAACAGTTTTCATTAAAAAATAATACATTTGTGGTATCTTCCATCATTTGTATTACACTAGGTATTTTAAGGCCTATTATACGTAAGAATCAAATTATTTATGATCGAGGGTCGTTCATGAAGTCTTTAGAAATTCCAAGAGATGTTGCTTGCAGTATCGAAACTTATTTGTTTTAGTAGGCATCATGATTCACATGACATCTCTCTAAGTCTCAGTTATGCATATTTGTGATAACGACACCTTTCGCAACTCGAAAATTCTTCGTCATAATTCTTACGGCAGATGAGATCATCATTGCCTTCTTTGGAGTTGATTCATCAAATGCAATACATTTTTTTATTGTTCCTCGGTTTTCGATGCATAAATAAGAATAGATTAATTATCGACATCAACAACTCGGCATGACAGCAATCAAATAAATTTTTATTTTAGTGCAAATGACTACTAAATCAAAACTAACCTATAATTCAATGTTAAATATGTTTCGGCACCATTTAAAATAGGCCAGCCCCCAATGGGAAAAATAATTTACCTTGATGATTCCTTCTGTCTTTAAATTTAAATACTTTTGAATATACTTCACAATTAAAAAATTATTTCAAATATTCCTAAGTAACAAAAGGGTCAGTTTGACCCAACATTCCTAACTGATGTGAAGATTTTTCATGTTCCTCCTAAAATGATTAGGAAATTTTCAAACTAATCAGCCTTAAGTTCTTTAATTAATTATTTAAATATTGAAAGAACAATTTTTCAATTGTTATGTTTAAAAAAATTGTACGCTTCAGTAATTTCTAAAAAAAATTACCAGCAATCGTGTTCTAATTTTTTCAATAAAATTTTAATACATAATAAAAAAGAAATTATTATTATTTATGATTATTTTTCTTGTCTTTTAGAATGATACAATCTCTTAAATATAAATCATTAGGCTACTTCTTATGCCTTTAATTTATATACGATTTAATTTACATACGTTTTCCGTGTTCAAGGGGATATTTCATAATACACGAAATGAATTAACACAAATTATTTCTATGTAGCTTAAATATATTTGAATTAAAAATTTCAATTAAAATAACTACTAAGCTTATGAACTTTTTACATTCATGAAGATCTTATATAACAATGCGTAGCTTGTACAAATAAAGCGTTATATAACATTAGTAATATTTTAATTGAAATAACATCATTAAATTATTCTACCATTAATATATAATTAAAGATGATAAATATATCTGGCATTTTCAAGCAAACACTAATACTCATTGTATTTAAAAAATAATAACACATCAACAAAAAGTTCTATGCAAAGTTAATTGTAATTAAATTTGAAGCAAGCGATAAACAATTGAAAAGGGAAATGATACACCAAAATGCCTCACCTAAAGCATTAGCCCCTTGGGTTGATAATAAACAGAAGTGGATGTAAGTAGAATGGATGATGACATATTATTTTTCACGTTCATAATCATCATCTACAGGCAATGTTTATGTGTGTTTGTGTGTATAGTGAAACTGAAAGTTAATAAAATAATTGAATACTGCCATACTGAAAATGATGCACATATGGAGAGAGATAAATTAGTAATTACGCCTAATATATCCCAACATCATTATTCTTAAGTTGAAATGCAGCAACTTTACTTGAAGTGTGTCTGCCAGTAAATTGACGGCTGATTAGATCCTATTGATGGATCTTGGATTCGTAATAGACGATTCATCTTAACTCCTTAATTGATTTCTATGACAGGAGACATTTTCGTCGAATGATGACAAGTTGACACCATTAATTACATGAGTTACGTTACAGAGTTCTGTCGAAAATGAAATATTATCTTACAGACCAGTGCAATTCTAGTAGCTGCGTTATCTTAGTTTATTTCCTTCTATTGACATAAATAAATAGTCACAGATTAAAGCGTTTATTATATATTATACACTTTTGATAAAATTTCTAAACTTATATTTTGCATGAATTGCTCAGTTCTGAAACTTAATTGAATGAAAATATAGAATATTATTTTCGATGTTCCTATTTCTATAACTCTTATTTAGAAACTAATATCTTTATACCACAAAGTAGCGAATCACAGAAAAATAATATTTCAATTGTTTTATTTGATTACTTCGGCAATTGTAGTTCGTGTTTGCTATGATTGTGTGCATAATTTATGTTAAAAATGTTCAAAATTTCAAACTCTTACTAGAAGAAAAATGTTTCATCACGTGACCAAAGCCTAAAACTAAAATTTATTAATAAAATTGAGTTAGGGATAAAATCTTATGCATGAGAAAATTACAATTGAGATTTAATTATACTTTAACTTTTCTTTCATGTATCTTTTGAGCTCTTATAACATATTTTATCATTCTTAATTTGTCTTTATGCAGCTAAATATTTTAGAAAAAAAAACTACGCAGTAACACCTACTTAAATACATTTAATGAACTCTTCTGTTTAAGATAGGTTAATATATTATGCAAATTATTACAGATACACTTAAGCTATTTTGAATATTTTTCGCCTAAAGTTTCCTTATTTTGTTCCTTTATTACGTTTACTGTCATGTTTGTATATAATATTTGTTTATATTGTATGAGTATAAAGTTTGTTTAAACCAGCGTCTCTGAACCTTTCATTATTTGCAGCCCAGTTTTCAATCATAATTTTGATCTCATCCCCGCATGAAATAGAATGTATACAACAATAATATATTTTGAGTATTTTTATTTCTGTTTTTAAATTATTTTCAACTAACTGCCAAAACAAGAGTAATAGCGAGCCAACGTTGGCGAGAAACCACATCTGGCATTTTGCCAAACGGGGGGGTGAACAGATGAAGCGAGTGGAAGTAGGGAAAATTTAAATATTATGTTTGAAATGAACGCCAAACAGGGAGAATACGTTAAAAGAATATGATAGTACAAACATTCGTTAATGAAAGTAAACCTAGACGGGGTGAGCTAACTTTAGAACCCAGGAATACTTTTTTTGGAATAATAAAAGAAATAAAATAGAAGCATGACTAAAGAAAAGAGAAAAACATAAGTAATATGATTTGTGGAAGCCGTCTCGAGCATGCGCAGGGCAAATGTTTTCTCATAGGAAGAACGAAAATGTTAGATAACGCAAGTTTGAATTTTCATTCGAGCCGATCGTCTTCGAATCTATCGTATGATATATATAATATCTATCGTATGTTATATATATATCTATCGTGTTAATAGCAATTCACCATATTAAATATTCAAAGCAGCAAATTTATGCAGGCTCATGGATAATTTTTTAAGCTGGCGTAAGCGAGCTTTGGACGATAGTCAAGCATCATCAAGTACACAGAAGAGCGTGGTTCCGAAAATAAAATCAAGGAAATATTTTTAAGAATACTTAAATTCGGGGTTTACCAGTACTGAAGTAAATGAAGAAGAAAGGCCTCTGTGTATCGTATGCTCAAAAATGTTGGCCGCAGACAGCATGAATCCCAATAAACTTAAACGACATTTGTAAACGCTTCATAGTGAGTACGTCAACAATCCCAGAGAATGCTTCGAATTAAAATCATATGAAAAGCAAAAATCACTTTTTAAAGAAACTTTGTCTGTGAATAAAAAAGCTTTAATTGCATCTTACAAAGTTTCAAATAAAATAGCCACATGTGAAAAATCTCACACCGTTGGTGAAGAGCTTATTTTGTCAGCAGCAATTGAGATTGTAGAAACTATGTTTGGAGATAAATTTTCAAAACAATTGCAGTCCATACCTCTTTCAAATGATACTGTTACTCGTCGAATTGGTGATATAGCTGAAGATGTACAGTGTCAGTTTTTCTTAAAGCTGTTCCATGACAAATTGTTTTCAATACAACTTGATGAAACAACAGATAGGAATAAAAATGCTCATTTCTTTGCCTATGTTCGATTTTGTGATAATAAGTCAATAGTAGAACTACTTTTCTGCAAACCAATTGAACTCAAAGCAACAGCGCTCGCATTATTTGCTATTTTAAATGATTTTATGAACGAGGCAAACATAGATTGGAAAAATTGAGTCGGAATATGCACCGATGGTGCTCGTTAAATGTCCGGAAGATTCTAAAGTATACAAGAACTTGTAAAACAAAAATCTCCTCAGTGTGTCTGGACACATTGCATGATCCACTGAGAAGCTTTGTCTTCCAAAGAAGTGAGTCCTGGTCTGAATATTGTGTTAACTACGGTTGTAACCATAGTAAATTGTATCATTATGAGATCCCTGAAATGAAGACTCTTTTCCACACTTTATAAAGACTTTAATACATTCAGGGTTACTATTTTATTGCGAGGCAAGATGGTTATCACGTGGGAAATTCTTGCAACGTGTTTATGAATTAAGAGAAGAAATCGCCATTTTCCTAGAAGAAAACAGATTGGAAGCCGAGAATTTTCGCGATGGTTTATTTGTGTTGAAATTCAGCTACTTGGTCGATATATTCGAGAAATTAAATAACTTGAAAACTCAACTCCGTGGAGCAAATACACATATATTGGAAACGAGTGATAAGGTTAATGCTTTTTGTAAAAAATTAGAATTGTGGAGCAGAAATATAGAGCTAAAAAACCTAACAATGTTTGCCAATGAGAATGATTGTACTAAAATTTCCAAAGCTGAAGAAGAACATGTAAAAGTTGCTTTTGTAACCATGAAAAACCATTTAGCCATGTTGGCAAAGAATTTTAAAAGTATTTTTTTGCTGACGACAAACTGATAGCATGTTACGAGTGGGTTAAGATCCATTTCAGCAGATAAGATTCAGGACTCTTAGACTCCTGAAGCTTATGAAATGGATCCTAACCGACTCGTATAAAATTGATAAAGAATTGATAAGGAAGACAAATTCATAGAATTCTCAAGAAGCGGCAAAACTAAATGACAATTTAGTAATAAATCACTATTTGAATTTTGGTCAGGAGTAGAAGATTATATTTCTGCACTAAAAACAAAGGCATTTTCAACATCCTACCTTTGTGAAACTGGAATTTCTGCTGTGGCTTCTTTGAAATCAAAATATAGATCTCGGCTGAATATAGAAACAGAACTGAGAGTGTCTATTTCTAATATTAAGCCTTCCTTCGAAAATCTTTGCTCTGCAAAACAGGCCCAAGGAAGTCACTAATAATTATTAAATTTGTTTTTAATTTGAAATGTTTTGATTAAGTAAGTTTTTATTTAGAAGTTTTTTTTACTGTAATAAGTTAATTATTAAATATGTCGAAATTTATTTTGTTTTCAATGTGTATGTGTGCTTTCCTTCTTTTTAGTTAGTCATTTTTTTTTAAATAATATTTTCTCTTGGATATTCTCACGCCCCTTTAGGAGAAGCACGCCCCATAGGTTGAGTATCTCTAGTATAAACAATTAACATGAATCGTTTTATTTAATTAATCAACACTGTTAACTTTATTTATATTATTTTTACTCATTTCATCTGAAATTTCCATATTCATAAAGATGTTTATGTGTTATATCATTGACTTTAAAACATATACGTAGATCTTTGTAAAGAATATTCGATTTCATCGTGTTTTTATTTTATTTAGTGCAAAAGTACATTATTAAAAGAAACCCTATAAAAGAGAGATAGAGAGAATGAATGGGAAAGACGACCTGGAAGGTACGAGACCTCGTATACGTGAACGCTATATAGACTTAAGAAACTGCTCAGTGTTCCAACTTTTACAGAGAAAACATCATTTTGGTTTTTGCAAAAACATCTTAATGATCCTTAACAACTCCGAGAAATGCTCTCTAAAGGCAATATAGTCCCACCTTTAGATCACATCAAATATTTTAATGCAACAGTGATTATTCACCGGAGAGCAGCATTTAATAGGTTTTCTTCTTCCTGAAAGCCCTATTATTCAGTAAACAGTTTGATATGTCTCTTAACTAGCAACACGAGACTTTTTTAGCACATCCCTGAGACATCACAAATGGAACACAGGGTCATTTTCAGTAAGCGTTTTTCTCTTTTCTGTTTTTATGTTTCTTCATTCTCAATTGTTAGTTGTGTTTAATTTTTTTTTTTTTCAAAAAAATGTTAAGTACAATTTTTTTGGGTTTTGAGCTTCCGTGCATAAAAAAATGGGATAGTTTTAATTTCCTATTTGATGGGAAGAAAATTTCGATGGTTTCAGTTCGATCTATTTATCAATATTAAAATTAATTTGTCCGTAATTAGTATAAATATTAGTCCGTAAAACTGTCTAAATTTTCACTTAAGGGGAAATAATAAAAGATTATATGAGAGATTTATAAGATCTTAACTGTATACAAATGCTAATGATTATTATATGAAATAAGAACTAAACATATATCCAAAATTAGAATGCAATGAATACTTTTCAGTGGTGTAAATATAAAAAAAACTATTTCATTTAATCTGTCGAGTAAAAAATAGCCAATTAAATAATTGAAATTCTTCAGTTTAAAAAATTAAATTTATATAGAAATAAATTTGCACAAATTTACATCATTTTATTTCATTCAAAGCAGTTCTTAAAAAATAAAACCATTAATTAAGAATCTAAAAAAAGTAATAAAATACTACATTTACAGTTTACGTATTATGATATTGTTAGTTTTTTAATATATAGCACATCAACACAAAAAATATTTTTTTCAAATGTGTTTTTATTTACATTCTTCGAAATTCGCTTTATCACTATTTTTCTTTGTTTCCTAATATATGTGATGGTATGGCTGTTTCTTTCACATGTTATTTCAACGCATTTGAATTCACTTTCAACGTAATTTGATTTTTTTAAAAGCAGCTGAGAAATAATGAATCTCGTTAGTTTTTTCTCCCAGACCCATCATATTGTTCAATTGTTTTAATGTTATATCTAGTAATCTTAATGTTTAATTGTTGGTTTGTAGTATGTAAATATATATTTAAACCCGTTATCAGACAACATTTAAAACTTTTGGAAGTTTCAATGGCACAAACTGGGAAAAATATCAGCGATTGTATTTTTATATAATTTTTAATTGCACCTATATTGAGGGAGTTTTCGCGTATCTCATTTTTTCTCTCATCCACTAAAATTCCTCTTTCTTCTGTGTAAAGCTCTGATATATGTTACTTTTTATGCCTGCATGTTTAAACTTCGCTTTGGACAACTTATAATCGTGATACTGTTTGACAAATTCACCCGTGTGAAGAGCGGGTATTCCAATTACTTAAAAAATAATTTTAATAGATATTTCCTTACTTAAATATAATAGTAATTATTTTGGTTATTTGTTAGGTGCTAGTTTTCTATTAGAGCATGGAGACTTCAATCCGATACATAGTCTGTTTCATTATCTTAAGATAAGATTTAAACAAATGTTGTAATTTTAATCAAAAATTTAGAATCCATTTGTTAAATTCTTTTGATATCTCATGGTCAATAATTAAATATAATTTACCGATTTCAAAAGGATATCAGATATTCCTAGATTAAGAATCATGTTCTTGAAGGAAAATGTAACGTCAGTATTAACAATAGTACCACTAAAGTTTGATAAATGAATCAATCAAATGTTTGTGATATCCATAAATAATCAAATGTATATTGAAATTAAAAACTGCTTAGCTCTTTAAACTAATCATTAAAATTTATTGTTATCCTCATGTCTGAAAGTACATAATTATTAACTTATTATTTTCTTTGCCAAAAATAATTCTCCATTTATCAATTTTAAAAATTAAGATCCAAAATCATCTCATTTTTTGTTTCTTATTCAATGTAAAAATTCCCAAATATTTGTTTTTTCTTATTTAACAGAAAAAAGAACTAATATTCAACTTTATTCATTATTGTAACTATCATAATAAGGTTTATAAGAGTAGTTTCATCTCACTGTTTTAATTCAAGTAGGAATATAGAGATTTTGGAAAGATTAACAAAACATGAAATCTTACAACAATTTTACATAGGTATGATGAATATTTTTTTCTTCAGATTAATAGAACGGCTAAAACTTTAAAACTCTACCAATCTTTATTAAGTGGGAAGCAGGAGATAAACAGTTTGCTTCTTGTCCAAGGAACTATTAGCTAGATAACATGTCTGTATTTTAGAAAAAAATTCCATATTTAATATTTCCGATAAATTTAGAAGAGATGGGGAATTATATAATATATATTGAAACAAATGAAAATTCTCAAAACTAACAATAAAATTAAATTAATGAGTCTCCTTTATAAATTTTGAAGAAAAGTTATTGAGCAGAATATATGAAGAAATAATAAATTAGTTATGTTTATGATTATGTTTACATTTACAAAATGTACAGCTATGGTATGTTATCCAGTATCAAGTAATTAATTTATATTGGAATGGCAATGCAACAAAGATGAATCCTCAATAGGTACATTAATTTAAATTTTATGAATACACTCAATATTTATAATTATTACTGCCCAGGTATTAAACATACACTTTGGAAGTCTATCTTAAGCTTCTACTATGAATAAATAAGTAATTATTTCTCTTCGAGATTTCATACCGAATCAAATATCTCAGATTTTGTTTTCCAATAATTTTTTGACACTTAAGAAGATACTATTATTTGGTTTAATATCTTTGGAAGAAGTTCACTGTTACGCTGAAATACAAACACTGTAAAACTATATAAATTTCAAATTAAAGTATTATTACAGAGTATATAAAGTTCAGAATTATGTAACTTATGTGGAAATTATAAAGTGTGGATTACAGCATAAATTTTAAAGATATGATTAGAATAATTTTATTTATTTTTCCTTTCCATTCAGTTAATAAATTTCTAGCTTTAAACTAAAAATAGGATACATATTACCTCTGTAGCGTGATGTAGATTTAGCGTGATGTAGTTGCTTTATTTCCCTAAGCTCTAACGCTGCGATATGTTTTATCGAAATGTTTATATAGGACCAATTGTAGCTGATGCAGTAAGCACCCAATTGGCTCCATTCTCTCTTTCGTGTTTTTGGCAATGACGCTTTTTATGCCAAATTTCGAAGATAGAGATTGAAATATTTCACATAAGCGTTGCACATATTAAGTTTGTAGAAACAAATTCTGAATTGGCATCGAAATATATATATATATATATATATATAGTCCGACCGTATTCTCGCTAAAAGCTCTCCATTTCCATAGGTAGTCAGCTTTCTCATTTCCATTTTTATACTGCTATTGTCTATGAATTATTTTTGATAAGTCTTATTTTCTTCTCTGGAAAACTTTTTTTTCACAGAAATTATGAAATATCAATATATATTTATTTAGTCGTTCAATTGAAATAAATATAACCTGAAAAAAAATTGGGACAAAAATGTTTTCATTGCCATGGCAAATTTATTGGAAACATTTTATTCCAAAATATTAAGTATTTGAGTGTTATATTTTAAATTGAATGTATTTTGTTTTGCTTCATACTAATTTCTGAGTTTTGTACTAAAAATTAAACCCAGATAGTAATTAGTCATCTTAGTAATACGTGAACAGAGCTTTTCTACTTTCTTAAATAATGATTTTTATGAATAAATCTTTAGTTATTATGTTTATCTTTTAATCATTTTATATTAAATTTGCGATGTATTGGTTTTAGAGCAAAACTAAAAGTACAAATAAAGCAGTATAAAATGTAAATAACGTCTAAATATTTTTTTATATTATTATTAAAATGTTATATTTTATTATTAAAGTAACATTACAAAACACATAAAATATGTCATCCGATCTTTCATACAGTAATTACTCGAGTTTTAATGCACTTATTTCTGAAGCAGCATGAAAAAGACATAAAATCAAATTTAATTAATATTAGAATAGCTTAGATCTCATATATCTAGGACAATAAATTTTAAGTATTCCATTTTTTAAGACAAACACTTTAGCAGAGAAAAGAACTAATAATAACTTTACAGTTCTTGATATTTATTCAAGAACTTCTTAATATTCTTAAATGGGTGCTATTAGAATTCCTTTTGTCAAAAAAATGTATAACTACATAAAGATAAGCTAATGGTAAAGTGAAGTGTTCTTTAAACAGAGTTGAAGCATTTAATTAGACAAAATGGAAGCTAAAAAAAATATTTCCTGCCGCAATAATGTCAAAGAGACAAATGCCTCTAAATTTATTCTAGATTTGAAACATATTTGAAGGGTGAGTAAAAGAAAGCTTTAAAAGGAATACATAAAATGTTTCCTTTATGGTCCATTAAAGTATAACATCGTCCATAGTAAGAAATTTTTACTACGATAAATAAAGAGTTTCATAACAATGGGTTGGTTACTAAAGAAATGTTATCTGGTACTTGAATAATGTGAATTTCAGAGGGTTTTTTTTGTAAAAGCTTAGGCGACAGCCGAGCATTAAGAAAATGTTTGGAAGAAAATATCTGTTGAATTACATTTTACAAATGAAATTAATGTTTTTAATGGGATAAGATAATTTAGTTTAGTTTGGTTTTTGTTAACGTAGCGCTAGAAGCAACTTGAAGGCTGTTGGCGAAGGACCTCGTAATTTTGAACCTAGATCAAGTGACGAGGATGACACTTGAGTTGGCAGCCCCTCTCCTAAATTTCATATCACGCCAGCGAGAAGACTTCTGACCCCGCCAGAATTAACATGCAGAGCCCTGGCTACAAGGCTGGTCAATAGTGGCCAAGGCTTGAACCCACCACTCAACGTTAACCACCGCTTACGAGCCTGAACCCATGACCACTAGGCTATAGTGGCCACTAGAATAAGTTAATATTAAGGAAAAAGTAAAAATATTTTCATATGTGCAAAATGTTTTACTGTGCATAATAATTTGAATGATACAAAATACGAGTTCTTTCTGAGCAGGTTTGAAGGTACTGTATACAGCCAATAGTCTAGATATTTTTAAGATAAATTGTTTTAATTGCTTACAATTGCATTAAACAAACACTATTAAAATTTTATAGGTATTACGTACATTTTAAAATTATATTTTGCAGGCATAACTGTAATTATTATTTTTTCATTTTTGTGACCATAATTTTTTTTAAAAAAAAAATTTAAACAATTTCTTGCCTAATATTACTTGGACTTATTTTTAATTACTTAAATATCTTTAAGCAGTTAGTTATATTAGTCTTACGGAGAAATAAACACATTTTTATGAATAGTTAAGCCAGTTTTTATTACATTTTTGTGAAAAGACTTTTGTCAATATAATAGTTTCAGAATGTTATATATTTTATGATGCTACCTTTCATAATGATGATGAAGAGTTAAATCTTCCTACTATTTCTATCCATAGAATTTGAATGTATTGTAAACTGTTGTTAACGTAATTGAAGAGAACATTTATATATATATATATATATATATATATATATATGTATGTATACAGAGAGAGAAAGAGAAAATTAAAACAAACAGAAGATAATAACATATATATAGTAAACTGTATAATAGGAATGGCATATATTGCTTTAAGTTACAATTTGGGATGATTTAATTTAATCTGAATATATTTAGAAACATAATTTTTAATAATATATTAAAATTATTCAAGAATTATAAATAAAATAAAAGATATTTACATGAACTCCGATAGTTTAAAAAATATCTACAAGCCTATTGTCTTTGGAATTTTTCTAAGAATAATTTGAAACATGCAAGCTATAAAATTCAATAATTTTTCAAATCTTTGTTTATGATTCTTAAAAATTTTTTATACCTATTTTAAGCTCATTTTGTCAGTTTAAAACATATATATTTTTTATTTTTCTTCATGATTTTGTCAGTTTAAAACATATATTTCTTTATTTTTCTTCATCAGTACTATTTCTGTTTGGTAAAGATATTATTCCATACTTCCAGTATAGATTAAGTAACTATTTGAAGGAAATGTTTTGTATCAAACGATTCCTACTTACGGCGTCTCATGTAAGATTGTGTGTTCTTTTTTAATCATTTATATTTTTACTTAGTTTGTTCTTTTTCTATTTTCATGAGATATATGTTGTATATATTTTTATATATATATATATATATATATATATATATATATTTACTGATTTCTTCTTTTTATGTTTCAATATTTTATTCATGTATTACCATTTTGGCTTATGATATTTCTTTTAATTGAGAAACTTTCGTGTCAGTAAATCATATTTAACCAGCAGTATGACGGTTTTAAACTAGAAGCTGAGTTTTAAAATGTTATATTTCATTTCTTCGTGGATTTCTTTCTTATCAGCTCTGATTTTCAAGCTTTAGTTTATACTTTTTTATCAGCTATATTTTAAAAAATGATTTACAGATTTAGTTTTAAAAATTTCTCTGTTAAATTTGTCCATTGCGTAGCAGTTTTGTTTTGTAACATTTTACTAATTCTCTGGTTTTATGTTTTATGTATACAAAAATAATTTTATATGTTTCTTTTTTATTTTATTTTCCCTATAATACTTAAGAAATTTCATTAGTAGCATATATTTTCGAAACAAAAAATGAATTCTTTGATTTTAATTTTTTTTCTAAACAATTTTAGATTAATTTACTTAACTATTTCTTTATATTTTTGACTTACATGTACTCGAATGTATTTGGCTGCTTTACGGCTATTAATGCTGTTGATTATTTGAATATAAATATTAAAAGATTTGGATGCAAAATTAGCACATTCGATTTTGGGTATATTAAAATGCGAAAGATAAATCTTATATATATATATATATATATATATATATATATATATATATATATAT
>BMAW01103045.1:20810-39605 GCA_019974015.1 Nephila pilipes
ATATATATATATATATATATATATATATATATATATATATATATATAATATATATATGTGTGTGTGTGTTTGTGTGTTTATATATTTTTAAAAGGGTTTCATGTTGCTTGTTTTTCCTGTGCTTATGATAAATGCTCTAAGTAATGAATCTGCTAATGGATTGTGATTGGACTTTCAGAAATTATTTGGAGTCTTATATATTGGGAATTACGGAGGTATTCATTTGTTTATTAGTATTATTTTATACATTGTTTTTACCCTATCGGACTATCTGCTATTTCTCATTCTGAAGCTTACGGATGTTTTAACAACTGGCAATTTGACTTACTTCTGTATGACAAAGTTCGGAGATACAATAAAGTGTTGCTTGTATCATTGCTAAATAATTATCAGTATTCGTTTTTTTATCTTATTTGACATATATATTGCTTTATAATATTAGGAATGGATAATGTGAGTCATTTTGAGGGGTACAGATAGTTAAATTTAGCTAAAAAACCTATAAACAGTTCTGAGAGTACAAAATTCACTACTTGTACATATTTTTATAAAAAGACCTTCGCAACATCCTTTCGGATCTCATTTGGATTATTCTGGTTGTTATATAACTCGTATTTTATGAAACACTTAGTTTCTCAAGAACTTTCCTGATACGACAAAGTAGGAATATTTTTACATGTAACAAATATTTCCAGCTTAGTAATATTGCTTTATGTTATATATTAAAGTGTGATTAATTTCCTTGATGAGACATACTAGAATTCTAATTTAAACGTAATTCTATTTTTTTTTAATTTTACAGAAATTCTATTGGTATTTATTAGTTTATATGAAATAAGCAAATTTTGCTGTAAAATAGAAACTTGGATTGCATTAAATTTCAGATATAACGACCCAGTTCTGATACTATAAGCTTTTGAAAACAATTTCTTTTTTTTTTTTTTTTTTCAAAATGATTAACGATTTTGTATAAATGTTTTTTGAATTGAATATTCTCCATTTCAATCCGATATATTTAGCCAATTTCTGGCAGTATCATGATTCTGGGCTCAGAACTTTTTTGGCTGTTGTTCACAAAAAGGAATTACAAAGCATTTTCATATCCTCATTTGAAATAAAGTCTTAGCGGCTTACAAAAGTTTGTAGAGACAGGAACAAGAAATAATCTGAAGATACCATATATGTAGAATGTCTTGAGTGCAATAGTACGTTCCTTACAAGCTGCAAAATCTTTTGGCGGGTTACCAAGTTTGTCTCGGTGGTCTCGCATTACTTAGAAAACTACAATATTTCTAACGATCACTTCTGGTCTATTCATTTTCGTTGAATCATTCTAAATTTCCAGTTGATGACAATATACTTCAGAAACGATCTTGATATTGTCCAGTAGAAGCTAAAAATAAGATTCTCTTGAAATTGCACCAAACTGACAGCATCACCAATTTAAGAAGAATATTGGTTTTCAAAGTGTTTTGAGCCGGTTCATCTTGTTTAATCAATGATCTACATTCTACGTATTGAACATTATTGCAGATAACCCAATTCTATGTCCCTATTTACGATTCGCGTATGAAATTGATCATTTTTAGTTGCTTGAGAAGCAAATCATAAAAGTTTTACAATGAAGAAAATTTCTTTCTGTAAGAATAGTTGGAACTCATATGTAGAGTTTTGAAATTAACCCCAGATGTTTTACATGCTCATTAATGTTAGAATTTGATGAATGTAATATCTCAGTGATCTCAAAAGGGTTATTCGGTAGTTTGCAACAATCAATACCTTTATCTTGCCTTGATAAGTTTCTACTGGCCTTCTAAAACGTATAGCATTTCCAACATCAAAATATCAGGAGCTAAATTTTGCAAGCCAGTTTTAGCATTGATGTTTTGTCAATACATCATCTCTCAAACAGCAAATAGTTTTTTTTTTCTTTTTTGATCAGAATTTTTACCTTTCCCTATATAATAAAGAAAAATAGGCTGGAAATGCTGCCTTTGACTTTTCATATTTGATTAGGCACCACATAAAATCTATTGCACTGAGAAAAAAAAAATATTTTCACAAACGAATCTTGCTGTATCAGTTTTCAAAATGTATAATAACAATGCAGTTTAAGTATAAAATTGGTTGCGAAAATATATAATTAGATTATCTGTTAGGAAAAAGGAAATCGCATTCCGAATATCCCGATAAAAATTATAACACCAATGAAAATAGTGGTAAAGTTGAAATTAATGATCTTAATTCCTCAGGTTTTAATAATATATATAACTGAAATTGTACTTATTATGAGAGGAAGAGAGACTGTTTTGTTCGAAAACTTTTATATTGGTTTATACGGTACAATTCACTCAAATTGGATTGAATGTAAATTGGAATAACACAAATGGTTTATATGCTATTGAATAAAATTTGTTAGATTTTTTTCATCGAGAAAAATGCAATAGGGTTAATAATCCTATTAAAACATGTAATGTATATTTTCGTTTTGAAGGTCTTATTAACTAGTGTTTTATTTTTAGTGCAATGTATGTTTTAAATGTTATTCCTAAAATTGAAATAATGATCTAATTTGATTTAAAATTGTGGTACAGATTAACTTATTATACAGAAAATTTTGTTGACGCTTGTTAGCCAAATGAATAATAGCTATTTTTTCCAATAGATTTCAAAATGCTTTATATTATTTTTAAGTTTCCTAAGATTTATAATTCTTAAGAATAAAATTTGAGTTTAGGGCTTCTTTATGTATGTATAGAAATGCAATTTTTTATACATGATTAAGATAAAAAACAGCATTATATAAAACAAATTTAAGTAGTTTTAATATTTTTCCATATTATTTTTTTCCATTAATAATATTTTTATATCTTGGCAATTTTAGTTTATGTAAGCAAAATGTATAATTTTTCCATAAACCTGTTTCATTATATGGTTTTAAAGTATGATATATCGATTCAATGAATTCAAAATCATATTTGGGAAGGGTGTACCTATATTATATTCAAAATTATGATACTCACATCCATTTGCATGTTACCCACATCCTATCTGATATTACCCATGCGATTTAAAATAAACAACATTATTTATTTTGGACCATTAAACAGTAGTTGTAGCATTTCAAAGAATTTTAGCAGGTTTATTAAATGTATAGCACGTTTTACGACAACCATTAAAGGGATATTTTATGATAGTTATGGACACCTTCCCATGATTCCCGTTTATCATTCGGAAGTATGACATCAAGTTTAAAAGGTCTTTATAGCTAAATCTACTGAGGATGGAAATTGGGTGGAAAAAAGTGTGCGAGTAAATTTTAAGTTAGTAATACATTTTTCTTAACGAGATTTACCCTCAATATATATTGAAGTTATCAATACTTCATCATCAAAATTTAACTGCCTTTTTCATTCAAGTGCCATGCGAATTTTCCATAATCAGTTTTTGTAACTTTCTCTCTCTTTATACTCATATATATATATTAGTTATTTGCAGAAAAATAGTTGAGTTGTAATTGGTACTTTGCAGTTACATTGGTGATGATTATTATGTGTACCATTTTTTTTTATGATTGTTTTCTTGAATTTGCTCATTTGTGGTTAGCTGCCATATTTTTTTCATAGTAAAATTCACAGAAATGTGTTTGTTTCATAAGCAATTATCGGTATAAACACACATTATTCCATTACAAAGTATGATATGTATTAATTACATTACTTATACTATTCTAAATCTTTGCTTTCCTTTTACCTTGCTATTTCTTAAAAGTTTTTGTTTGGTTTTCTTATTGTCTGTTTTTAATTTTTAGTGTTAATTTTTGTAGACTATTTAAATATTAAATAATAATTTATCTGATTTGCATGAATATTAATTGTTTTTTTTCACTATGATTTCCCTAAATATTTAACTTTTCATCTGTTACTAATATTGATTCATAAATTAAAGGTACGAAACGACTATGTGGATATAAATGAAGGCTTTATTCAAAGCATACATCATAGGCCTGAGCACAACGATTCTATTGATTGACGAGTGGAATGATGTTTTGATACTAGAATTCCTGTTGCTGTAACGTGACAAAGTCCTTCACAGCGTACTTAACATCGTCATCCGAGTTGAGGCGCTTCCCTTTTAGATGTTCTTTCAGTGAGCCGAACACATTAAAGTCACAGGGTGACATGTCCGGGCTGTAGAGAGGATGGTCAGGCTGCTCCCACTTGAACTTGGCTAATTACGCGTGTGATCCTGAAACATGTGGATCAGAACCACACTCTCTGATCTTTTGTTCTTGATGGATATGTGTAGGCTACGGTGTGTTTCACAGAATACATCGGAGTTAATGATCCTTCAATGTTAGAACAATTCAACAAGTAGCCGACCTTGGACATCGAAAAATATGGTGAGAAACAATTTGCCTGGTGATGCTACGGCTTTGAACTTTTTAGGGGGAGGTGAAGACACACGCTTCTACAGCATGCTGACTCACTTTGCCTCTGGCTCGCAGTGATGACACCAGCTCTCATCACCTATGGCGATCTTCTCCAGGAAAGCTAGGTCTTTATGATACCGAAACAGATGTTGAAGTTCATCTGTTAATCCTCATACTCAGTTCCTTTTGATGGTCGGCGAACTGCTTTGGAACCAATTGCGCACTCATTTGCCGATAACGCAACCTGTTAAAAACAATTGTCCACACTGTTCCAACTCTGACATCCACCTTCACCGACAACATTTCCAATGTGACATGTTGATCACTTCTAGCTCGGTCGTCCACCTTGTGGAGAAGATCGGCCGCGATGACTGTGTTTACCTGGCCTATCCTCACGACCTCTTCCCTATCCTTACGACCTGCACGAAAACACTCATTACATTTTCTCACAAACTTGTTGGACACGCAGTCTTCACTGTATAAGGTCACCATCCGGTAATAAATAGCATCCGGCTTAACCCTTTCCGCTGACAGAAATCGGATAACGCATTGCTGCTCCTCAATCGTCCTATTTTGCAATATAAATGTCATCATGTCTTCACACACACTGCCGCGTCAATTAGAAGCTGCTTTTTATAAGCCGATACACGACAAAGACGACATACGCATTCCTAGATGTATCGCTACTTCCTCCCATAGAGGCAGAGGCAAATGTTTAAACGGTTATGTTGTAAATACGTTTCGTAACTTTTCAATTGATCCCTTATATATATATATATATATATATATATATATAACTGTGTGTGTGTGTGTGTGTGTGATGCATTAAATGATTTTTTGATGTTCATGAGTTAAAAATTGAGAATTTTTTTTGAAGTCTTTTGTATTTGCGAGATTTTCGATATTGAACCTTTAGATGTAAAATCTATTAAATATCAGAACAATAATGGAAATTTAATGATATTTTAAGAAAAAAAAACCGCATCCACCATACAACACTAATTAGGATTCCAAAAACAGCTAGATAGTGGTCTAGAATTTTCCAGAATTTTTGTAGAGCTTACACTTACAGACACATTTTATTTGTAGTTCTCTAAAAACTTTTAACAACTAAAATTTTGTTTATGTGTCCAAGTAGGGTCTTTTCGGATGTTCCTTCTGATTAACTGCTTTGAGGTTTTGAGATATCTATTAAATACTCTCAAATTTGAAACTTTTTCTAACTCTACCTTATTGATAATTATTAATATTCACATCATGTTATACAACAGTAAAAATTTTTAGAAATCCTTATTTAAAAAGTTTCATGTACCTTTTGCATTGTAATTATTAATAATTTATACGCATATAACGTACGATATGATAAATAGGATTTGAAAATTAATCTTATTGATAAATAGGATTTTATTCAAGCATTAATTTTATTTCCTAATTTTTACAAGCTTGGATTTAGGTATTGTTTATTTCAAATTCTTAAATCTTTACTTTAAACATTTATTTAAAAAAAAAAGCTTTTCATTTTTATAATTGTAATATCTTGCCATTTCTTTTCTTGCCTCGCTTGCTTAATCTATTTTAATTTACATTCTGAAGTGATCCAATTTTGAAGTGACCAACAAGATATTCTGAGGATAGTATGGTGCCATAGAATGTGTTTTATCCCATAATTCAGTTCCCATTCTAAATGTATAATTTTTATTCAGTTATTTTTACTCATTACTATTAATTCTCTCTTCTCTTATTTAGACAGCGTTTTATTTGTTCTTTTATTTATTTGGCTGTTTTTAAACATTTTAATTTTTGCATCTTATACATACACACACAGATACACAAACACACACACACACACACACACACACATATATATATATATATATATATACATATACATATACATATATACATATATGTGTGTGTAAATGTACGTATACACTTTTTTTTAGTAAATATATTTTATTTTAAACATGTACTATAGCCTTTCAATTTCAGATCAAAATCTCGGTTACGAAACGATTATTATTCATCTTAACAGGGTTGCTGTGTCTTCCGATTACGTTGGTATTAGTGTTGATATTTCAAAGTAGAAACTATTAATTAATTGTACTTTTAAAATATTTGAGAAGATACACCATACACACACAATTTACAATAATTCGCATTAAAAAGGTTTAATATTTTTTCTTTTATTATTAATACTTTTGTATTTCAGTACATAATTTAGAACTGAAAATTTTCACTTTTTTAAATAGATTCTAGAAATACATAATGTTTTTTTCTTTTAAATACTAATTTTTCTTAATTTACTGTAAACATTATTAAACAGATCCACAGATAAGTTGTGTCTAATAATTCTTACTTTTAAATAATGTTTTTCACAAGAATTCGAAATAGAAAAAAAAAATATATCTGTTTTGAAATTAAGTACTTAAAATTCCATAAAAAGTGTTTTAGCTAATTGTATGTTATGAATATCTACATAGATTGGAAGGGTTAATTGATTCTTATTTTTTGCATGAAATATTTTAAGTTTACCTATAACATTATTGTTATTCTTCAAATTATATTATGTTACACTAAAACCTGTATTTTAGAAAGGTATCTGTTTACACATGAAATTAATTTTTGGAAGTTATGAAAGTGTTGAAGTTACAGTGCACATAAATCAATACTCTTAAATTTTGCAAATTTAAAAAAGAAATTAAAAATCAATATTTTGTCCAAAAAGAAATACAATCACTTTCTTAGTTTTGCAAGAAATAGTCTGGCGTTCTTGTTAAGAATTTCAACTACATCCGAAATTTTTATTATTTACCGTTTTGGAATATAAAAGAAAAAATCCTGTATATGCCTTAGTAAAATTAATTTAATATAATTTTTTACTTAAATTTTGATATAAGTAAAAAGTTAAGATATGTCTGAGAGTCATATACTTCTAAATATTAAGTAAGATTTACATTACCTGTATTACTCGTAAATAAAAAGCCATATGTGTCCAACAATACATTCTTATGTTGTAATTTTCATTATAATGATACTTTATAATTGATTATTAAAAACAATTTGTAGCATTTGATGTACAAGTTAGTTTGTAAGGTAATAAATATCCAGTGAAATTGTAATAGAATGTTATGTAATGTGACTTACTATAAATTTATGTTTAATTACAAGTTATCTGAATACTAATTCACAAAATTGTTCAGTTAATTTTTTATTACTAAAATCTAAAAATTTCTTTCTTCCTCATTTCAAATAAGCAAGAGAAATGAATACAGATATTGAGTTTTTATTATTAGGGAAGTGTATTGTGTCATTCCTTCTGAAGTTATTGTTTTGATATGAATGAAAAAATACATTAATAAATGTAAATACGATAACAATTTTACTTGAAAAATATCAAATGATAGTACATACATTATAAAAGCAGAAACAACTGAAAAAAATAATAGCTATATGAATTGTTTATATACTATAAAAAGAACATACTTTTATTGCAACATGCAGTTACAAAAACTGCCTTTGTTTTATAACAAAATAGAAATATAAATTAAATCAGGAATGAAAGGTTGAAATATTATGACTACCATAGAATACATTGGTGAAATGGGAATATCCAATATCTTTTTGTTTCATTAGATAAAAGCGAATATAATTTAAGGATAACGCCTCTGAAAAAGAAGAAAAAATATTGCCTATCACGTAAATAATAGCATCCATAGAATAAAATATTTTCAATTACTTTCTCTAAAGTAGCGAATTTCCATAAATTTTATTTGACTTTTTTTGTAAATTATTTTATTTTATTTTATAAGTTCGAATGCATATATGCACACCGAATATTTAGAATATCTTCGTACCTTTGAAACAATGGTATCCATAATATGAATGATATAGTTATTACGTGACTTAAGTGTAAGGTTAAGAAATGTATTAATATATAACATGAATATTTGCTATTCAAATTAAAGCTTAACGTTATTTTGTAGTGTATCAAATTTCTTAAAACAAAATCCATCGGATTAACTAGAAAATCGTAAAACACGATTTCAATATAACATTATTCTGATATTTTTGTCGAAAAATTTCTTTCTTTAATGCTTGCATTTTAATGAAATTATTCATCATGAAATAACTTTTAAATGATAGAGGATAGAAATATTCTTTGAAATTTGTTAATTTTCTTTAAATTTAATATTACATTTTTAAGAGTTGTATTAAATTCTTCGACATTTTAGAAATTACATTTCATAATGCCAAATCAACGGTTTTATGAAAATTTACTTTAAGAAAATTCTTATAAAGTTTACAATTTTTATTCTACTTGGTCAATATTTTTATTAGATGAGCTATGATTTAATTAATTTTGGAAATTTTAAAATAATATTCTTAAGAAAATGGATTCTATTGGTAAATCATATGCATATTTAATCCGCATAATCAATTTCCTTGAATAACTTTATGAAAATAAAATTCTTTATTATTAAATTCTTATTTAATATGAATTACTTAATTAAATTATGTTTGTTGTTTATTTCATTAAATTTGAAAACTTGTTTAGTTATTCATTTTATTATGTGCTTATATGTAGAAAAAAATATATAGATAAAAGTAACGTTTGATTTAGAGCTCCAATGTTTGTATTATGACTGCGACGTCATTTGAATTGATACATCATTCTTTTATTTCTTTACTTTTCATTTATTATTCAATTTGTCATAATCATCTGTTTCACTTACTTTTTCCGAAGCAGGACTTAATATTGCTCTTGGTCCTTACTTCTCTGTCATTAGGCCGGCAGGTCTGCACAGCTATTTTGAGTATTTACGAAGCATAGTAAAATAAATTAGTTCCACCTATTCCAAATATCAGATATTAATAATTATTTTTATCAAAATTTTATCAATGATAAGCACATTTTAATCTTGAATAAATTGCTTACACATGCCCTTTTTAATAAGCATGATTGACAAAATTTTCACGTTTATGGGGTCCCAAAAGTCTTTAATTTCACAATTTTTGATTCATTTCAAAAATAGAATACATTATTTGTCCATTTATAATGAATATTTTGATACCAACTGATCATGAAAAGTTAATCAAACAATTTTACAGTAAGTTTTCGAACAATCAGCATTTTGAATGTATATGTCATGCCCACGTATTTTCAAATTCGACATGAGATTCTGTTTGTTTTTTTAATAAGCCACATTAAAATTTAAACATTGGAATGAAATAGTAGGAAGCTTTGTAATATGAACAACAAAATTAAAATCTACATTTTTTTACTCTCGAAATTTTGCCCAAAGTTGATTGGTTCTGGTCTTCGATTTTTTTGGTACTGCCTCAAAATTGACCACTAACATTTACAATGATCAACTTCAAATACTTACTATTATCTTAAAGAAATCTGGCATGAAAATATTTCCAAATGTAGGCTTATCATTGGAAGAAGGTGGTAAACTTCGAATCAAAACATTAAAAAAAAGTAAAGTAGAATCATTTTTAAAACCTTTGGAGCAAAACAAATGATAAAAGATAAAAAAAAAAGAGTTGTCAGAGCAAACAAATGCGAAATTATATCATTAGGAAATATTTTAACGCATAAGTCTCAAAATTTAGGTTTATATTTGAATGGTAAATATATAAATGCATTTTTCTCAGATTGAGCTTTTCCATCAATTGCTGGCAGGAAAAAAAATTATTATACTTAGACACATACAATTTGAAGGTATAATAAATGTACTGCACTCCTTACACTATAACAAAATTTAGTGTCTTATATATAATTATTCATTTAAGACAGTATGGAAATATTTAATTTGTTTGAAATTTTAAAAGTTTGAAATATTTTATTTTTCCTAAAAAAATATTTTTAAAACTTTTATTTCATTTGTAATAGGTACATTTTGTATATTTGACTTCATAAATTTACTTACTAGAAGTCATTAGAACCATTTGTGTACAAAATAACTTGCGCGTAGTAAAACCTACTGATAATTCCCAAAAGAAATATATTTATAGACCCATAATATAAAAGGAATTAAGAATATATTTTAATCATTTTAGATATTTTAAAAAATTCTCTCATTTATGAGAAAAGTGTAAAAACATCAAATAATTATTTTTATTTTCAATGAATTATAGCTAATAGAAAACTGCTTAAGTTTTCAGCTGTCGAAATAAACCTAATAATGCTGAGATTCCTTAACAAAATTCTTAAGCACTTACTTATCGTTTAGTTATGTATAATGTTCATGTATAGGGGTATTATATAACATTAAAATGTACCTATGATTTAAGTATTTAGATAGTGGGTACAATTTAACATTGTTCTGATAAAAAGACGAACGAAAATTTTAATAATCTGATATCTCATTTTGAAAATGTATATATTTCTCTCTTCATGAATATATTCATGATGCTAAATCTATAATATTTTGCTGCATAATATTTGATAAATATTGTGATGAAAAGATAATCCTGTGAAGTCATAATAATGGTGATTTGAAAGTTTTTGAATAAAACATGCGAGACTTAGCTTAAGCATCATATTTCGAGTCATTTACAAAGACTTGGTAGTTTGCTTTGAGAATTTCAGACTTAAAGATATGAATGGAAAATTTATCTTAACAATCACAGAGTAAATATTCAGATAATAAGGCTTTATCTAGTAAAATTATAACTTTAGTGATCGCTAACTGTATTCATGCCATAGGAAATTGACCTTTCATATGTTAATTTAACTTCTGGCTTGTAACACCATCGGGTTATGAGATAGTCATTCTCCTTAATATACGCAGAAATAGATTCTGATACTTACATTTTATCATGAATAATTTTTATTAATTTCGCATGTTTTGTTTGATGTCAATCTTCAATGACTTATCATTAATTTTCATTTTCTTATCTAATGTAAATCAGTTCTGAAATGCTTTAAATAAATTCTTGATGTGAGTATTTTAATAATATTTCTGATCCTATATACATATTCATAAATCAAAATCCTTTAACATACGTTTGAAAGATTTACTGAAAGGATGCAAAAGCTCCCTTTAAAATTATCTTCAGGCACGTTAATTAAGTCAGTGTTCAATGATAAATATGTATCGAGAAATATATGTTTTTTTCGGTTAAAATCATGTCAGTCTTTAATGTGTATTAATATATAGTTACGTTTTTCAGACTTATAATTAATACATCGATGAAAATATAGATATTAAATAACAAGTTTTGTTCTCTTCATTGATTCATTTACTAAATAATTGTTATTCAACTTAACATAGTATTTCAAAAGAAAATTAAAAATAAAATAAAAATTATTATTTTTGATTTTGATACATTTAGCTTAACTGTATATAAGAAACTTATTAATTTTACTATCTTATTGAAAAGGAAATTAATATAAGTCACATGGGGTATCGTATTCAGAAGCAAATATTATCCTTTTTTTGTTTCTTGGCATACTTTTCGGAAATTATAGCCCCTCATTTTTATGTACTTTATGTTTAGTTCTTTGTTAAAGAATGTGAATTATATTTCTTGCTATTTATTATTTAATGTGGCTTAAATGTAATGGTTATACTCCTGTTACGAAAAAATGTCAAAAAAGAAATTCGAAAAAAAATATAATATTGTAAATATCTTATATAAATAAGGAATATTTTAAGCCTTTTAAATTAAGAAAAAGGCGTAATACTTTGAACCATTTTCGGCCATTTTTTCTTATCTGATGAATGATCAGGAGCATTACGAAATATCTAGAAGTTCCCGGATTATTCAAATGACCATTGCAGTTTACTAAATAAAATTCCATTTAAGTAGTAGTGTTATTCAAATTACCTAAATGCTTCATTCTCAATAAAGCAAATGTTGCACATCTTCCATGTGTACCTCCATGCTCTCCAGATTCATATTATGAAATTTATCTTGAATTTACACTATGGGATCGAATATGAATGTCATAGAGGAAAGTTGAATGTGTTACAGACGCTTGAGATTCATGAAAATTATATTTGCTATTTTGTACATAGTACGAAACGCATCAGAATCTACTAAGATATCTATTCAGAAAGTAAGGAACATTTTAGAATTAAAAAGAAACTAAGTACAAGAAAAAAAAATATTATATACATCAGAAAGAGCGACTAAAATTCTGTTTTTCTACATAGTCACCAAACAAATTGAAGCACTTTTAGCGGTGGTAAAACTTTGAAATTCCTTCATCATAGATTTCTGCCACCGGTAGCCTAACTTTTGTGTGACAATTTCAAACAACAAAGTCCGTGAAAATTGTGGAAAACTAAGCGAAAGCTCCGTTATTGTGAAACAGCGGTTTTCACGAATCTTTTCATCAACTTTAGCGACCAATTCGTCATTCACAATGCTAGGGCGTGCACTCTTCTGCTCTTCGTGAACGTTAGTTCGGCCATTTTTAAACTGAGTGCACCATTTCCGGATTGAACTTTCATTCATTTCGTTGTTTCCGTACACTTCACACACTTGCCGATAAATTTCCATAGGTTTTAGGTTTTTTGCCAACAAAAACCTTATCACAGACCGCACCTCACAACTGGCGGGATTTTCAATTGCAGAGCACATTTTAAATTTGAATATCAAAAAAACGGGCAGCGTGGAAATGTTCCTTTTGTGATTGTTGAACGCCGACTGAGATGCCGAGCACGCAGACAGCAAAATACACGTGATCGGCGCGCGCCTAGTGACGTCAGACGGAAACATTCCTTACTTTCCGAATAGCCCTCGTATTTAAGTCCAAATTATTTTCCCGCCTTTTCCCAAATGGAAAACACAAAGTTGCAATAGTTAAAAAATATTTAATATTGATAGCATGTACTAGGAGGAGGACGAATGCAGTCCATTTGCAAACTTCGATGATTTTCTTTTTGTTATTTGAAGGAACTTTTTCTTTGAATAAATCCACACTTCAAGAAAACTACTTAATGTATTATTTCACTTTTTAATTCAATATAATGCTTTGTAGCTTCGTACTCCGCAAAGAATTCAAAACATCGATCATTTCACTACACTCTCTAACAAAAAAAAAATGACGCACCAAGAAACAGTTGTCCGAATGAAACAAAAATTGGCGGATAAGAAAATTAATTATATACAGAATAGAAAAAGGTTATAATTTCTGAAAAATCGAATGATTTATCTCAGTGTTACATAGTTACAAAGTAACAATCTCAATAAGGTGCTGACCCACCTCTAGATCTGGATGCACGCTGCCGCACAAAGTGGCATACAGTGACAAAGCTCCTTGATGGTCACCTGCTTTGATTTCTTGCCAAATTTGCTCCAAATTTTGAACTCGGCCTTCAATAATCCCTAGTAGATGCAATCGCCTTCCCATCATATCCCAGACATGCGCGATTGGAGAGAGATCTGGCTAGCCAAGGAAGCGTTTGATAAGCTGTAAGATAGTTCATAGCAACACGTGTCGTAAGTGGTCTGGCAGTATCTTGCTGAAAATTTAGATCAGGGTGCTACAAAAGGAACGGTAGTAAAACAGGTCTCATAATGTCATCGAAGCTACGCTGTGCTGTACGTTTGCCTCTACTGACGACCAAAGGGGTCCTGCTATCAAGGGAAATGGCAGCCCAGATCATAACTCCTGGTTGAGTGCCTGTGTGTCACGCAATAGTGAAAGCGTGATCGGCATCCTGATCTGGGCGTCTTCAGACACATCTTCGATGATTGTCAGGACACAGTTGGAAGTTGGATTCGTCTCTAAACACTATACGTCCTCAGTCAGCATCATTTCAACCTAATCGAGTCATAGTAACACTGTAATATAGCTCAACTGTGTGCAGGAGTGAGTAGTAGGTGGCGTAGCGTGGATAGGAGCGTAGAATTTCTTTATCAGCCATTTTTGAATGGTCATGGTTGGACACTTGTGTGCGGGTTGCTCGTCTGATGGTAGGTAACGATGAATCAGGCACTATGACAGTTGATATGACAATCATTCTATCCTCCCGATCTGCTGTGACCCTAGGTCCACCGCTTCAGTGAAATATGCCCTTGTCCACCCATTCTTGCCAACATCTTCTAATAGTGGCATCGCTGCGACCCATATGACGAACATTTCCCCAATTTACCCAAACTGCCTCTTTCAATCTAATGAAACGACCTCTTTGAAACTGTGACAGTTGTACGCAATGAGCTCAAATCCTGAGGCGAGGCATTTTTTTCGGTTGTTAAAAGGTATCCTAAATTGTAATGCAACAGAAAATTTGACCATCACATTGAGATCACCTCTTATATACAGTTTTGATGCACTGTAGCTCTTGTTATTCATAAGACACCAAATTTTAGTCATTTGCATGTTCGGTACAAACGCCTTTACATACGAAATTTCATTACAATCGGGCAACTCCTTCTTGGTGCGTCGTTTTCTTTTGTTATGGAATGTATTTAACAGAATTTCTGTGAACGGCAATACCAAATTTGTTACGGCACATTTCATAAACGTGACTAATAGTGCTGGTGTAATGTTATGTTTTTATTAATGCATTTATATTGTATTTTTCTTTTAGTTTTAAAATTTTGAAATGCTTTTTTGTGTTTTATTTCCCTAAATGATATATATTTATCTGTGAATATTTTTCACAACATTTTAGACTTATGTATAATTTGCAAACATATTCATTAAACTAAATTAGAATTAGCGTATTTAATATTCGGTTACTATGTTGTGGTTCATTATAATATGTGAAAACCGGATTGAGGCTTCAAATCACCTCAAAATTACCAATACCCGGCATATATTATTTGAACATTGCATAAAAAATTATGTTTATTCTGGACAAACACTCCCTCCCTGAAGCAATCCCTGTATAATAACAAAGATTATGAAGCTGGGTTATTTGCAGTTCGCTTCACTAACTTTGGGGACTTTTAATTAAGATTGATTGCTATAAATAACAATTTCTTCCCAACCCAAATGAAATGTGAGTAGTTAAATTACAGGCAGGTAGAAATAAAGTGAAGTGGGGTAGATAAGAAAGTATATAAGCAAAGCGAGAGTCGCACGAGAGATGTTGATTGTCACTAGCGTTGAGTATATGCCTCATAGGTAGTAGACGAGACTAAGAAGTGACTTCGGGTGAGAACGATCGTGAATATCAAGAATTAAGTCGGCTTCCACCTAGAAGGTTGTGATAAGCTAAGTTTAATTTGAAATTAGTAACTGGTAAATATATCTAGGGCATTACTTTGGAGAGTCGGTGCTCATTTGTCATTATAGTACAAAACTGAGGAATAAATATAGTGTAGAAGATCTGTCTAACGTCTTCTTGCATAACTTATTGACTTTTTAGTGTTAGTATATTTAGTTTAGCTATGGTTAATAGGAATAGGAAGAGACGAATAGGAATGTCATGTCGTCGCAAGATATATTTTATAGGTCGGCAGTTCTTGCAATAGATGTGTAGTTATGGATTGTTCTTCCAAATGAAGGGATCTATAATTTTCAAAGGTTAATTTTTTCAAGTTCCATCTAAGCATATTCTACGTAAGAAGTTATGTCACATGGAATTTTCGAGAGGTATAAGAAAATAATTACTTCGCAAAATTAGAACAGACTCACACATATCAAAGCGAGTCACAATGAGCTGCTAATACGTGGTGATAAGTAATCGAATAAAACATTTCTGAATATATTATTTTTAAACACAATCGTTTGTCAATAAGTAGACTTAAAAAGGTTTCACAGGAACAATATCGAGAAACCAATGTAGTGTGGAGGACCTAATACTGTTATAACAGGTCTATTTCATTGATTGTTGAACAATTGAAATTAAAAAGCTGTTGAATGAAATCTATAGACAATATTCCAGTCTATGCTATAACCATATTATTTATCTAAAATACATGGAAATGGAGGACCTTATAACAAAATTTGTCAAACAAAATGACAGTTGCTTATTACATTATGCAATACGAATGTAAATTTCGCATCATATTCATTAAATTTTATCTAATTAGAGAAATTACTTGCAACCACGAGAAAAAATTAGAATTTGAAACTTGCTAAAATAGGCTTGTCTTATGTATTTCTTATTTGTCGTCTTCCCACTCACTGGTATATGATTAGCCAAACCTCCATAAACTACACATATTAATGTTAATAATTAGTTTTAACATGGTGTACTTATTTTATATTATCTTTATGATAGCTTAAGATTTAGTATTTACTTCTGTACAGTCTTTACAAATAATTCATCACTATGCCTTCAGACAAAAAGAAAAGAAAACACTTTATATGTAACAAAAACAGTGATTTATCCTACCTTTTGACTCAATTTTTAGTTTATTTATAGGATATTTTTAGAAATTATTTAGAATTTTAAATTAATATCTCATTCCAATAAAATGCTAACTCATTCTAGTGAATTAATATATTACAAATATTATTTGATTGTGTTATTTCATTATTTTATTTCATGTGTATAGTTTCATTAAATACGAAAGTAGTTAAAGTTTAGTATCTACGCAAGTACATTCATTAAGTTAATAATTTTGAGTTGTTTCTTATTCTTTTCGAGTTACAAATTAACAGATTCAATAAATAATGATTATAAATTAACTTTTTGCAAATGTTTGTATGAAAAAAAAATTATTGAAAAAAAATTAACAAATTTTATTTTTTGCTTCCAATATAATAATGATAGTGAAACATAATTTCTTCAAACATACGGTTAGTGCATGATGCATTGCTTTAAAAAAACATTTATAAGCACACAAATACTGTTTATGTGCTCCATAAATGTAATATAAAATATATACATTTACTCCAGTTCAATAAAATGTGTGTCTGAAACGGTTTTTAAGTTCATAAAATATATTATTTACACTTTGATACTTTAAGTACGTGAAATTAAAAGCGTTTTTAAGTCAATAACGATTGAAATATATCTGAATATTCAAGTAAAGGGTAAAAGTCTCATAATTTGCATGAAAAGCTTAGAAAAAGACATTTTTTCGCAAATAGTTCCATTTTACTTAAGAAACTTTGATATATAAGCTTTAGAATTCTCAATACTTATTCTAGAGCTTGTATAAAATTCCTAAACGGCTGCTATTAAAATCTCTTTTTCTAAAATATCTTAATACATAAAGATAAGCTAATGTTCAAGTGAAGCTTTCTTTAAACTTTTCTCAAACATTGATGAATAAAAAGTAAGTGGAAAAACATTCTTTCTTGTCGAAAGAATGTCAAAGAGACAAATACTTCGAAATTGCTTCGAGATTTAGAAAGTAATCGAAGGATGAATGAAAGAAAGCTTTAAAAGGAATACGTAAAAAGTTTTCTTTATAGACCATTAAAGTAAAACATGGCCCATAATAAGTGAGTTTAACAACGATGAAGAAAAAGCTTCCGAGATACGGTTTAGATTCTGAAGAAATTTAATGTGTAGTTTGTGTTAGAATACGTACGATAGTTAGCCATGCATGGAAAAAGAAGTTTGAATAATAGTATCTGGAATATCACGTTTCACAAATGTTTAAATCAATAGAGCGAGCTCACGTTCAAGAAAAAGTTTTAGTTTTGTATCTTAAATATATTTTTTGGGATAAAGAAGGTTTTAGAAAGCAACAAAATTCAAATTCTTTGAGCTACATTGTTTAGTATGTATGTAATGGAGCTGCATGTTCCTTTTGTTTTCAAAATATTAGCTTTCTTTTTGTAAAAAAGATTATGTATATATGTATGTATGTATGTATGTATATAAATATTAATTTACATACATTTGTTAATTAATTCATTCATTAATTCTTTCAAAAACATAATTCTAATAGCAAAATAATTTATTTTCATTACTTTCGGTAGACTGCTTTCATTTCATAATCAGAAAAAAAATATTTTGAATTTTAAAATGAAATTCTCAAAATTTAGATATTTTCATTTTTTTTTGATAATGCACTTTCATAACTGTTTTGCTCTAAAAGTAAGTTTAACGTTTCTGGAAACAATTCTAAGTTTAAGAATTTTAATAGAAATTCTTTCAGGAATCTCATTCAAAGGAGAAAAAATTGCTTTAGATAAATAAATCATTTTGGCTATTGCGGTGCTTATATGTCCCAGGTGAACATTAAATTTTTGCACTAAGAAGGAATAATTCATGGTGTGAAATTTTTAAAAACTATTTACTTTAAATTTAAGAGAAGAACGAACTTTGAAATGTTCTTAATTAATACCTGTATTTTCTTTTAATTTTTTTTTACTTTTGAATTGTTTAAAGAATATTTTTGAAAGTAAATCATGTTCTTAATTCATACCTGCATTTTTTTTTAAGAAATGTTATTTTTGAATTGTTTAAAGAATATTTTTGAAAGTAAATCATGTT
>BMAW01103045.1:39615-199232 GCA_019974015.1 Nephila pilipes
TTTTTTTTTAAGAAATGTTATTTTTGAATTGTTTAAAGAATATTTTTGAAAGTAAATCATGTTTTTGATTTTTTTTTAAATCAAATTTCGTTCTGAAATTTAGAACTATATTTTAAACAATTAATGGTTCTGAATTTGAGAGGCAAAATAATCATTGTTTTGTGATTTTTTTGAACTAATATTAGTCCAAAATTATTTTCTGATTATACGGATCCGAATAATACGGAATAATGGTAATTGTCAAATATACAACAATAACATAAAGATTTTACTAACCAAGTATTAAACAGGAATTAATTTTATCTAATTAATTATTATATTACTATTCAAACTATATTTTTCTCAACGTTTTCTAAAAAAGTAGTGTATAAAGTATTTGAATTGACCTTATTATATTTTTGAAGAAATAAATCAATTAAATTTAATTGAAATTGAGAGTTAGATTGAATATTTTTATTGTCAGTATAAATATAAAAGTGTAATATATAAATTAATATATCTTAAAGCCAATTTGCAATATTTTTTTTTTCTTTTTGTAAACCGAAAATTGCTCAGCGTCTACCAGAAGCAAATGTTAAGAAATAAATTTAATTAACGAAATAGGTAAGAATATAAAACTAAATTATTTGATCCCGGTATTTTCCTATTTCGTTAATATTACATCAAAGATAAAAAAAATTCTTTACAAATTTCGGGTTGCTACGAACGATTATATTTCCGTTTAAAAAAGCGTTACTAACAGAAACACAAATTGTGATATATAAGAGAAGAGACTATAATTCTATTATATAAAAAAAGGTTTTATGAACTGCTAATTTATTTAAAGTCTAGAATGTACGAAACATAACACAATAAAAAAATTTACATTTATTTTAACAGGGTAAAATATGCAGACTGTATCTTGTAGAAAAATCGTTTGGGATCACAAAATTTGAAAAATGCTGGAACAAATTTGTACAAATGGGATATAAAATTATCTTTATATCTACAATGCAGTAATTGAAAGATATTTTCAAGAAAATATAATAAAAATTCCAATAAAATTGTGCAGATGACTAAAAATAAACGGTTTACTATAGACGCTGTAAAGAATATTCCCAGACTATGAAATGTTTACATCGGTAATAGTTGTAAGCGTAATCCACAAAACTTCTATAATTTCGAAGTTTTTGTAATATATATATATATATATATATATATATATATATATATATATATATACATATATATACTTTAGATCCTTAAGAACTATGTACCAAGAAGGTGGCTTTAAATTGCTATGAAGTTTAATACATGAAATGGAAGAGATGATAGATTTTCTAGATTTCAAAATCGAGATAATTGAACAAATACAGAAAGTATAAATAGACAAATACATTGAAAATTCAATTGCTAGTTGGACCACCTACTGCTGCAATCACTTGCCGGAACATGGTCCAGCACTGAGTTCATTAGACGTTGGATGTGTTCTGAAGCAGTTGGGCTGAAATATTTTGAAGCTTAATCTACAAATAATGTATACAGTGACACGATAGCATCTGGCAATTTATTGGGTCCTACAAATGCTCTATATGCGAGAAATCTACCGAGCGGTACAACCATAAAAGAGCCTGAATCTGACGCATACAGTCTTGAGATGCTCGAGATGCATGCGTATGAGGATTAGCTTCCAGAAAAATTACACAGGGAAGACCATTTAAATAGGTCTCAAGTCGTGCGAATTATATCATTAACTAATGATAACCCGTACAAAAGTTATATGTACTAAATAAGGGTGGACAGGCAGTCACAGATTGTAATCTAAACCATTATGCCAGCTGTGTGGGCAGTTTGTTACACGTTAGTATGGTTGGAAGGACACCGTTCACCAGTTTGGGCTCAACACCCTTATTTAGTAATCATTTGTCTCCCAAATGTACCGGGATTCATTACTAAATACTCAATTTCACTGATCTCGATGCTCCACTTCGCTCTGGCTTGACACAACTGTAGATGTAGTCACTGAAGTTTCGGTGTTAAAGGCAGTACTCGAAAATGGCATTTGAACTGCAGATTCGTTTTCTTACAGTGTCTGCAAATATTTTGTGGAACAACTAGAAGCCCTATATCTAATTGTATCGTAGAAAAGAATTTCTGTGTGATCCACAAGCACTTCGACCCTTTCGCCTCTTGTCATCTTCCTCGTCGCTCCATATCCAGTTCTCTGCACGTGCGTACCATCTAGTTTCCAACTGCTATCAGCATGTTATAATAGCAAACTCCGAACGAATCAATCTGGCGAGCAACACGACGCATGGACCACCTTACGGTTTTCAAACAAATTACCAGATCGGCCATAAACTTGCTAAACTGGGAAAAAATGTATTCTTATACATCCTAGCATTCTTCTCTCATTAAAGTCCTCCTGCATTCAGACTGTGATTATTTTGAATTTGAATATTCCACTATGCTTATTTTATTATTCCACTTATATAGAACCCACTTCCTGATTCCAGTATCACTAAAATTTGTATGATCATGTTTCTGTGAAGGTAACTAGGATCGTTTTTCACAATGGACTCTTTTACAAGGTTTTGCGATTGTAACTCCCTTCACTCTTACTAAACTATTTTCAATGTTCTTGAGTTTAATTATGTGAATATAAAAAGAAGAAGAGGAAGTATATCAATTTGCCACTAATTTAAGCTTAAAAGTATTGGGAAATATTTTATTTTTTTCCAGGCTACATAACAGTGAATTAATTAATATCTGCTAAATATTTGGAAAAAAAATTAAATAATCTTTTCCATATTTGTGTTAAAACTCTTTACTCAATTAATTTTATAAAAACCAATTCAAGTATAAAATTATAAAATAGATTATTATTCATAATTTAAAATTTGATTGATTTTCTTTCTTTAGTCACTTTATATATTTAATACATTTTTGGGGTTTTTTTCTTTAAAAAAATGTATTAGATCTTTTTAAGTAGTCTTTGTTGAACTGTTTTTTTTTTCTAATTTCCTTTCAAATGTTTTTGTTTCTTAAATTCTAAATCTTATTTATTAAAACGATACTCTTTTAGCTTAATGATGGGTTATCTGGCTCCAAGCTTTAATTCGTGTAGTAAAATGGTGACATTAAAGATAATTCAAGATGTGTTAGTTCCTATTTCCCTGTTTCTTTTCTTAATTGTATAATACTTCTACGTATTATTGTTGCGTTATTATTATGAGTTAGTTTACTTTGAATTTTTCTATTAATTTTCCGTTATTCTTCATTTTTACTTGCCGGTTATGTTAGGCGATGCTTTTGACTTAATGAACTATACCTATATTAATTGCAAAGGTTTGGTCTCTCAAATGCGGATAAGTAGACAATGTTTTCATAACTCCAATGTGACAGTATTAAATAAACCTATTTCCATTTGCTTTTTATTCTTATTTCTTAATGGATTTTATTATTTTAATTATCTAAAGTTATTTTTCATTCTACTATCTTATTGCTATTTTTTGTAATTTTTTTCTTTATATTTCGATTTATTGTATTTTAAGATTTAATAATCCATATTTCTCATTTTTTGAGCAAATATTTTTTTTTCAATCTAGATGATGAAAATTTCTCAATTCTCTCTTCCATCTATCTTTTTCATTTTTGTGAAAGAGGTAGATTATTATTATTTGAAATTTTGTGTTTTGAATTTGTTAAATACTGTTTGTTCAGTATCTTTTCCATATAATTTTAAATAACTAATATTTTTTCGTTTCTTTAAATAAATCAATTTACTTGTAAGATTTTTAATCAAACATAATTTTTTTTTAGTTTGACGAGAAATTATTTCCTGCAGGTACTCGCGCATGTTATTATGAGAATTCGTATTGTGTTGTATGTGTTTTTAAATGTTATATTTGTTTTATTTTTTGCAGTGTGTTAAGATTTTTATTTCATTAAAAATTACTTTCTTTCAGCATTTTTAGGTATCTTTAAAGTGTTTTTTCCTTTTTTTTTCGAATGACTTGTCATTGGTAAGTAATGTATTTTATTTTTTTTTTGTCTTAGAATGATTATTTTTTTACTAATTTTAGTTTAATTAAATTTATGCCATTTATTAGATTTTTAATGACTATCTACTGTCTTTTAAGATGATTAGTTAAGTGCAATTTGGTCTTTTACAGTGAAATTTATGAGGTTTACTATGCTTACCTTACCTTTTTCTTCTGCGATTGATTTTCTGAATATACTGATTTTGATTTGTTACCAAATTTTTTTCTAATGTAATTCTCTAAATTGTGGTACTTAGATCTTAGTTATTACTGTTAAGATACACATTATTTCATTCCAATGTATGGAACAGTATTAATTACATTATTTTCATTATTCTAAATTTTGCTTTTCTATCACTTAACTTCTTTTTAAAATCTTTGTTTCTATATATATATATATATATATATATATATATATATATATATATATATATATATATATATATATAAGATATTAGTTATTTTAATTATGCATATTCATTTCATATACAAACTAATTTTGATAATACATTTATTAAGATGGATTTAAATCTTATCTATATAGCGAAAAATAGTATAAAATCATTAATATCAATAGTATTGTAACTCAATTTCGCCTTAGATTCGTGCTAAAGTATGAATAATATCACCCGCAAAAATATGCAGGAGGCTAGATGAAAGAAGATTTTTATTTTTAGATGCGTGTGTTGTACAGCTAGCTCACTTATCTTCCACCAGAAGAGGAAGCGTTAGAATTGAGCTCACTATCATGTAAAGTAGATTGAATGTCAGTGAAGATATTCGTATATATTATTGAAGAATCTCGCTTGGCTTAAATGAAGTATTCTTGATTTGCCACATACATGTATACAGATGCAATTCCGATGTAATATACAGGTAAAGAAATCCTATCGAAGATGTAGTGTTCTGGTATGATGGAAATAATTTTATGTTGGCGCTGTATTTGTTACCACATAGAACACTCATCATTCAATGGTGCGAAGACAGCAGGATAAGTCCTATTTGTTCGTCTAAATGCTGGCACAATTAGCAATTCCTTTATTTGACACCGCATATAATATTTGCATTCACACTTAACGCCTCGTTCTCTAGTTTCTTGAAAAAGAATTAGAATTGCCCTACACTAAGCATTTCCAACTTGAATTACATTGTTCGTTCGTTTGTGGGACGTTCTCGCAAAAGGTGTTGTTAACCTTTGAAATCTTTAAGGGCTTAAAACTGCTTTACGTAACCAATAAACATTGTTACCTATGAAACTCATTGACGTTATTATAATTGTCATGTGACATAGATGTCAGAAGAACATTAATGTTCGGTAAGATCGTAAGTAGCGAAATTTCTATGCATTTATTTTTATGTCCAATTTCAGGGCATTTATATTCCTTTTGATTTCACAAAATGCAAAAACTTTGTATAATTTTTTGGTGTCTTCACATTACACATGGTATAATAAATTTATAACCAAGTTTCGTTCATTTTGTGCGAAGGATTTTTCAGTTTTCATTAATTTTCCTTTTCTGACTTAAAGATTGGAAACCAGAGCTCCTCCTTAATAAAATTTAATAATATCTTACTTTCAGGTACTGACCAATATGCTGCTTTCATTTAAATATATCAAATGAGTGGTTCACAATTTATTATTACGCTCAAGTTATTTGAAAGGAAATGCACTGATGATCTGGTTTAGGATTATTCTGTTCTTTTCATAAATTTTTATTTTAACTTACCACAAAAAATAGCTCTCTCATTAATTTAATACAATATCAGTGAATTAAAAGGTGCTTAAGTAAACATATATAATAAATTAGATGACATGACAGTTAAAATATTGAGGTAACAGCTCATATTTCGTTTTTGGCATTTGCCATTTGATGAGAATGATGTGCAAAGGATATACATTCGCAATCGTCTCCGTGTTGTTCTATACCTTTATCGCTTTTAGTGAAACTAGAATTACATTCATCTTTTTTTTTTGTTCAGATCAAACTTGAATGTAAATATAAGCAAAGTGTTGAATTTATGCATGTCCAAAAATGTGAAGTTCCTACACATATAAAAAAACCAAACATGTACATGTAAGTAATGTCATGTGGTTGCACATAATTTGCAAGCTTGAGCACTATACATTCGTAAATACTTATATTTCATGAGAAGTATGAATCTTTAAGAAAACGTCAATACATGATGTATGTGAGTACACAAATTTTACAAACTTATATGTATCATTTATTATATGTTAAATTAAATATTGCAGGGTTTTGTATTAACTTTATTGATAAAATTATATATATACATTTTAGGAGTGATTTAATTTTTTAATTTCGCTTCAGTACTGAATTGTTCTTTAACCCTCCGAGCGTTTTACTTTTTTGTGTAAAGCTATACCGAAAGCGATCTACTTAGGCACAGCTAAAGGTCCCGAAAAGTTTTCCCTTTCCATTCACAAATTCTTCAAAAATGCAAGAGCCTCCTGTTCCTCCCCCCTTTTATGACGCGGGTGGTCCACACAACCCCTTGGGTTGGGCATTTTAATTGCATAGATCCGACGCTTAGATAAGCGATTTCGTTGCCTAGGGGAAATCTTGTACGGCAGGCTACAAGCAAGCAGGAATGGGGTTCAGATTATTCACAGATCAGAACTTGGAAGATGTTCGCCCAATCTATTGAGTTTCAATAAATGCGTTGCAACAAATGAAGAATAAAAAATATAGCTTGATAAAAATTGGTGGGTTCATAGTTGAAAAATATTTGTTTGCTTCAAACAAAAAAAAATTCTTTTTTCTGTAATTTTTAAAAACTTTTTTTTTAAATTTTAATATTACGATTTTAACCTAGAAAAAGCACCCTATATTCATTATTGAATATCAGACCAAGAAAATACAAAATTGTTTGCATGTTTTGAAAAAAATTAATGATTAGTATTTGCTATCAAGCACTATTTGCTTAATCAAATCGCCAGAATTGTCATAAAAGTTTAATTTTTATAGAAGATTGAATTCTCAGAAGCAGTTTGCTTGTAAAAATAAATATCAATAAATATTTTAAGGATAAAATAAAATCTTAAATTTCGTAAAATCACGTGTTTCAAATACAGTAATCGAGACGCATTAGGTCACATATTTAGGCGTTTTTTGGATCAGGTGAAGAATGCACACTTATTCATTATTTTCAAGGTATGAAGTAAAATTGGCGCCACTGTTTTAAAATTGAAATTTTGAACAGAATTTATTTTCAAAGATAATATTAAATGCTTTAGTAATTTGCATAATATTTTAGTGGACGGTAACGCTGATCCTCATAAAAATGTAAAAATTAGTTTGGTCAAACATATATCAGATCTGCAAAAAACCTTTTTTGAATCCTGTTCAAAATAAAAAATTATCTTGGATCCAAAATCTTTTTAAGACTTTTAATTCACTGAACTCCCAATAAAAGAAGTTGGTGTGGTGTGGAAGTTAGGAGAGTGGGTGCCAGCTCAAGTGTCGTCCTCTGCACTTGACCGAAGTTCAAAATTACGAGGTCCATTGCCAATAGCCCTCGTGTTGCTTCCAGTGCGACGTTAATAAGAAAACACTAAACTAAACCCAATAAAAGAAGAAAACCTCCGAACTCCCAACAAAAGAAAAAATTGAGTGTATATCAGTTTGATTGATATATCACATTGATGTATACTCAATTGAAATTAAAAGTTAGTTAAGTGTTATAATGTATTTTTGATTGACAATAGAAAATAATATTATGAAATTGCCGTAAGAGTTGTGAAACATCTAATATCATATGTTTCAACCTATATATGCGAAAAATCTTTCTCTTTGTACACTGCGACAAAAACAAAATACAGAAATAGATCGGATGCTGAAGAAGACATTAGGTTGATGGTTTCAGAAATTTTTACAGACGTAAAAATACTTTGCAATAAAAAACAATCATGGTCAAGTCATTAAAATTCTTTTTTTTTTTTCATTATTTGTTATATTTAAAAAAATATAGCTTTTGTTTATTATGCATAGGCCATATTTTAGGAAAAAAAAAAAAAAAAACTTTCGCTGCCTTAACGTTCATTAATCTTACTAAGATGTTTCTAATAAAAAAATAGAAATGCAATAATAATTTTGTAAATTTGATTAGGATAAAGAGCTTTGATATCCTATTTTTTCGGCTGTTTGATCAAGGGGTTCCTTGAAGGTAATGGTAAGCTCAAAAGGTTCCCCAAAGTGCAAGAGGTTGAATACCTCTGCTCTAAGCGAAATACCCCATCTACATCCACTTTTGTGCAAAGGTAATATATTTTACATTCAATAAATAATTTTAAATTTTAATGGAGTATATATTCTTCAAAATGTCAAAATATTTCTAGCCATCTTCAATCCCACATTTTAATTTTCAACTTTCTGTTTCTTTGGTGTTTTCAAACTTTAAGTACATATTCGTATTATATCTTTTAACAGAAAATTGTCATCGATTACTACATCTTACATATCAGTTATTACAAATTTGGCAGTGAGAGAAACTTTTCCCTTTTTAATTTGTCTTTCAAAACAGTACACTTAAAACACTTTAGTTCAGTGAAGTTGACAGACATTTCCTCAAAGAATTCATAACAAATTTTGTAAGCAATTTTAAATTTTAGAAATGTATTCTTAATCCCAGGAATATAACCATATATAATTGTTAGTTTATTCTTTAGTATTAATGGTACGAATTTATCATCATATCTCGTTCTATATCGGAATAAAATAAACTGTAGCTGAAATGTTATGATGTTTAATTTCTTTGGTAGTTTTACAGAAAAATAATGTCTGGCTGTAGAGAAAAGAGAGCGTATGATTTGATCTATTGAAAGGTGATATTTTTTCCAAATGTAAGGTATTTTTTAAATTTAAATAACTTGACCGAAGCGGATCATATAATTTCAAAATGCACTCTATTTGTGCTCTGTTTGTGTGCTGGTTTCAAAGTAAACCACCTCACTTCTGAATAGCCGAGGAGCTTTTTATATTCAATATCAAAATGAATGCAAAATTGCTTACGATTTGCTTCTCCAACCTTAAAGGGACTAAAATATATGTTTAAGTTCAGTGCAAAATATTCACAATATGTAAAAATAATATTCATCTATTAATTTTAGTCCATTTTACAAATTGTACCTAAAAAGAGTTATATGTGTTTATTAGATCAAAAATTCGTTTATAACAAATCAGGTATAATTTTGGGTAGTTTAAATTTCAATATAATATACATATTTTAAAACAAATGCAAAAAGAGTCAATTTATTCAAACTTGTATTTCATGAATAAAATAAATCAGTGTTCATATGTTCTCAAATAAACAAAATTGTAATCAAAGTGTTCATTCAATTTACAAAAAAATGCAAAGAATCGTATATAAGTAATAATTTTAATTGTTACAAATGTTAAAAATATCAGAGACACATAAGAAAAAAAAAAAAATTATATTAAATGCTTAAACAAAACAAAAGTACTAAGTCTTTAAAGTACCTTAATGCCTACTTTCAGAACAATTCGTTATTTGAGAAAAAATTGTTTGTGAAACACAATATTGTGTATATATAACAGTGTACAGTTTAATTTAAAATTATAATTGAATTTAAAATTATAAATTTTTTAACATTTGTGATAATAATGTCACTTATATCTATTTTTAATAATCTGTGAATGCATCAAACTATTACTTTATTATGTTGACGGTATATTTAATATTACGCATAATATAACGAACAAATTTCTAACTGAATTTTAAAATAATTATTTCAGAAACTATTGTAGATATGCTCATAATTTTTGTATACCGAAGTTTTAGTATCTCAGCTTTGCTTCCAAGTAAAATTTTTATTTTATATTCATCAAATTGTTCAGCATATTTTTTGCTAATGACGTGCGGTTTTTAACTGATTTGTAAAAAACTTACGGAATATATGAAAATATGCTGGCGATGAAATTTATTAAATTTTGAATTTTATATTTTAAATTTTCATAGAATTGTAAATTTATGTGATTAATAATTTTTAACTTTGTATGTACCATACATAAATATTTTTTTATGTAATTTGAAAAGCAGATTTTCAGGGTAGCTTATGTAAAATTCGTAGTTGTATAATGTTAAGATTACGAAAAATGTCCGGATTTTAATTACATGTACTTCAATTATCCTTTAACAGAAGATAAATTATAAGGGATTTTACACATATGAATATTTTTTAAATTTGAATCTTCAAATAATTAGTAATCAAAAGTATCTGTGCAAAAGTACAGTTGATACTTACACGTATGAACAAATATAAATGTGTGCAGATGCTATTAATTACTAATTTTTCACAAATCAAGTTTGAAAAATATGAGTTGGAGTGGGAAATCGCATTCTTTTTCTCTTTGAGGGAAGATGTAGTTCAGTTATTTAAAATTCGGATATATTTCAAAACTTAACATTACAAAACTGAGTATCATGCGTAAGCTGTCCTGAATACCTGGCTTTGAAATTATGAAAAAAAAACTAATAGATTTAAAAAAAAGTTTAATTTTTGGTATTACTTTTATTTATGCATTAGAGATTTTTAAAAGTAAAGAAATACAGAAGCTTAAAAATTATTCATTTGTAATAATTGAAAATCTTAAAGCGTTTCTGATTTTGACTCGTTCGTTTTTTTTTTTTTTAATTTATGACACGTTATTAGGAAATAAATATTATTTTAAAAACTGAAAGTAGTGAATAAAGTAACACAAATGAAACAATAGAACGTATTTATTGTTTTCATACATTCTCTGTATTTAAACAAACATTTTATAGATATATATTTAGCGATGTTTTTCGAGATTTATAGAAATAACATAAAAACTTAACTCTATCTGATATTTTTTAATATGAGGAAAAATAAAAAAGGTGAATTTTTAGCAATCAAAGAAAATATACAAAGATTAATTTGTCCAACAATATAAAACAGTAGGTTTTCTACTGTATCTAAATTTGTTAAAATTCCAAATGAATATTAATTAAAAATGGGATTAAAATCTAGTTAATTTTGTGATTGAACTTTAAAGCGTTTTTTGGATTGGTTTAAATAAAAAATTTTATCTCGAAAGCCAGGTCAAGGGACGCATTTCTTTCATAAACCCAATAAAATTTCAACTCAAGTTGACCAACAAACACACTTGAAAGGAAATTTTCCCCTTCCCCTCTTGAACGAATGTCTCAATGGAACTCTCTCTAGCCCTAAGGGCAAGAGTGGGGTTCCCTTGTGAGCCATAAAATTTCCTGTCAAAGTTCATTGTGTGTCCGCAACCCTCCCCAATTATCTAACAAGATGTAAAACTTTTAAAAGGGGGGAAGGAATTGCAGAAAAACCCGGCGCAAACGATCTCGAATACATCCTGTGATGGCGAAAAAACACGGCTCTGACGCTTTCGGTGCGCTCACAGCCACACGGGTTTATACGGCGCAAACGCTTTCGGAATATCTCGGACAGTACGGAAAAAAGCGTGTGAAACGCTTAGAGGGTTAATGATATTAATTGAAACACTTTTTCGTTTAATTTGGAGTCACATATCGGTCTAATAATTATGATCGTAAAATCTATGACATACGTAGCTCATATTAATCCTGATTCCACTTAAGGTTACGACGCTGCTTTATAAATATTGATGTATTTTAAGTTCAACTTATATATACCTCAACAGTTACATTACGATTTAAAGAGGAAGTTAGGAAACAGATACTCAAGAAATGATGTTATATTATGTATCTGATTTATTCAAAATTAAAGTTTTTCATCTCCAATAAGTGAAACATTGCTTTTAGTCAATCTTGGAACATTTACATCACAGTGGTAGGTAGACTAAATTTGACTGCAAGAAAAGAAACTACGCAATGATAAGAAACTAGAATAAAATGCAAATATGGAACGATGTTTATTATTTCGAAAAATTACAAACACCTTATTTCTTAAATAAATATATAAAGCAGTTTTACGTCACTTTTTTTCAAGACGTTTTAATACTTCTTATGCAGAAACAAAGAAAAAAAATGAATTCGTATACTAGTGTGTAATACAATTAGTTTAGTAATTACTTAAATAAATGTTTAAAAAAACTATCACACTTATGATTAATTAATTAAATTAATGAAATAAAGAAAAGTCTCATTTGATTATTTTAGTGATGGTCGCATTTAATATTTTCATTAAGTTTATATTGCTCTAAAAATAATTTTTTCATTGAAACGTATTTATATATGGAACTTAACATTTAATTTTTTTTTTTAATGTTTCTAGTCTTTCTTCCTCTTTTTGCTTAAGAAAGTGATATAAAATGATGTAACATTTTTCTTTTTTGTTTCAAAAATATTTGTAGTTTATTTCCTTATTATCTAAAGATTTAAAAAACAAATAAAGGAATAAAACATTTTGTTTTGAAATTGAAAGTATGAATTCTTTATTATACTCACTTGAAATCAAGCAAGTTCGAAATGAAGCATTCCTTCAAACAGGTGTCACTTTTCAATTGGAAAGACTTTAACGTTATAGAAATTAATTATTTTTATTTTATATTTCAAAATACATTTCTTGATAATTAAGAATATTATCAGAATAATTAAATTTCCGTGATTCCCGCAATGTTACGATCCAGTTTACGATATAGAGGTATTTAACCCGGGTTCCGAGGAACCTTAGTGTTCCTTTAAACTTTGACAGGGGTTCCACAAGGTATCACTATTTGCTTAATCAAAACTTCAAAATTGTAGTAAAATTTTAATTTTTATAGAAGATCCAATGTCATACGTTTAAACCTATGTATGCGAAAAGTCTTTCTTTGTGTGCACAGAGACGAAAACAAAATGCAAAAACAGATCGGATTCTGAAGATGATATTAGATTACAGATGTCAACAATTATCACAGACTTAAAAATGCTTTGAAATAAAAAAAAATAATCACAGCCGGTTCATTAAATATTTTTTTTTCATTAATTTGTTACAATTTAAAATATTTATTTTGTTTATTACACATAGACTATATTTTAGAAACAAAAAAAAAACATTATCTAACCTATCATTCATTATATTATTAATACGTTTCTATTATAAAATACATATGCAATAATAATTTTGTAAATTTCAGTAAGGTAAAGGTTTGTTATCCTATTTTTTCTTCTCTTTGACCATAGGATTTTATGAAGAAAATGGTACACTCAAAGGGTTTCCAAATATTTAAAGGTTAAGTTTTCCAGTACTACATCATTTAAAAACCATTGTAAAAGTGCTTCTCTATTATAAAATAAAATAAGTTTATGTTTACAATTAAATGAAATAATTTTCATGAAATTTTAAAATTTCCATTACTGTCTTTATAAGTTGATACAGGAATATTAAACAAATATATTTTAATGCAAAATTAAATTTTAATTTGAAATTTTAACTAATCACTTTTCTCCTTTTACTTACGAAGGTATTATGTTTTGTTTCAAATATAAAATATATAATATTATTATCGAAGCAGAAATTGAAAACGCGCCATCTTGCATGTAAAGTTAATATCAATTGTTATAATAATAAATATAAATTTTCATTAAATTTAAAGAAAACACTATATCCCTTAATCAAGATATATGCTGAAATACAAATATTGAATTCTGTTTCAGTAATATAAAGCTTATAAAACTTTTTATGCATGAACATAAAAGCAAATAGGTTATTTAATTTTTGCAAAACTTATATCCTAGTTTAGAGTTCCAATATACTAACTCATTTATTTATGTCATCAGAAAATATATAACCTAAAAATTCTAACGTTTTGAATATTTTATTTGCATGGGGAGTAATCTCTAATTTAAAGTGTTTAGGTATGCATATCAATTTATGTTTCTACATTAAATATATATATAGAGAGAGAGAAAGAATTTATGACATTCTGGCAACAATTTAATTATGCAGTCTTAGGTAACAGAAACTGTATCATAACACTTAAGTATTTTTTTTGCAAATAAGTGCTAATAAAATTCAAAGAATTATCTTTAAAAGTATAAATCAAATTATATAAAAAATTAAGTTCAGGGCTATGAAAGATATTTTTATGACCTTAAAAAGATATTCCATAAACCGGAAAGCTTTTTGAAAATCTTTCCAATTTATGGAATAACTGTATGAAATAAAATATTATTTATATTAGAAAATTATACTACTTGTAGAAGGCTACTATGTGTTTTGTTGTAAAAATTTACTAAAACGTTTTAGAGAAATGGAATTTCTCTAATGTATTTTTGAATTTTTCTCTTTCAGATCTTTCAAAAAAAGCCGCAAGTCATGCTAATATTTGCTGCTTTACGTATTTGTCTTTGTAAAATTGATCGTGATCTTTAAAAATTAAAATACTTCTAAATTAGCAATATTTTTTATTTGACGTAATTAAATTATGACAGAAACTAATGGTATATGAAGCTCACATATCATAATTTCTGGTTTTGTCACTTTAAGCTTCAAGATGGAAAACAAACGTTTTTTTCACCATAATACATATATTTAAAAATATTTACACATGTAATAAAGAAAACTTGTTAATTGTTATTACGTTTCTCACTCACAGAAAACTTTATATTCAGTTAAATTTTTTTTCAAAACCATTTTTACATCAACCCGTACACTGTAGATAATATCGAATTGTAATCCAGCGTTGTTTGAATGAATTTCGAATTACACACCGTCTTAAAACAAGCCTTGTTAGAGAAATCTTAGTTTTTGCCTGATTACTTTGCATCATCTCTCTTTCATCTACTTCATTGATCATTAGTATTTTTATGTAAACGATCAGTAATTTTACAGTCAGTTGAAGAGAATGACAAATAAATTTTATTCAGTTTATTGACTTATCTTCAAGTTATAAAATATTTATGCTGTCTAAGTTCCTTTCCTCAACGCGCCTTGAAAAATGTAGCTTAGTTTAATTTTACCAACTGACTCGAGTTCGGGAGAGAAGTATTACTAAGTTCGAGAGTTCGTGCGAAAACTCTAAGTCAACTACCAATGTTTTTTTGGAGTACGAATATCTCTATTATCATCCAACTATCGACTTTTAATTCTAATATTCAATTCTCAGGTCCTTCAAATATCTTCTTTACACTTCTAGAATTCAAAATCATCTCCACGAAACGCACTTTATTTTATTGGGGCGAGTTTCATTTTAAACAATGGGAATAGAATTATGAATAGTCGAACGCCATAACTTTCCTTACTTTTTTTGAAGTACAATTTTTCAGTGAAAAGTAATGCCTTAATGAAACAAACTGCTTATTTAGCAAACTGATTTTCGAAGTATTTGGTGTACACACTAAATCTGCATATATCCTCTATATAACGCAGTTTTTTATCGTGGTGCCTTATTGTGGTTGGTGATCTGAAAACTTAAAAAGTTAATGACTAATACGGAAATGATGTCAATACAGCAAGGTGAAAGTGTAGTTTGCCACTTTTATCTCCACTTCACATAAAAGAGCACCTTAACACTTTCACTACCGGAGGGAGAAGAAAGAAGTGCTTCTCTGGGCCCGCGGCTTCTTACCGCGGAATGTCATGCAGTGCCCAGACGATTTTAGATATTAAGCCTAATTCGTGAAAAAAATTCCTCTAAAATCAGCTATTTATTAAATTATTTTGGTATTCACATATATTATTTAAAATGCATTAAACTTAATATGTAAGAAAGAAAAAAAGACTTAATCGAAAATTGAATGTTTTATACATAAAATTACATAAGAAATCATACTTTTAAGAAAATATATAGACATAAAATGTATAGACATAATGGAATATATAGACATAAAAGACAAATCTTATTTTGCTGTATGGTATATTTATAAAAAAAAAAAATAATAATAATACATAGTACAACGTCACATGTCTTACATATTTTGACGCTTCACGCAAGATTTTGAGCAAAGGACACATCTAAGTCCCCCCCCTTTTTTTTACTTTAATGTCAATGTACAATTTGGATTATTTTCGCTAACATTACTGCCAGATTCATTTATTATTTCGAAAATTTCAGTATCATATAAATACTCTCTTTTCGTCATGAGTGTCGCTACAAATGAAAACCTACCGAATGAAAGGAACAGCTGAGAACATCTGCTAACAAAAGCCCTAACCACCATAAAGGGCCATAAATTCTCCTTCTAGGAAACAAGCAAGAAATAAAAAAAGCAAACTGTATGCAAGTGCATCCCTTAAATCATGTCATTACATTTAAAGAGTCGCGTCGCAACACACGCTTTTAACAATTATCCCCCACCTTGTAACCAGAAGGGAAATCCTAGCCCATATCTTCAAAGTCAACACTCCAAATAACCTATCTGTATAGATTTCGCGGTATTGTAACACCATGAAATAACATTAAGAAAACTAAATAAAATGTTCTCATCAAGCGTATCTCTATTGATACGTTGGGCATAATACTACTTATTTTCCCCCTCCAAAATGAAACGTGATTATGTATATTAGATGATAATAAATACGGTAAATTGAATTATTAATGTATAAGTGAAATGGAATTAAAAGGAAAGAGAAAATGAGATAGAAGATAGCGACCAGGTAATACTGATTAATTCATCATAATTAATGTTTTATCTTTTGTACTGAAGAGTCTCCTAATTAAAGTACTTATACTCGATAAAGCAGTTATCTTCAATAATAAAGAAGGGATTGAATCGAAACGAGTGATTTGGTAAGTTAAGACTTTATTATTAGAATATAAATTTAGATTGACTGAGCTAAGAGGGATTCAAGAGAGAGCAACCTCACTTGTGCATTGGTAGTCAATAAAGTGTTTTATATTTGTGTGTGTCTTGCTCTTGCGAATCTTCAATTAAAGTTTTGAATAAATTGACTGGAATTATATAATAAGATCAGTGCAATATGGATTGCGAAAATTATGCAAATTATGAATATGTAAATTATGAAAGAAATGCGTCTTATGGTATAATGAGAAATATGAAAATCAAGTAATAAATAAAAACGTTATGTCTATCAAGACATTAATTTTTAAACTTACCTAGTATATGAATTCCTGAGCCATTTACCGTTTAAAATATTTATATTTATTCTGTTAGAATGTTTATGCTTTTATATATTATTTTACTGTACATATATATTTTATTAATATTTATATTTATTCTTTTAGAATGTTAGGCCTTTGACAAATGAAAGTATATAAGTATCTGATGAATTTCTTTTCTGTTTTCTTTATTAAATAGGTAGTATTTATTCATTTTACTAAATATGAAAGGTTTGAGTGAATAGAAAACGTTCTTTTTTATATAAAAGTAAAAAAAAAAAAAATGCAAGTAATCGCTTACACATAAAATATAACACACTGTTACAAAATTTTAAAATATAAAAGATAAAGTATCTTGTGAAATATTGGTGGATACAAATACACGCATATACCACAATGATATGTTGACCTTACTCAGGAAACTGACACACGTCAGGAAATGTTCCCATAAGATCCAGCGCAAAATTGAATCCACCTTTATACCTGGACAGCACTCGTGGGGAACATCTCAAAGGCAGGCTCTAAATTTTCGTATATTGACTTTGCTGTAGTTTCTTTCTACTAAAGTTATCTTTTATAAAAGAATTCGGAACTTTTCTAGGTGAAGGAATTTTAAGTTTACTTCGAAACATTATTGTCGTAAATCAAATTCGTTCCTTTATATTACTTTTAATTGGATGATTTATTGTTCACTTCTTATATATTTCTTTAACGTTAAAATATAGAAAAGGACCAGTTTATTCAAAATTGGGGCGCAGTAATTTAGGCTTATATACGTTTGTTCAATTACTGATTTCTACATCAAGTAATTTATACGTTTCAATTAAAATTCTTTCCATACATCATTTTGATAGACAATATGAACAGTCTTAGAATGGTATATTAATTGATAATATTAACTTGTTAATGACCATTTAATAAAGTATTATATATATAATTCAGATCATGCTACATTATATCTAGTTAAAATTATTCAATGTGATCACTCGGAAAAAAAAGCAATTAAGTGAAATAATTATTTCCATGTTCCATGACAAAGATTTCCAAGCAATGGTTCGTGGATCAATAACAACCTGTGTGTGTAAAACTTCCGTCCCGCCACATTTTATTTTAACTAAACGATAAAATTCATAAAGTAAATGAATCATACAGAGCAAATAAGAAACACAACTGGTGTACATAATGAAATTAAACATTTATTTGTAATGAATGATATGATATTTATGCTAAAAGCTTAAAGTAATTGACATACATAAGAAATTAACAAAATGAGATAAGGCATTATAATTATAAATAATAAAATTTATGCAACTGAAGCTTTCAAATGACAATAGTTTGCATTTGTAGATTAAATTTACGTGTGGAAATTATCAACAGTGATTTCAAATACTCATAGGTAAATTGGATCCGCAAATATGTTTTGCTTATAAGAATTCGGAGAGTATTTTCCTACATATATAAGTAATTCCGAAAGTGGAAAGTAGCCGTCTTAACCTATTGGTCATGATAGTGGACTCGGGTCGACGTTGTATTTATCGAGTAGTGGGTTCGAGCAGTGAATCCAAGTCTCGCCACCATGTAAAGACGCTGATACACGTTAAATCTGGAAGAGGTCCAATTTCCTCCCGTTGGTGTGGTGTAGAAATTTAGAGGGGGAGCTGACGTCTTCGTCATTTGACCAACGTTCAAAATTACGAGATCCGTCGACAACAGATATCGTGCTGTTTTTGAATGCGACGGTATGACGTATGAAAGCGTTTCCGGACAAATGTTTGCTGGTGTAAATCTATGCGAGTGGAAAGATCTAATAAAATATACGCAATGAGGAGTTCAAATATATTTTTAAGTATATCGCTTCATGGTAAATTAATCCTTTCCAATTTAAACTCTGGGATAAATATTTCTGAGCGTTATAGAATTATGAAAATTCTTGAAGTAGTTTGTAATCTCGTAAAGGTCTAAAAATGGAAGTACAAAATGCTTTCAAAGCACCCAAAGCTACAATTGTAAGACATATTGGAAATAGAGTTTCTATTTGCTAACTGAATGTTGGCATGTACTAAAATGTGTGAAAAATATCTTGCACAATTGGGGTTGAAATAAAAAAAAATGTGTCTTTCGAAAGAACTAAATATGAGTGTATGAATCACACAGAAGCGGGTTTCTTCTTGTGACTTTAAATTAATGTCATTCATATTCTTATTCGATTACCTATAAAATTCTTATTTAACTATCTAATAAATTACATAACTACTCATTGTATTATAATTCAGCCAGAGGACATTTTTCTTATTCAAGAAAATTTCAGAAAAACAAAAAATTTTTTCATTTGGAGAATAAAAAATTGCATTAGATCTTATTTCATCAGAGTAGTGCAATATAATATGGTATAAGTCCTTTTTCTCCAATATTTTTAATAAATTAGAGGAATTGACGATGATTGAGCACATGAGGTTTCTTAATGTTATGAAACTATCTTTAAAATTTCTGACATATTCATGCATTTTCTACTTCAAAAATTTTCGATAAATAATGCAGTTCATGATTAATAGTTTTAAGCCACCGTCATTTTCTGCAGCCTTTAAAAAATAGTAGCGTTTCTTTTATTTTATTCTATCTACATATATCTTGCACCATCGGTATCGATACACTTCAAGTTGTTTTTTCCTTCTTTATATTGCTTTGCAAAACAGTCTTTTCAAATATTTTAAAAATATTTTTTTTTTCCAATGGTCCGTCCGTGTATGCTACGAATACTAAAAACTCTTCATATACTTCATGATTTTTATATATCTTTCGAATGAAAAATAACACATGAGTAGTATTTGAAGCATATGTTGACTCATCCAGGGCCATAAATATTCAATCTACTTTTCGATTTTTTTCGTACAATGTTTGCAATATCTTCTACTCTGCAAGCCACGGCTTTTGCTGGTATAAATTCATGGTTTTAACAAATTAACTTTTTCTGGGCACATTTTTTCTGTTGCTGAAGCCATGCAATGGTTGGTTTAATTCCTTCGATAAATGGTTTTTAATGTTTTGTCATAAATAAACCATGTGGTAAATCTTAGGCCTGATGTTGTTTCATTGCAAACTATATCCAGTAACTTAAGAAAAAAATTACTCAATCACAAAATATTGTTATCTCAAGTACTCCTTAACTGCACTGCACTCATAACAAATTTTACATTTATATTCCATATTTACAGAAAACTGCACAAAGGGACGTAACTCAAAATAAAAATGATGGTAATTTAGACTATTACGAGACACGCTATATTTTTCTTCTCATAACTCGATTTTGATTCTTAATTCAATTTCGGAAATGTCCAACTCTTGGTTTTATCCAATATTTGTACCAGACCCACTCGGTGCATGGAACATATTCTAAAACAAATGAAAGTACTCGAATCTTCAAGACAAGCGATCACTTAGTTGAACTTTTCCAGAATGCTATAGGTTAATGACTCGCTACAAGATAACGTCGTAAACTTCGATTAATAAAACAAAATGATCTTTTTCTTAGCATAAATCTGTCTCTCCTCACAAGATGGCTCCCTAGTACGACTGTTACTTTGTTTCCTTCCACGACATGACATCACTATACATTTAGCATGGAATAACAATACTAACATACATTGCTAGCAATTGCCATCTCCGCCGCAATGACATGTCCATAACATTTACTCTTAAGTACCAAAAGAATGGATGAAATGGGTGGAGATACAGTCACGCTATAGATACTTCAGTCAACCTTAACTATTGAAACAATGTGACATGTAATTCAAAACTACAGTAAGTTGGTATGGTAAACAAGATAAGTTTAGATCTTTGGAAATTAGTAAATGCCAGTGAGTGTGAGACTTAAAACGTTTGGAGACTCCTGTTCTATAAGACATGAGATTTTGATCGTCACTAAAAATGAATAATTTCAGACGTAAATTAGGTTTCTTCATGCAAATTACAGATTATTCTAGAATAATGTTCTGTGGCAATGATTTTGAATGCTTTATTAACGAATTGACTCAATACTGAAGATTTGTACTTGTATTAGTAAGACTACTGCATCAGTTTAAAAGGTTTGTTTATAGTGCAAAAATTAGAATTACGTTCTTACATTTTCCATTTTATAATTTTAATTATAAAAATCTGTTTTATAAAGTTTTTTTTAAAAAAAATTAGAACAATTCCTCTGGTTACTGTCGTGAATGTTACATTTTTCTTGTTGTAATACCTTTATATATTACAATCCGAAATGCAATAGCTGAAAACACTAGTTTAACATTAATTGAAAACATTGTATAATTTCAGAATATATACATTTTTTTCTCATGTTTGGAGGAAAAATAAAGCATTAATACCAACATCTTAAACGAAATATTTTTTTTATTTTAAAATCAGGTATGATTTCTCTGCGTATTACATAAATTATTCATACTTCAAAAACATACGAAGACGTGAAAATGAAACTTAAAATTTCAGGTAAAGGATCATTTTCTTTAAATAATAAATGATGTAATATTCTAAAGCAGGTTATATTTATTTATTATTTTTTGTGAAAATCTCAAATACGTGGGATAAGAGCTTTATAAATATTCAAAACTTATTTCATAAATATAAATAGCTTTCCATGTCTTATTTAAAATTCCTGTTTGCTTATGCAAGTTTTGAAATTTTTAAGACATTCTGGATGGTAATACTTTATTAACAAAAATTGGTGATACATGTTTTTATTTATTTTTCACGGATGGAAATCTTCTCATTTACTCCTTCTTTATATTCTACGAAGACGCGAATTGTCTTAGATAATTTTCATTTCATAAAACAGTTCCAGAAATTCGGAGTAAATTAGTAAGATTTTGAATTTATACTTTGTTTAATATCTAAAACTATTTATAAGTAAATTCCAAGTAATAACACAAATTAACATTTAAACGAAATTATCATAATCTCAATATTAAACTAATTTAAAATTGAATTTTTTTGGAAACATGTAGGAATAATTATAAAAATATAATCAGAACATAGGTGTTTATTATAAAAGAACGAACTATCTATTTCACGGTATTGCTTTTTTCGAAATAACATAATCTAAATTAAGAACTACATAAAATCTAAAACCACTCAAATAATAGTAGAAAAAAAGTTTTATTGTGATTCATTGTAGCAGTAATATATACACCGAGAACCGCAACAATTAAAACAGTACTTCAAAAACTCATATGCTTAATACATAAAACAAATAAAATCGTTGTATGTCTGTATAGTTTAATAAGAATTTCCTACGACAAATAATTCTTAAGCATATTTAACGAAACAATCACATAATCTCTGTAGATGGCAGTAGTAAGAAATATAACGAGAATCGTTTTCTCGCAATGACGAAAGAACTTAATCTGCTTTGGCACCATAAACTTTCAATTACTCATTTTCCCACCATGGTCAAAATAGTGTATCCTATAAAACTTCGATCCCCAGGTTATATTCAGTTATATTTTGATTATGATATTCAATAGAAAATCCATCTGCGCGATCACAGATTTATTCTAGAATATTTATGCAAAGAACCATGAACGGAAAAGTAGTGTTTTAAACCTAGAATTGTCTCCATATATATCTCTTGCCCAGCAGCAAAATCGAAATATGGTTTTTGATTTTCCAGCTGTTACATCTCGCATCTTAATTCTGTTAATTTTAAGTAAAATCATACTTTTATTATTTCTATAAAAGTGATAGTTCTGAAGAATTAATTTGCTGAACAAAAATCTCGAGTTGATATTATTCCATTCTCTTAATTTAATTTATTTGTACATTCTACGTAAAAATATTACTAAATGAAGTTTCTGATATGTAATTAAAAACGGCAAAATATAGGAAACGAATACTTAGCCAACATCGACTTAACAGAAATCAAGAATTTTAATTAGTGTTAGTGTGTTTTAAATTGGCGCTATGCTCTTTGAACGTTGTCTGTAAAATTAAATCCTTTTCTGCAATTAATTATTTGTTAAAAGTATTAAGGAAAATTCAAAATATGTAAAGTCTTCAGAATAAAAGTTGCTTAAAATTATCAAAAATTATTGCATTGGAATCTCGGGAAGGAAATTTAAAGCCTGAGGTAATGAATTGTAAGAATTGATGATAAGTCAATTACAATAATTCGGTACTTGCAATTTTCTTTCTGAAACCATTTGGCTATTGGGAAGGAATTTTGGCACAAATCAAAGCTATAAATTTGAGCTACTTGTATAACACTTATTGTGATTGATTTGTTTCTTTTTAATATTGACTTTGATCAGTTTGTCTTACTGATTACTCAAAGAAATGTTTTTTCAGTATTTATTTCACTACAAAACAAGATATAATCTTGTTTCATAATGAAATAAATATAATTTAAGTTTCATTTCAAAAAAAAAATAACTCTATGTAAAGACCCATTTGGTAGGCACGTCAAATAGCTTTGTTTTTAGATAAAACTTATAGGCATTTATCTGAAGCCATTACATATACATGAGAATTTTATATTTGATTCAACATTTAATTTTCTTTCTAAATGGATTATAAATTGTTTTTGGAAATTTAGGTTTGACGGAAAGATAAGACATGAGAGGTATTGGTTTCAATTTAAAATGTTCTTATTCACTTCATAAATCGTGTTTTATGTGTAGTACTTTTCCTTCTGAAAAAAAAAAGAAACCAAGAAGAAAAGTTTAATTTTATCAAAAATAAATATTTCTACAGAGCCGAATTGGAAAGGAAGGAATATTAATCATATAAAAATGTTTTTAAATTTCAATGTTTATTAAATTTATAATTATTTATTTTAAATCATACTTGTCTAATGTGCGGCCCAAACAAAAATTTTGAAAATATTTAAAATAAATAAATATTTAATAAAGTGACAGTCAATTGAAAGAAAAATTTAGGAATGTTTCTTATTGGAGTTTTATAAATATTACCTAACCCACTTTAAATATCCTATTTTTCACAATTATGCTTTATTAATGTCATCAGCGTTTGGCAGTACCAATATTTGTGAACAATTATTTTCAAGAATGAAGCATACAAAAAAAAACAAAAATAGGACAAAGATCACTGACAAAATACTTGAAAAAACAGTAAGAATTGCTACCTCGTCTATTGAATCTGATATCGATTTGCTTGTTCAATAAAAGCAAATTCATCCATCTCATTAATTCTAATTTTTTCCATCTTTATGAAATTCAAACTAAATGAAACGAAACAATTAAAAATTTAAAATAAATACATACTTATATATATCTAATTCAAATGAAAAAAAATATGATAAAAATATATTAATTTATTTTAATTAAACTACATAGAATTAATTTTAATTTCAATTTGTTGAAAAAATATTGTATGTGCGGCCCAGGAGAATTTTTTTTTTTGCAATGTGGCCCTCAAACGGTCACAGTTTAGACACCAATGTTTAAAATTTTCTAAACATTTTGATATTTAACACAAATGCAATTACTGAAAATTCATACATTATAGAATACGCAATTGAATGAAGCGAACACAATATATACAATGAGAAAAATAAATTTGCAGAATAATTATAATTTCATAACCATTTTAATCAAAATCTTAGAGTATTAAAATATTACAAGATTGCAGAGAAAAATATTAAACTATTTAAAAAGCTAGTAAACCTCTATTTATTAAAAACCTTAAGTACATTTACAATGGAATCGATATTTATAGGAATCAATTTAGGAAACAGTTTGAAATAAATGACTATGATACATATATTTAAGAAATAATTTTTTGAACAAAAAATATTTTTCAAAAAAATTGAATATTGATTCTCATGACCAAATTTCAAACCATGTTATTTTATAGGAAACTGCTCCTTTTGTTCTTTGAAATATATGTAATTTTGATAATATATTAGCACTTTTCAAATACATGTTTTTCTGTCTCCCTGCTTAATGCGTAGTGGTCTAAAATTGAGGTATCCGTTGAACGACGCAAATAGAAATTAAAATTCGCATATATATATATGCAACTTCTAGTTTTTTGGGGGAAAATTATATGGAAATATAGTAAGGTTTTCGGGGCTAAGAAAATATTACAATTGAGATACTGGATACAAATACTGGGTATAATAAATTCTTATTTCCTACACATCAATATTCATCTGACATATGACAAACCAAAAGATAACAGTTACTTAAAAATGTTATATTATGTATTGGAATGTCCCGTTATAATTATTCTTTTATTATAATTATTTAATGTTTGTACAGAATATATTTGTTACATTACGAAGGGCAATCGAAATTATATTTACTAAATTTTTTGGATTGCTTTCAAAATATCAATCTTTGGTTGCGCAAGTAGTGATGAATATTTTATTCTTCACAAGCATACAAATTCATATATACATTTTGCAAAAATTAAAATTTCATTTTAATTCGTGGTTGTGTATATAATGCATTTAAACTTTTTTTTATAATAATCCGTAAAATGTATTCCAAGCTTTGAAAAAATTGCTGTTGAATTATTTATTTTCATTAGTAATCAAGAAAATGGAAACAACTGATACTCAAAATTTAAAAACAAAGTTATTCTTATAAGAATTATAATAAACTAAAGTTATTGTTTTTCTACACTCATCTCTTACAGAAAAATGTTGAATAATTTCTTCCTGGGAAGTTTCTTTTTGTACCATGTCAAGAATCATCATTTATGTATAATGGAAGTTTTATTTTTCTTTACCTAAACAAACAAAATCTAATACCCAGAAGGTCTGTTAAAGTGAAATCTTGTAAGGAGATTGATACAAACTTGGATAGAGACATTTCTCATGGGAGAGCATAGAACTAGATGGTTCAAAAAGTTTAGAGTTCAGAATTTATTTTACAAAAGATGGGAAAACAAAAGTCAGTCTTGGTAGCAAAGGCGGTATTTCTAAAGAACAAAAACAATTTATTACTTCTTAAAATTCTGCTTAGAGGATAATTAGAATGTGAAAAGACTTTTTCACGAATATTTTTAAATACTTGATAAATGAGACTTTTTTTTAAATATTTCATTTTTAACATTAATGTCAGGTGTTACATCGAATAACTTACATGCATACATTGATTTACTAAAAAAGTAGGAGTTTTTTCATTGAATGTATATTAAACATAATTCTTAAGCACTCTATGACCTTATTTCTAGTACAAGTACTAGTCTACTGTAGCATTTATCTTTTCAAGAAAAAGTTATTCATAGTACATTAACATGAAACGCTAATGAGATTCGTCCAATAACAAATCTCTACTCGTAATTTTTTGATTTTAGGACATTCTTCATTACCATGAAAAATTTATACAAAATTATTTAAATAATATTTTTATTTTATTACAATTAAGAAACATGAAGTAATATATTATTTCATATGGATTGTATGATATATTTAAATAAGAGTGTATAATGGTTTCACGACGCCTGTTGATAATATTTAATTTAATATTTGCATATGTGAATGTTAAGAATATATATATATATAACATTTATTATAACAAAATATTTTTCAGATACATTTTTCGTGCTGTATAAGACTTTAATATTGCATTTGATGCACGAACAGATTACATAAATAGAATATAATTTTTACATTCTTCACTGTTTTAGTTCTTTAACAGTATTTTTTAAAATGTGTAATTTTTTTTTAAATTCATTTGTATTCATGCAGAAGTAGTATAAGTAGACGTGATATATTATCTACGCATTTCGCATTTTAATGAGTTTTGAGTGAGAAATAAAAATGAAAGGAACATATTCACATGTTGAGAAGATTTGAACTATTTTGCATGCTTAATAAACTTGTTTAGTTGAAAAGGAAAAATTTGAATATTGAATAATAATTTTATGAATTTTCTTTTTCGTATTGAAAGTAAATGCTTGTTATAGTTATGGCTTTATGAAATCTATGAGCAATAAAATAAAATTTCATTTGTTATTGCAGATATCCTTAGGATACCTTAAATTGAATATGAATAAAATTAGTAATTACATATGAGAAAGTAAACTTATAAAAATATATATTTGCTAAAATCATCCAAACTAGGATAGTTCAAACACATTTCCTTGATAATTTAAGTAATAGTTAGACTGACGTTTAAAATCAGTATAAAATGCTTCGTAAAAGGAAAAAAAATGGAAAATATAGTAGAACCGTGTTGAATAAATTGGTTTTAATCAAAATATATTTATCTCTATCTAAAAGTAGTTTAGATCTAAGGTAATTTTGCATAAAATGTTTTATGTGGGTTCTTTCCATCTAATTGTTTTAAAAATTTGTGATATATTGGTATTATTCATTCTGATATAAGTTAAAGAGAATTATTAACCTTGATGTGAATCTATCTTTGTTTTATAAAAAGAAAACCACCTTGTTCATTAAAACGAAGTGTTCAATTCCTACAACAAACATGAATTAAACTATTTATAACAATACTATATCACATGATTAAGTATGCGTTTAACATTGACTTTTCAATAGTTTTTTTCATTCCTGAATCTGTTACCAGGGTATCTTAAAAACATCTGTCAAATTATAGCGCAGAATGGTTCATATAAATTTCAAAATTCATTAGTGTTGTTTGAAATTTACTTTCCCAACACATGAAACTTTTCAAAACCATAAAATAAATACTATAGAAAGTAGCATTAAGATGATGGCATAACTCCGACATTTATGAACAATTGATATTAAAAAAGAACAATTGGTAATTACCTTTTTTTTTTAAATACTAAGCTTTGCAAAACCTTCCATTTTTATGTGGAACAAAAAACTTGCATAATAAGCATTGTTAAGTATAATCAATAAAGGAATTAATGCACTACACACTGCTGACTATAATAATAATACAACAGAAAGGAAAGCCAATAGACGATTTTTATTCATTTTACATCTACGTAATGAGAGGGAAAGGTATGATTTAATTTACATGGTATACAACTTAAGAGTACAGAAAGTACAGGTGTTGTAGGGCACAGAACTAGCAAAATTCTATGCATGGAACTGTCGCTTGAGGCAGCAATCGCAATTCAAATATTACTGTACATAGAGTTTAAAAGAGCTTTATTGATAGATGCGTATACATCACTGCATGAAGATTCCACTATATTTAAGAGATCATCAATTAAAATTGCTGAAGAGTATTAGTTTCCAACTTTCAGCAATATATGCCCAGATGTTCTATAAGAGTGACAAGTTCGAACAACGTGTTAGTCATGCTGAGCATGTTGCTATCGAGTAAGGTCAGTACAACACAAGCAAACTTCTGTATTGCTAAACATTGCTACGTTCTCGAAAAAAAAATGCTTCGAAGATAGGACAAATCTTTGAACTTTACATATTGAAAATACAAGGCAGTTTTCCATAAATGGGATATGCAAACAAGAAGTGATAGAATTGTGTACCCAATGCACATAATTCCATCCCTCTCGGTGAAGGGGGCTTATGACCATGAAGAAAATAATTTGATAAAATAATTGGTCTTCTTTTCAAACATCTACAGAAGAATACACCCGTCTTGATGATGCGCAACGAACATGAATTCTTTTGTAAAGATGACGTGGTGCCATTCCTATGCCCATGAATATCGACTTTTGTGACAGTTTCTAATTGTTGAGTTATCACATAAAGTGGTTCAAATGCCTTCATAATTGCACGTGTGATTCACAACTAATAAATTCTTACATTATTGAGGCAGTAAAAGTGTTTAGAGACACTGATTAAAATGATACCCTATATAAAAGATTAAGTATGTTGTCATAAGTAGTTAAAAGTATTTTCTTTACAAAATAGGTAATTTCTAAGCTGTATAGTTCCTTTTAAGGTGAAAATATCACTTGCATTGTTAATATTGTAAGTTAATATGAAATAAAATGTCTTTTTAGATGAATTGGTTTTTCTAGATGTTTTTCATATTTTTAATCTTGTAAGGTATTCAATACAGCTTCAATTCCTAATGCAATACAAAACTTAAAAAATGAAGCAGACTTAATGACTGGAATTACTTTTGGTGATATTTTTTTATTCTTTTGTTATACACGAAAGTTTGTTCACTCATTGGACTTAAGTCAGACTCCAGGCCATGTCCCTGACATATCATAACTATGCACTATTTTCAATTTCACTATGGGGAATGTTTTTGTACGTTTTGACTCGGGAGATAATTGTTGTTCAAAATAATTTACCATAAAAAAGTTTAAAAATCATCGGAGTCACACACTCCAGATGGTTATCAAGTTTAAGGGTACAAGATTTTTATCAACACAGGACATTTTTATCTAATTTCACAAATTATTTACCTTCTTTATTTGATTATTATTTATTCAATATTGATATTTATTACGTACATTATTTTTATTTCCATTCAGTGTTGAGGTGAATTTTATAAATGTTGGGTTTTTAAAAGACGAAATAAATATTTCAAATATCCAGAATTCCAATCCAATAAAAGGGTTCCGGATTTCATTAATACGAAAAAGCTTCGAATTTTTGTTTCTTCACAAAAATTTGATAATTAAAGAAAATTATTTTAATCACTTTTTCTACCATGAAACAGCTTTAGATGAGAAACACCATAATCAGTCTTCAAATATAATAGTAGCTTAAGAAACTCATATAAATTTAATACTATGCTAAAGGTGCTAAACGGACAAATAATTTTCGATATTTTTCCATTTCACCGGCGCAGGCGATAAAGTTGCCAAAAATGATACATCCGATGTTCAATGGAATATGTGCATAGTATGTGTTGTCGTCAATAAAATCTGCTTGGAGAGATTTTCACCACCCAATTGGAAAAAGTTCCTAATTTTCTTATATGTTTAATTACTAACTTCATATTTTACGGAAAACTTTTTTCCTTGGAGTGTCTACTTCATGTTACACAAAACAATATTATCTAAGCATTTTGAAGTTAATTTTAGTAGTTTTTCGTTAATTTTTCTTCCTAGTAATGGAAAAAGTTTCAAAGAAAAATCTTAAGAGTGTTATATGTTAGATCGTCTTTCAAATTCAAGAAAGGTCAATGCAATTTAAATGTAAATTATTTTCGAGCAAATACAAATTTATTCTGACAATCTCTAGAAAATACAATACATTTACTTCTAACAGAAACAATCAACACACAGACATAAAAATGCACACAAACACAAATTTAAAGTTCACTTAATCACTGAACACATTAATTTAAATCACAATATTGCTTTAACTCAAAACTTTTACATACATTCTATAAAGTAAACTTGATACTCCTAATGAGGAGATCATTATATACTCTGTAAAGAACTGCATGTTCTTACTTGCTCCTAGAAATTTCTCTTTTCATCTGGTAGAAATAAATTTTATCGCCTACTTTGGCAACTTAAGTGAACTGGTAAGATGGTGAGTTAAATGTTGTTGATATAACTGTGACTGTTATTATGAGTGCTGTTTTTGCTTCTGTATATGTGGCTCTAGTCTGAACAAAAACTGTGTTTTCTTTTAGTGCTGTTATTGCCCAAGCCTTACAACATGTGTCGTCTTGTCCAAAATTTGTGCAGTAAAGTACCACTTATCATTATCCATTCACCCAGCAATTCTTGTGATATATATATATATATATGTGTGTGTGTGTGTGTGTGTGTGTGTGTACGCGTGTGTACATTTTTCAATTATATTTATTGTTTTATAATATATTGTACCTTTTACATCTTTTTTACATATGACCTTTAGTAGTGTTTTCATAATTATTTTGGATCTACTTCCTTATACAAAAGAAGATTATTGTTAATTAGAATTAAAATTAAGAAACGTATCTCATAGAAATATATTACAATAAAAAAAACAGTTTCTGTTAGAAATAATTATAAATTATATAGATACTAATTTCATTAATGAAAGCAATTAAATTTTATTTTTAGATTGAATTTTTTTTAACTAGAAATATGAAAAAAAAATTGAAATAATTACGCTTCGGGTTTTTTTGCAACATTTAATTTTATTATATAAATGCAATATGACGTATTTGAAATAATCTTCTAATTGAAAAAAAGTCAATTTAGTCATATCTGTAAAAAACTACTTTTCATATATAAAATTAATTGAATTAATTATCAAAGATTTTCTTTCAGTTTCTCTTGTCATAAATGAAAATAAATAATAAATATTTCTCAAGCTGATAAGATATTCTTTGTCGGTTTCCGCTTAATTCTTTTTTGTAATAGTTAACGACGTGAAATATATAAAATTTAATTAAGCTGATTTCACTACATATTTCCTCAAGGACATTTTATTTGAAAAGTAAAAGTAATGGAAAAAATGTATTGTTATTATGACATAGTGTATACTTGTAAATCTGTCTAAAATTAATTCTTTGCTTAAGTTATTTCAAGTCTATTTTTTCAGAACTTAGAATTAAGCTATTCATTGAATTGAAATTTGTATAATTCAATAACACTTTATAATTTTTAATCAATTATATTATATATATATATATATAATCCAGAAACTATCCGCCGTTTGGGCGTGGTGCTGGAAGTACGGTTCGGAGCGACCTCATTCAAATGCACGAGTTATCTGTGATTCAGTAAGCTTCCAGTCGGGGAGTGAGAGTGCCGTAGGGCCGAGTGTTTGCTAGTTGTAACGTGACAAAATGTGTGCCGCCATAGAAAATCCCACAAAATGTGAGGTGTGAGGAGTGATAAGATTTCTTTGGGCCAAAAAACTATCATCAGCGGATATCCATCGCGAATTGTGTTCGGATATTCATCGTGAATACTAATGAGTGAAAGTGTAGTGCGTCAATGGGTACGACTTTTCAAGGACGGAAGAACAGACATCCATGACGAATTACGGAGTGGAAGGCCGACTGTAGTGAATGTTTTTCTCATCAAAGAAATCGATGAAAAAACTTGTGTGCTCTGTAATTTCACAATATCCCAACTTTCAGAACGCTTTCCGAACATTTCTTGGACAGTTTTGTATGAGACAGTCACCGGAAATTTAGGTACCAGAAGTCTTGTGCTCGATGAGTAAAGAAAATCCTCTCGGAGATATACAAAACCAGTCGAATGGGCGCTGTCTTAGAATTTCACGGTAGGTACCTCACAGATGGGTAGGACCTTTTGAACAGAATAGTGACTGGTGACGAAACATGGATCGCGCATATCAATGAGGGGACGAAACAACAGTCTATGGCATAGGGTCATACCGGTTCTCCAACCCAGCTGAGGAAAACCCGTCAAACTTTGTCAGCGAGGAAACTGATGGTTATCATCTTTTGTGATGCTCAAAGAATCTTGCTTATCGAGTTCATGAAACGTGGAACAACAAGCAATTCCGAAGTTTACTGTAGCACATTGCAGAACCTAAAAAAGAGTCATCCAGAACAAACCTCGTAGCCTGCTGAATTCTGGGGTTTTTCTTCTGCACGATAGTGTGCGCCCTCACACTGTTGTAAGAACAGGAAAGATTTTGCTCAAATTCAAATGTGATGTGTTTCAACATCGTACCTACTGCCTTTCTAATTATCATCTGGTTACAGCAATGAAGAAGTAGCTTGGGGGACAGCTTTTACCTCTTAATACCGCTTTCCCACTTGGGACTTAATACCGCTATGACACATTGTTTTAAATTGCCGGCCGCCTCTTTTTATGCAGAAGGAATTGGTAAATTGGTAAAACATTACGACAATTGCTTTAGTAATGGGGCAGACTATGCTGAAAAATAGAGGACAGTTGTACCTTTGATATGTAAATATTTTCTTTCCTCTGTGCTATGTTTTTTACAGCGATTCGGATGTTACTTTCTGAATTTTCCTCGTATTATTAGTAACATACGTTATTATCGGAAGTTGATAATTATACAAAACAAAACTAATTACACAAATTCATGCGTACGAAATATGAATTGAAGTGAATTATAATTTTGTTTGCAGGCTCATATGAGTGATGCGAAGAGATATCACCTGAGATCCTGAAGGATATATTAAAGAGTAGATTAATTAAACCTAAGGTAAAGAGGTATCTCCCACAATGAAAAATTAGTTTATTGTGTATCAAGTTTAAATAATTCTCTCATTTTAAAATTAAAAGTAATATGCTTTATTTCAATATTAAGTATTATATTCAATTGTTTACTTGGTTATGTAAAGAGCTTCACATTTACGTTAATAAATAAGTATGAATAAGCAATTACTATTAAATAGCTTTGTTTATATTTCTTAAATTCGCATGCTTAGTGTCAATACATTTTGCATAAAATCCACTGTGATAATAACTTTGAGATTCTGCTGAGAACTTTAGCATTATTTACACTAATAAAAGAAAAGACTTTTATATGACATTTATAACGGATGTGAAAACTATGTTTTTTTTTATTAGATTATTTTAGAATCATAGTTTTTGCAAGTTTTTTTTTATATAATGCTTACAAGTGATTGCAAGATAACTCAGAAAAATGAATCCATTAGATCGAATTACATGCTTATGAAAATGATTTTCAATCATTTTGCAGCAAGCTATCCTGATAGATATCGCTACAATTCTTATAAAGATTTCGGTTAAGGTCTTCCATACTAACTCAAAGCACACGTAGGATATATATTCAAACTAACGATTTTTTTTTGTACTGATTGATCAAGTATATCACTGTTGCTACAGAGGGAAGCAAGCATATATCCAAATAAGGTAGAGAAGAACTTTTTAAGCTACATTCTCAAAACTTATAAATATAATCCTTTATTTCATAAAGTGTTAGCAGTGAACCTTGTTCTAATAGGATATCATCTTACTGGAATAAGTTAACGCGATCCAGTTTTCTCTTGCTTTGTCTAAACATGTATAAACGTAAATATTATCTTTTGAAGCATATATTGTTACATATCCCGAGAGAATGCTTCCCTATAATGGTTCTGTTTCGAAAGAAAAGGTACATTTACAAGTTTTCTCGAAACAGACAAGAAAAGTTTAATCAATAGCCCCTAGACCTTGTTGGTGGATTTGGTGACCATTTTGGAGAGAGGCTTGAAGACGTTGACGACAAAACGAATGTACCCGAAAGAGCGGGAACATAGGCAAGAACTCAATTAGGATTAAAGTTATGGAATTTTTTGGATTTTTGCTGTGACGTCACATTTGACATGAATATTTTTTTAATATGCCGAGAACTTGACGCACAATCACTCTGTCCTTAGTTATCGATTGGGAAAATAACTGGAAGGCATCGACACTTGAATGTGTATCGGTCGAAGGACTACCAGTATCTTGTCGGAGGCGTTTGCGTGGAAGCAGTATCTATCAGCTGGGTATTATCGAAACCTACCTTGGAATAGCTGAGTAATACTGAGGTTTGTCCATAGTGCGGATTAGTTTGTTGGTCAGCTGAAAGCTGCTGATACAACAATGACTTTTATTATATGTGCTGTTTTTGATCCTGAATCTGTGTCACGAACCTGTACAGGTGTTGTGTTTTCTGTTTATGCTATTACTGTGTCCAAGCTTTGCTACCAACGTGTTATTATGAATACTTGTAAATAAAGCGTCATTTACCGTTATTCTACTTACTGGATTGATTTCAATAGTGTAATTTAAGAATTATAATAATATTCTTGTTTAGATACAAACTGGGTTGTATACAAAGGTTTTTATCTTTCCGATTGAACAGCATTTTCTAACTGGTACCTAAATAAATAATTAGGTGAATGCAATGTTCAAATCTAACCAGTTAGAGTTTTGCTAATGTATGTATAGAAATACCATTTAGAAGGAAGAAAAACTACATAGAGAAAGCTGAAAATTGTGGGTTGCTATATATATTCTTCACAATTAGAATTCTATTCCTCTAGATACACCGGTAATTACGCCAATTCGGAATTAACCGATGTCCCAAAATAAAATTTACTACACATCTTTTCAACTTCTTTACAATTTTGAACAGAGATGGATATTATATGAGTTTATAATCAATTAGTCATATTAAATAATTGGTTGTCCCTTGCGCTTTATGATGAAGGCTAAGAGAAAATGATATGACGAGTATATTTATTGTGAACACTCATCGAAAAAATAAGGATATTATAAGACCAAGGTATACGAAGAGGAGAAATGATCAGTTGATTACGTTGACAGAATGACAGCTCTAAATCCGACACACAACCGGAATAAAATTATTTCCATATAATAATATAATAAAAGTATTTCCATATAATAATATAATAAAAGTATTTCCATATAATAATATAATAAAATTATTTCCATATAATAATATAATAAATTTATTTCCATATAATAATATAATAAAATTATTTCCATATAATAATGTAATAAATTTATATCCATATAATAATATAATAAAATTATATCCATATAATAATATAATAAAATTATTTCCATATAATAATGTAATAAATTTATATCCATATAATAATATAATAAAATTATATCCATATAATAATATAATAAAATTACTTCCATATAATAAAATTATTTCCATTTGCAACACTTTCAACTAACGCAGTACTTGGCTGAGACAAAATTAGCATCACGTTAGACATTTACGTATATCTATTCAATTTACATTTCATTATCTAGCAAGCTATTTGGAATTATTTGGTATCCAATTGTTTTAATTCTTAACTGCTTGACATCATATAGTTTCCAGTGAAGAATATCTCTTTAGTCTTGTAGAAAATAGTCGTTGCAACCTTATGTAAAATGTGTCATTCCGATTTCATTAGGTCTGGTGGGTGTAATTTATATTATTCATTATGGTATATAATACCAGTTTAAAGGTAAGTTTGTGACATCATACTATTCCTAGTCACCTCTTGTGACATAGCTAAACTTTGTATTAATACTAAAAGTCAATAAGATAATCAAAGAGGCGTTAGACGAGTACACACTGTATTTATTGACTAATTGCTAATATAACGACAAATATAACAGGCTCTCCCCAGATATTGCCTTAAATATATTAACTCTATCTACAAATAATAAACTCACAGACTTACCACAAATGTCACACTGAGGATGTCTTGACATCTAATTTTCACAAAACAGCTGGTAACTTGTAATAATTCTCGGCTCTGATCACCGAACAATTCTCTTCTTCGACTCTGGAACAATTTCCAAACGCTAAAGCCACTCGACCTCTATCGTGACTCTCAAGCTGAGTTTATATATTTCCTATCTCCCTTGCTTCACTTCATTTCTTCCTGCTTGTAATTTGAATATTCGCGTTTCATTTTTGGTTGGGCAAAGTTTGTTTACATAAAGCAATCAATCTTAATTAAAATTCCCTAAGCTTAGTGAAGAGAAAACCGCGAATAGCCCAACGTCACAAGTTAATATAATACTTAATGGTGTTTCATTTATGAATTTGGGCCCAAAAAAGCTCACATATCTTGTATATGTTTTATTAATTTCTTGATCTGCTAGGTCGTCACCCTCTTTGTGAAGTTGGGTTATTCGCAAAATTCTCTTCACTAACCTCAGGGACGTTTTAGTAATTTGAAATGAAATAAATTATAATTTCATGCTAACCAAAATGAAACGAGATTAGGTAAATTAGAAGACGATAAGAAATGTAGTGAATAGAGATAGTGATATATAAAAGTGGAAAATAATTGACAGGAAAGAGAAAGGCTTTAGAAGATAACGACAAGTTTATATACATATTTTTTTATTGAATCTTCGTAATTGCTCCATTATATTAAAAATGACACCTTAATGTAATAATAAGTGTTGAATCTGGTATAATCGAGACTCTCTTGAAATGGAATGAGTGATATGGGGAGCTAAGAGTTTAATATTTGAAAATTTTCTAGAAACTGAGTTAGGAAGGATTCAAGAGAAAGAGTGTGTTCTTCCTTATTCAAAGTTAGGAGTGAATCAACTGGATTGCCGATTATATATATATATAATCGGCGCCTTGAATTTATTGCCTAATTAATTAACTTTAAGATGGATGTAGGGGTAAATTGTGAAGAAAATATGCCACACCTTAAGCATTGGAAGTATGTAATCAGCCTTTGTAGATTTCGTGATGGTGGTATCACGAAATAATGACGGAATAAAACAGTAATAGAGAAATGTGTAATTAAAGGTTCCATAGGTTGAAATTAGAGTTTTATGTATTCGCGTCTTAGTTGAATATGTTTAAATTGAAATAAATTTGAAATGTATCGACAGTTTCTGAAATAGACATTCAGGATGAAACCGTTACATAAGGATATATACTAAGTTGAATTTATTATTACCTTGAAATTATTATTACTTTATTTTTGATGAGTGCGTTTAGTTCATATTTTAATTTAACAAAATTAGATAAAATTACTTCAGTATCATTTTTATTATTATATTTGTTCTTTTACATATGGAATGTTTCTTTTTCTGTTTTTTAAAACTAAGATATGTAACTTAAATACATTATTTTATGAAAATGCATTAATTATTATTTCTTTATAGTTTTTTAATACCAAAAAATTGTTATACGTGATATAAATATTAAAAGTGATGTAAAATTTGCGTTTTGGTAAATATGTCTTAGATATTATTGTGAAATTATTAAGAAAACATTTCACTTAAATTATTTGTTAGTATAGTTATAATTAATAGCATCATCTTTTAATTTAAAAAATATCTGCTGAAAATTCTATAGTTTAAACATAATTCAGAAGATTAATTCAATATTATATTCAAAAACTTCTATTATATGTCTAAGCAAATATAGTTTATTAAAAGATTTTATGCTTCCTTTTAAAGTTATAATAGAATCAATATTTGTCTTACAATCCTTATTCATAAATGAGTTATTCCCAAATGTTAGTAGATAAAACACAATGTTTGAAAAATATTGCTTCATGTAAAAGATTCATGATTTTATAATGAAATGGAAGAAAAATTTGCCCAATTTTTACCACAAACATTAACTAGTGAATAAAAGAAATCGTGTAAATATTTGAAAAGGTTAAATCAACATATTTCTCAATGCATGTAACTAATTAATTTTACTTGATCTATTCTAATAAATGCCAACATAAAATAATTAACTCTTAAAAGTTTTTAAGTTTTTCTTCACGTTTTTAACAAAATGCCATTCATAACTTAAAGAAAAACATTTTAAGTAAATGTGTGTGTTTATCATAGGTAGATTCCAAGATTTACATTTCATATCTCAAAATTTTATAACATAATAGTATAATAAAACATTTAAATGTATGTTTTCTTAAAAAATCGTAATTTTGATTATAAAATAAAGACCATTAAGAATTTAAATGAAATAATTGTATTTATTGACTAATAAACAAAGCATTGTGTATTAAGCATATATCATAATAGTGTGTGTTTGTTTAAATCTAATTTCTTCCACATATAATGTCCTACAAATGTTTACACCAGGAATAAATTATAGCCAGGCTCGCTATCACATTACATGTATCTTTTTTGTATGATTTTGCGTACGATTTATAGTTTCCTCTACTCCCAATCACGATTCATTCATTATCTGTGTTAATGTAAATAGGTCATAAACTTAAGTGTAATAATATACTTCGAATTTATATCTTACTCCACTTTAAGCAGTCTATATGAGATATCATTTGAAAGTTTACCAGAAATATTACAAAAGAGTGATACGTGGAATAAAGGGAATTTTGCAATTCATTTATAAAGTCTCTGACGCTGATACATATTTCAAAGTCTGGATATAAGATACAGATTTAAAAGATATAGTTAAAACTTGTTATTTATTCCAGTTGCATTTAGCATATTTCTGTTTACGTCAAATTAAATTTTGCTTTGCTTTTTCTCTGAAATTGACAATCCTACAAAAGCTTGTTAAAATCAAAAAGTTCTGCATTTTTAATTTTATGAGAACTGAGAATATCCCTATATATTTACTTAGATATGTAGCTATAATTACATATAACTAAGCTACATTTAAGCTTGAACTACATATATTAAAATAAATTATTTATAAATGAGAGTTAATAAGTAAAACGAAAATAAACTATTAAATTTTTTTAAAAAATATTATTAGTAGAGCTACAATGCAATTCATATTATTAGTATGAAATAAATCTCAAATCTAATAATAAATAAGGTAACCCCCCTAAAGTCCCTTGCCACCCTCTTCACTTTAGAATGGCAGTTGTTATATTCATAAAAGTGGTGTCTAAGTATAGTAAAGTAGCCATATCCTACTGAATGAAACCACCTACTTTTCCAACTGGTGGAAAACTAATTATTTATCATTCATAAACTGTACGAGAAGGGGAAAAATAGTGTTGTAATAGTTACAAACTTGAAGAACATCATCAATTTAGTACTAAAATATACCTTGTGGACATTAATGCAAAGAATAGTTTTGTTAAAATACGTACTTATTTCTTTCATTATTCTCTACGCTGTGACGTCACGTAACAGGAAGGGAAGGAAAAACAATTAGCTTTCAGGCAAAACACGACACCTCAATGTAAAACAGTCGTATCGATTGAGTTTCGCAATCAAAAGGACCTAGGTTCAAACTCTGAAGGTTGATCCTTGTACAGATTTTCTTCATAAACAGAGAATATAATACATAGATCGTGCAAGATAATGTCACATCAACTCAAAGCAACTTGCGCTTGGTGTTCGAAACATTCGCAGTATGCAAATACGACAGAATCTTCACGCCTATTCACATAAGACACCTATAAAAAACATATTCTTAGGGTAGTAGTATGTTGGTGCTAATAGTCATAGAGCGATTTTCGAAAGTTGAGTATTGTGAGATGGTTTTAGTGGTCGGTGAATGTGGACGCAAAGCAAGATCAGGTTGTACCGGTAAGGCTTCCTTGCAGGCCCACGTTCTTCTCATCAAACCATCCGAACTGTTTTGGAAAACGTTTAATGGAGACAAGCTGCATGACTAGTCGAACTCAATCTGGGAGAATAGCTAACGTAAGATGGCAAGTTTAATCGGTTGAGGTATTAGAGCACACCCTCGAATATCCGAAATGCAACATAAGAGAGATCAGTCTACACTATGTCTTCTCCAAAAGTCGGGTTTGGAAAACCCTTAGCTAATTAGAAGCTCATCCATACTGATCAACGCATCAACATGTCTTACTAGACGGAGATGCCAAGCGAGACTACACATGGGACAACTTTATCATGGATCAATTACATGTCTATGCAACATTCTTGGTAGATAGAGTTTGGACGGATAAGGCATGCCTTTCTCGGAATGGCATGTAGGCAAAGCATCCATTACTGGGTGCTGGAAAACGCTAGATATTTTACGGACATCAAATGCGGTTTGCTATTAAAATTTGAGTTAAATTTATAATAACAAGCTGATTGGCACAATGTTTTTCAATGGCACGTTAATGGATGTACGATAGTTATTATTGCTACAGAACGTAATACTCGATTTTACTCCTCACATGACATCTCCAGTGAAGCATTACCTCGTTAACGAATTCAGAAATCAAATAATTGGGTATGGTGGTTTCGAAGAATGGCTTCCACGTTTACCTGGTGTTACTCCATTAGACGTTTTTTCCTGTGAAGGTACCAGAAACCGCAGGTGTGTTGGTAACCCCAATAAAACTTTACAGGACTTTAAATAACGTATTACGGAGGCTTGCGCCAATGATTCACATTTTATACTTCAAGGTAAGCAACATGACATTGAAAAGAGGATCTAAATATGCATTGCAGTTGACGAAGAGAAGTTTGAACACCTCAAATAAAGGTATATTGTCATAACTAGTTGTTGTTGTTTTTTCTTTCTTCGATCGTTTCGTCACGCCAGAGGGCAGGAAATCACGAAAAACAAGTACGCTTTTTAATCGCTTTATTCCTTTAATTAATACCCACAAGGTGGCTTTTCGAATTAAATCGATGATGGTCTACAACTTTGTAGATCCCCTTTTTTACCTATATCATTTTATTTTCAAGACAAGAATGCTAACTTTACAGTGTCTCAAAAGGTGGTTCTGTAAGCGGTTTCATTTAGTATCGTTTGGCTACTTTAATATACCTAGACACCACTTTTATTAATATAACAGCAGCCGATCCAAAGTTAAGAGGGTGGCAAGTAACTTTAGCAGGTACCCTCTATTTAATTTTATTGTAAATATAGCAAGATGTAACACAAGAACAAAAAAATTATTAGAAAATCTAAAAAAAATATGTGAGAATAAAATTACCAAGCTAAATAATTGTCACATAAAGAGTGCTTAAGAATCCTAAGAGAGTAGTAAATATCAAAGAGAAAAGAAAACAATGAGTATTTTATAAGCAAAGTATTTTCATCCATTTAGAAACTTGACCTGCGCTAATATATATACATATATATTATGCGATACAACATTCCTCAGCTAAAATTCAGAAAGACAAAACCCATGTTTGTTAACATTATAAGTTGACTAATAACAGAATGATAAATTCTGAATATACGAAAAATGTATAAAAATTTAATAAAGATAATCATATAGATACATTAAAAACTTAAATCAAAAACACAAAATTAAAAATACATACATGTAATAGGTGGTAATAGAGGATGTATTTTTTTTATTCTAAGAAGAGAGATGTGAAATTGTCAGATTTAACATTTATTTAACATAAAAACACTAACATTTCTTATACCACAACACTTACATTTCTAACCCAAGTATACCAAATTTTAATGACAACACTCAGCCGTTGCGACAGAATTTCTATAAATATAGAAATAATTATATTCAACATAACTGTAAGTCTTATATTCGGCCCCAGTCATTGCGAAATTCACACAGTCAGTAAATTGGTAATTTAAACGCTTACGCATTTTAATTGTTTGTTAACCCGTTCGGTCCTTGCGTATCACACGCGATACGCTCCGTGAGTATATTCAACGGCCCAGCTTACCAATAGAAATACGCTCGATGAGAACGTTTTATTTTATTTTTTAATGTTATTTTATGGCGTTACAATACCGCAAAATCTATATAGATAGGTTATTTGGAGTGTTGACCTTGTTGATATGGACTTGGATTTCACTTCTGGCTACCAGGAGGGGGGTAATTGTTAAAAGCACGTGCTGCGGCATGGCTTATTAAATGTAATGACATGTTTTAAAGGGTGTACTTGCTTTCGGTTTGGTTTTTTCTTTGTTGCTTGCTTCTTAGAAGTTCGAAGGAGAATTTATGACCCTTTATGCTTTTTTTTTTGGCTTTTGGTAGCAGATGTTCTCAGCTGTTTGTTTCATTGGGTCGGTTTTTATTTGTAGCGACAGTCATGACGAAAAGAAAGTATTTATCTGATACTGAGATTTGCGAAATAATGAATGAATCAGACAGTAACGACAGCGAAAATATTCCAGATCTGTACATAGACATTAAAGTAAAAAAAAGGACTAAGATGTGCCCTTTGCTCAAAATCTTCCGTGAAGCGTCAAATTATGTGTGTAAGTCATGTCACGTTGGACAATGCATTGATTTTTTTTATATATAAATATACCATACAGCAAAATAAGATTTATCTTTTATATCTATATATTCCATATATTGTTACATCATTACACCATGAAGTTTTTGTAACATATGTAAATATATTTTGTATTTTCTTAAAAGTACGATTTTTTATGTATAAAACATTCAATTTTCGATTAAATCTTTTTTTCTTTTGTATGTATTAAGTTTTATACATTTTAAATAATATATGTAAATACCAAATTATTTTAATAAATAGCCGATTTTAGAGGAATTTTTTTCATGAATTTGGCTTCATATCTAAAATCGTCTGGGCACAGCGTAACACTCCGCGGTAAGAAGCCGCGGGTCCAGAGAAGCACTTCTTTTCCTCCCTCCGGTAGCGAAAGTGTTAAGTTATTGCCCAAATCGAAACTATATCGGCGCGATGAGATTCCAATTCCGTTAGGATTATTTTGGAAATCATACGCTAGATCCTGCATTTCTGTAATTGATTCGCTCTTTTCCTCCGAGCTATCATCTTCCTCAATAATTAGCATACCTGGTTTGAAATAAGGACGAAGATGTTGAACATGAACAACTTTCAATTATCTGTTTCCCTGTGTCGTAGACTTCATCTCGTAGCATATGGCCCCTACTGGATAGACAGTCACAAATGGCCCCTTGAAAATTAGAGTTTATGATCTCCCTGCTTTGGCCAGTCGTATAACACAAGACATTCTGATTTAAGCGATTGGGATCCGCGATAAAGAACAAATCTATGTTTATTCGTCAAATGTGTTTCATAGACAGAATTTGCGACAGTCGCTCTGGTCATGGTTAGAAGATCACGTTGATCCTGGCATATCATTTATGAAGCTTCCAATATAAAATTCATGAAAAAGGTGTGGCCCATATCCATGAAGCAACAGGATTTTCGCGTTAAATTCTATTTTGTAGTGTTAATTGACAGTAAAGCATTAGGTAGTCATAAATCCAATTTCTCAGTATTCTTGTCAATCACTCATTTGAAAGTCAATGCATTTATTCCATTGTCGTGTTAAAAGATGCTATTCACTTGTGGCGAATAGGATAGGGTCAATGATTGAGTGATTACATATTTCTGAAAAAGCCTCTGGATTTTGCGAGCTGTAAATTCAGCTCCTCAACCTGATAAATACATATTTGTCCTCGCCTATAGAAATATGATATTATGAGGGAGAGCATCGGTCCCTGTATATGCGACAAGAGGTGCGGATGACGTCGCATTCACGTAACGTGGGGTATGGTCAATCTGGACAAGCATGTTAGTATTCCCTAATTTGGTTTGTGGCAAGCGTATGAAATGATCATGGAACACAATTTCCGACTGTGTGTTACTGGAATCGGCAAATGTTGCGAAAGGCCATAGGCATTTGCTGTATGGTGGTTAACAATTTTACACTCGTGACATCATCGCACGTATGTTTCACCTTGTTTTCTCATCCATGGCCACCAAGAGAGTTACTGTAAATTGTAAAGTATTTTTTGACATTCATATGTCCAAAATCATCATGGGTAAAAAACCTAAGTTTGCTCCGGCATTGCTATTGAAATCACTACTACAGAATTCGATCAATTTTTCTGTAATCATGCAAGAGTATTGTTATCGATGTTGCAATTACGTGTAATCGACACTGTCATTTTACAAGGTTTTTCCATTTTAAGCAAACAAAAAGTATACTAACAGAAGTAATCTCTCATTTGTTTTGCGCACATTTCTGGTTCATGACTTGAAGTAACTGTTAAACAAAATAGTGAAGCTTGGAAACGTGAAAGATGATCAGCGAAAACATATTAAATTCCCGGTCGAAGCACAATTGTAAAATCAAATTGAGCCAATTCTACAAAGTATCGAACAATATTGCGATAGATTGCATATTTCGCTGCGACATATGTGGAGGTATAGTTGTCTGAGATAAGTTCGAGTTTGGAACTAATTAGATAAACGCGAAATGTTTCAGTGAGTCCCCAGTGTAAGGCAGTACATTCCAGTTCATTGCTATGGAAGAATGTTTCAGTTTCTTTAAATGTGCATAAAGAATATTCGACGGCACGACTTTTCCTGTTCTGATCCTGAAAAGAAAATTGCATATAACCCAGAATACAATGCAACAGTTTTTTTTTCAAAAATAGACAGACCTTGTTTGAAATATGCAGTAATGGGAGATGTAGTAATTACGATTTTCAAATTCTCAAATGTGCGCTGTTGGTCATCTATTCAGACAACGCAAGCGTTCCTGGTCTTCTTCTCCATTCTTTTGAGAGAGTTTGTAAGTAGCTTCATAATAACCTCATAATTACGAATATGTGTTCTAATTTGATTGATGAATTCAAGAAACTTCAGACTTCTTGAATTTATTTGAGGTTCGGATAACGTTTAACTGATGGATGTATGCACTGGATCATGGATTTCACTGTCTAGAGTGAGAATTCGACCAAAAAGGGAAAATTCTGATACTGCTAGGTATGAATTTCCTAGTATTATTTTGAACTCAGCGTTATGTGTTACTTCAAAAATTATGCAAAGCACTTTTAATTGGTAACTAAAATTATCATGTGAAGTTGAAATATCCTCAATAAATGTATTTACATAGTACGGCACTAGATGGTTGTAAGCTAACTTAATCGCTCGGCCATGGGAGATCGGCCATTCGTGACATTAAAAGGCTTACGCAGATATTCAAAATGTCCATCGGGCGTGGTAAAGCCAGTTTTGTAATTGTTAATCTCTCTTATGCAAATAGTATTAAATGCAGGTTTTATATCCATTTTAGAATTGTATCGCTTGCCTGCGGTATATTTAATCGCATCATCCATCTGGTTGATTGTGTGTGGATCAATCTTCGTGATGACGTTAATAGTACTTGAAAAATCTACCACTACTCGTATTCATGGAAAAATTGGTTTACTACGGATTCAGGAGTGGCGTAAGGTGAGTTGAAAAGGCGACAAATTCCTTAATTTAACCATTTCTAAATTTGAATTTTTGGAAACTGAAGATCAGACTCTGAATGACGATATGGTAGATATCTAATGGCTTTGTCGTGTTGCAATTCTATTTTAAATTCTACATATAGACATAATCCAATATTATCAGCATCAGAATAAAATACGTCAGTATTTTTTTCAATTACCGCATCAAGTTGAGTTTGTTTCTTCGTCCAAAGTTTTTCATATTTAAGAACGGGTTGTTTTTGAAGTGGAAGTGAAAGTGATGTTGCTTCTGGCAAAACAACGTCGTTCAGTTGTGATAGTGAATGTTTCTTAGTAATGAAAAAAGTTATGATAAGGTTTGCTCTATGGATACAATTGTACTAGTGAAGTGAGAATTGTACAATAAATACATAAAGTGATCCATTAGGTCGTAAGTGCACCTAGCTTGGACTTGTTATTGCCAATGAAACCCCAAAACTAGTTTAAAGGGAAGATAGGCCCAGATTTAAACCTTAGGGATCATATGTTCACAGTTTTAATATAATTTTGAGAATTCTATTATTCGTACTTTTGAGGGTAGATCTCATATTTGTAGAGTTGAGCTTGGTATTTCGGCGGGAATCCGAAATATCTGATCTATTACCGCCGCGGGGTGTGTTGTTACAAGAACTAGTTTAACTGCTAGTAGGCAGAAATATTGGGTATAAAATCAGGGAAATATGCTATAAATATCATGAAATGTCTCGACATGGAAAAACTGAGGAAAGCTATTTATGAGTTTTCTGATCAATCAAAGTAAACATGGGAAGACAAAAAGACATAAAAGAAACAGATATGAAAACAACATCAAGAAAAATACAGCTACTAAAACTTATTGATTAGGATTCCTTTAATCAGGTAAGATTTTGTATGAAAAATCAAGTTTCCTATAAATGACATTATTTAATCTGCTTGTACCTTTTTCTATAAATCTACCAGATCCATGCATCTGAAATTTTTACGACATAATCCTGATATGTCATTCTACATTCTAATGTGAAATATTTTTTCATATTCTTCAAAACACTGGCTAAAGAGCAGATATCGTAACAAAAAACAGAATTTTTCCATAAATTCATTTTGATGTTCAGTATAAATTGTTTTTTTAAAAAGGTACGCAAAATATTTTCTAATCTCACTTCAGTATAAAGATATATATCTAAGAAATTTGCAAATAAAATTTTTAATTTCATATGTCTAGTAATTTCTGAGAAAAACGATACATAAAATTTCACAATTTAACTTTGTCGGTATGGGATTGCTGATTCCTCTGAAATCTGTAAACACTCTCACGCAACTGCTTCGGAAGCTTTCAAAGAAAACATGACATCGTTTCGTTTATTCGCAGCAAGCAACTATTGAAGCTTCCGCGAAAGAAGATGTTTAGATTTTCTTTTTAAATAATGGACTGCTCTCTCTCTCTCTCTCTCTATATATATATATATATATGTGTGTGTGTGTGTGTGTGTAACAGATGGTAATTTTTTTTTTTTTTTTTTTTTTTTTTTTTATACTTGGAAGAGAGAGGCGAAGTTGACAGAACTAACCATTATTTAATATTAAAACACAAACATATCTTATGAGATCGCAAGCAAATCCAAAAATAACGAATTATAATAACAACACTCTGCAGTTTCCACACAAATTATTTAAATATTTAAAATAAATACATTAAATATAATTGTGAACCTTATATATGTATATATAAGGAACATATGAAACTTACTAATAAAAACCGTTGCACTAGTGCTAACGAATTTTAATAGGGACATAGAAAAATACTTAAAATTCCCGCTAAAGTAGACATACCATAATATTTAGAGACACCATCTATATTCAAACGCTTTCTGTTATGAAAAAAAAATGAGGTTAAATGTAATATATACAAATCAAACTTGACACATACACACATACATTAGTATTGTAAATAATAGTACAGTAATCTAAATTTGAGATTATCTAGTTAGATATTTATATAAAATGGCAAAACGTCTTTTATAGACTACCTTATACAACACAACTTATATAAATATAAATTAAACACACTGAGTAGAGAAATTCAATATTCCCCTTTAAAGTGATTTTTTAAGATCATTGATTTGATATATATTTCCATTTTCACATAAAGTACATTTCCAATATAACCAACTTTATTACATAGATAATGTTGGCAGTTCGTTGGTAAATATAAATTTTTAAATTTCTCTTTGAATTTCTGTTTGCGGTATATAATAGTTACATCTATTATGGAAAAGAATCTTTAATTTAAGTTTATTATATATTTATTTTATATGTCAGAAGGTCATTCTTCAGATCTCATTAAGCAAACTATCCTTGTTACTTAAGATATATATCTGCGCAATTAACTTTGTACATATTTGTACTATTTAAATATATTACACTAATTTTGTCAGCATGTATAGTAACAAAATAAATTATTTTGCTCTTATGTACTTGAGAGGCTCCGGTCACACTTATTTTGGTTTAAAATATAATAATTACATTATAGTGTTTTTTAAAGTGCTGATACAGATCAAAATTGTTATTATTATTTTTTTAATATAATTGTGCATTTCTTGTAAAAAAATCTTAACTTTCATTTTTACTTTTATATTTAAAAGTATACGTAAATGTTAAAGGATATTTTCTTTTTGGTATCAATAGGTCCTTTTCCATTCACTGCGTATAACCGATTATAAAATATGTATGTGTGCATATATTTTTAAAACATTTCGAATATAAACAAGTTGAAGAATTCTTGGCGTATAAATATGCAATTGAGTAATTAGAATATATATAATGATTTGATTACTCCATTATTGAGTTTTTATAGTTCCCACATAAAAAGAATTGCGTTTAAAGACGATTCATAAAAATACGAAATTTTTCACGTGATTAGATTTGCAATTGTACGTGTGTGACTTGATTTTTCTCGATCTGTTACTTCCTTTCACACTTTTTACTGCTATTCCAGCTTTCTTTGAAGTAAAAAAAAATGGGAAAATAAAAACATGCATCACTTCCTGTACAGACACCATATTTTATTTTTGTGTCTAGACGAACGTACTGTAAAATTTAAAACTTTATCTTTTTTCCCCTTTACGGTAAAAAAAAAAATACCAGCCTGATTCAAACCACACTAGCTTAATTTATTCGATACATGTAAGGAAAGTATGGATCTGTATTAAGATACATTATCTCCATTTTTTATTTTACTTTTACTATTTTTTCTTGATTTTTGATATGACGTATATGGTTGTTAAAAACTAAATTGGTTGTAATTTATAATTAATGGCTTATAACTGTATTGAATTAATTTTACTATGCTTAATAATAATTAAGCAAGTTTTCAGCCTATTTTCACAAGAATAATTTGATAATTATACCTTAGGATAGTATTTTTAATTTTAATTAATTTCATTTCTTACTGATTGTTTCGTTAAATGTTTAGTATTTTAAATTTTTAGTTCTAACTAATTTTAAAAAGGGTTGTAGAGGCTACAATTTGTGTTTCGTATGATTTGTTAATAGATAATTTTCATATTGTATATATTTATCAATGGATATTGGGTGATTCAAAAGTCAAGATAAACTTTAAAATTTAGCAATTGAAGAGTAAAGATAAAATGTTTCAGTTTTCTGAAAACGGATGGAAAAGAAGCCGGAATTTTTTTACACGAAATAAAGTTTACTTGAGCAGTTTTTTAATTGATTATAAGATGAAGTACGCGTGATAAATCAGTGACATATTATAAGGAAGCTTAAAACTGTTCTCAATGTGCTATCAATCATTTGTTTGAGACATAAAACCATTCACAAGATTATGCATTATTTATTGGGGTATGATATGCATACGTTGGAGAATTGAATCTTTCTATGCTGGCAATGATATCGGCTTGTTGGCATTGCAAATCTCCACAACCAAGAACCACAAGGTGTCAAATCGAGAGATGTGGGAGGCCAAGGGGTTAGAAAAGATTTTCTGCAAACGTGATGCTCCCCAAATGGTGAACAAATAAAGCATTGGATAGGCAAAATGATATGCAATGGAGTTTCATTTCGCAGAATGGTGACAGTTTGTACTGCCGATCTCCCTCGCAGTTCTGGAACGATGTTGGTATGCAATAATGCTACATACAGCTTAGCGGTCACAGAAATTGTTTTTAAATACGCTCCTGTGCGTTCCGTGAAAAAAGTGAACTGATTGAGAAGACCTCACCAGACGGTCACTTTTGGCTGATGTAAGGGTTCTTGAATGAATGGATTTGTATTTGTGTGCTACGCACGATAATTGGATATGTTTATACTGTCAAACAGTGTGAAATATGCTTCATCCGTCCAAAACACAATATGAAATTGGTCATTTGCTTATCCATGTAAAGGAAAGACCAATTCACAAACTCTTGAAGAGTGATGCTTTTACAAATTTTCAGTTCATGATTAAATTGCGGCTTGTTCGGATATAATTTCAGGGATATTCGCAATGCTCTCCAGACATTTCTTTATGATAAATATCTTTGTCTATAAATTTCTCGAGCACTGCATACCCTATGTGCTGAAACTCCCGAAATGGATTGCACTGTTATTTAACTGTCAAGGCAACATTACAGAATACTGCAGGTCAGCTACTTCTTATACAAGAAGCCAAGAGCCTGCAGCCTTGCATTTCTGTAACATTTTGCTCAATGCAGATGAAGGTTTTGGCCCTATATCATTCTGTATACCACGCACCTAGTCATACACTCGTAGTACCGTTGTGGAACGTACTGATTTCTCATAAAACAATGTCACTATAAAGTCTTTCTCCACAAATGTCAGTGTTTCTATGCGTACAACTTCAACTACTGTGATCTGTAGATGTAGATGTGGTTTATTCTTCTGATGCTTATTCCGCGTAGCATCTAATAAGCCAGTATCTGTTGAATGTGATATTAAATGGAAGGAAATGGATGTATCTTTTCACTGAGAAATTTCTATTGAGATTATTTTTTTCTGTTGGAAGTGCAAGTAAGGAAGCTGTTGCACTAAATTTTTCTTCTTGAATTGGTGCTAGATGGATGGTGCTTGGAGGATGCTATTGAGTATGCAAAATTTGGATATAATATTCATATTAATTTACGTAATTATTAAGAAAGCCTTAAAAGTCTAAATTGCGTGCTGTAAGTAAGGATGTTATGATGATGGCTTAGAAATATGGATAAAACGATGAATTCGGAATTGGACGGTAAGTAGAAAAGAGGGTGGGAGAGACAATGAATTCTCATCCCAGGAGGAGGAAGAAATGAAAATTAAATTGAATTATGCAAGTGATTTTACACAGTGTACTGTTTCTCATAATCCGATATCAGAAACACAACAGTGTTATCTATTAGTAAAATAAAGAAATATTTAAGCAGTTTTCTTTCTTTCTTCTTTTATTATTTATATTTACTTTGAAAAAAAAAATACCAGCTTGTATGTTATGTTCAATTATATTTATTCGTGAATCTAATACTATTGATGTATTAAATATGTAAAATATTTTTAATTTTTGTCAAAAGAAATAAGATCACTTTATAAAATAATTTGTATTTTAGCAATTTTTTCAAATTATGAACGTTGAACGTTATTTTTGTACACATTTTGCAAAAGTTATCATAAAAGAATGATAGTATATATGATATGAAATAGAAAAACTACATATATTTCAAAAAAAGTACTTGTTTAAAAATAAATAAATAAATTATCAAGAAATTTGAATCATTTCGTGGAAATAATTCGCTTAATCTAATTAAAAAACACTGTATTGAGAAATATTGGAAAGTTTGAACAGTGTATCACTAACAAAAACACAATTTATGTATTACATAATATAACAATTTGTAGAATGTTTTCTGTAAATTCTTTCTGGTAATATAGGCGGTAAAACTTATGAGTAGTAGATTTTTAATACGCTTCCCAATATGTCGTATTTGGAAACTCTCCGATGTATTTATTTAATTTTAAGATTCAAATACTGGCAAAATAAACTTTATTATTGTTCTTTCTTGAATTTAAAATAATTTGTTGTATTTTCTTTTATCTTTATCACATAAAAAATACGTTCTGTACATATATGATTCAGAACAAAATGTAATGAATGGAATAAAAGTTTTAACCGTTTTATCTAACAGCTTTTTTCTAAACAGACTGGATATCCTAACATCCAACGAACTGCTGGATGCAACGAATTCTCCTGTCGCTAGAATCTCCAGGAAACAGTAGATTTACACGATGAATAAATTTACACGAAAATTCTAATGTCCTAAGGAGGTTATCGGTTTCATCTTATGGTAATTATGTGAATAAATATACTGTAATTGGTTCACATTCATCGACCTCCATAGAATTATCACTTATCATTTTGTCTCATAACTTAATTTGTAAATCATATGATGAGTTGATCGAATTATTTTTTGTGATCCAATTACTTATTTTAGACAAAATAATATATGATAACTTTTTTATCCCTATAATGTTTATCCATACTTTTTTTTATCTCTATAATATATGAGCAATTAATAAAATCAATATAGTATCTCATTCATTTCTATACCTAGAAATGCATCAATTATATACTTTTAAAATATATATATAAAAAAAATCCTTGCATTTACTAAAACAGACTTTGTAAAAGTTTCCATGACTCAACATGCGACATAATATCTATGATGACGATAAAGATTCTTACAAGTACTAAAAGGTTTCTGAATAAGGATAATGTTATATTCTTCAATCGGAATAACAACAGATTTTATGTATTTCTACACGAGACTAGCATTCACTTCTTGAATATATTACTCTCCCTGTCTAATGTCACTGCATTCGATTAAGTATTATAAATAAGGTGTCTATAACAGAATATATATAAATCAATCGAAGAACCTGCAATTTGTCATATATTGAAAAATTGTTTCCAGGAAACCTAGATCAAATGCCTTATTTCTACCCATAATTGATTATTTTGGTAGCCCTTATAACATGTAATTTAGCATAATTGGAATTAATTTTGTGTTACTAACATATTATAACATATAGATATTACTAACATAGCTTTTAATTACGCATATAAATGCAAATTGTAAGATACTATGCGATATTTATATAAATCCTACTTATATATGTGCGTAAATATATTAAAATTTCAGTTAAAATATTAGAAGCTATTTTACAAAATACTATTGATCATTTTAAAAAGACAGCTATTATTAAAAGCACATACGGTGTAATTAAGATTTGAAAAATGGTTTAATTCAAATGATGTAGAGGGTCTTTAAAGACACTTTAACAATTCTTTTTAAAGTTCAAGTAATGTTTATTTATATTTTTATGAAAAGAACTATTTCGATAATAATACTATTTTGCTTAAGTATATAGATGACTTCGTTATTTTTCAAAATAATAATAAATTAGTTGTTAAATTGTAATTTATCAACACATTTTTCCCATTAAAAATTAATTCTAATGATATTTTGGGTACTGAGTATTTCAATGATATTAATTTAGAAATTATAGGTAATAAAATGTAAGTTAATATTTTTGATGAAATGGAGGACCTGATTTCCACATCAACAGTTCCTTTCTGGGATCGTAATTTAAATAACTCGTTTCACAGGAATATTAAATTTAATTTCATCTAAAATAACAAAAATATACTTAAGAAAGAGCTCGATAGCTATCTAATTTTGAAAAAAAATCATAAAAATTATACAGATGCTGATTTTTCTGCAATTATTTTTGAAACTAAATCTGAAATTTGTTGATTATAAGATAAAATAAATAATTATAATACATTTGAAAAAAACTTCTAGAAATTCCTAATATTGCAGTTATATATTAAAATTGCAGTTATATATAAAGTGTTAAACATTTAGTATAAAATTAATTTTCTTCTTATAATGTAGGCAAAACGTGCTTCCGTTCTATTTATGTTATGTAGATGGCGATATCTGCGTTTGATTTTAAATGTTAATTATTTTACTAAGAAAAAATTACTGTGTATCATAAATTTATTATGTTTCATAAAAATGTATTATAAATTTTAAATTTATTTAAATCTTTGTATAAATTACGTTCGTAATTTTACTATTCTTTTCTTTTCAGAATTTATTATAGTTTTTATCATGTTTTCACTTAATGCAGGGAATTCTGGTTAGTATGAGATTTGTATTTCTTCAAATCAGTAAAAATGTCTGGTTATTTTTTTAAAAAAATACTTAGTTTCTTATTCATTTCTATGAAATTACACTCATTGCCAGAAAAATTTGAGCACCAAGAAACAAGAGGGGAATTGTTACGAAACTTGGCTTTATGGTACGTGTCAGACAAATATGTAAATTATTAGAAATGCAGCTCGATAACGCGTTGCATAATGCTACCGGACGGAGTTGAACTTATTTTTCTTTTCATTATAAATACGTAAGAAGAGCTTGTTTGCATGTATTTATTCAGACGGTATGATCAGCTGTCAGAGATAGAGAGGGGAAGAATCATAGGGATGATGGAAATCTGGTGACCAACTCGATGAGTAGCTTGACCCTGTCCGTTCTGACTACTGTGAGGGAGGTATTGAGACCAATGGACAAGGCAGAGGTCTGTCACATGGCGAGCAGGCTCAGGATGCCCTCGAATGATTAATAGTCGAGAGTGATAGTATGGGGTACCATTGCATACGACACTCGGACACCCTTAATATAGAACCATGGCACCCTGACGGTCCATAGGTACGTTCGTAATATTCATCAGTCACATATGTTGCCACCCAGGGCAAGGCTTCCAGGAGCCATTTTTGTACAGGACTGTGCTCTCGCACACATAGCAAGGGTTTTACAGGACTATCTCCATTACATTTTCATCCCTTCCAAGCATCCTTGATCCCCAGATTGATTATTGATCGAACATATGTTTAGTCGAATTAACCCGTTTCCGCCCAGCGTCATATTTATAGGACAGTTCATTTTCACCATTATAAATAAAGTTATTCAACCTTCTTCCTATTCTTTTCCTACCCCCTCAAGAGTAATGGTTTCACCCTACTTATTTAAACCGGTTAGGACCGGATGAAAGCTTTTTTCAGCCAGCTGCAGATACGTAAACTTCGCCATTTTCATGATTTTTTCTTGCTGAATTTCATTGTAATCACACGAAAAGGTTTTAAAGGTAAGTTTAAAAAAAATTTCAGAATTTATATTTCAGATATTCTATTAACAGATATCTTATAACTTTTTAAAATTATTTTTACTTGTATTAGTTTTAATTAAAAATTTAAACTACTGTCCTAAAAATAGGACGCTGGGTGGATTCGTTAAATTTTCTGATATTTAGTTTATTTCATAGGTGTTCAAGATGTCGTGGAAAAAAGTTTTTAAAACTGCCGAGGAAGCTGTAGAATATCTATTTTCAGCGGAATTAGTATCCGAAATGATTGCTTTGCCAAATGAAGTAGATGAATTAACAGATGAAGAAGGTTTTCATGACACTGAAACACTTGACCCATCTATAAGAGACGTAATTTGTCCTATAATTTGTTAGTTGACCTAAGAAGGAGTGGATTTCGAACAACAGGAACAATAAGAAGTGACAGAATACAGCATTGTGCCCTGGAATTTGATTTTACTTTCAAAAAGACTAGCCGTGGTTCACATGATTTCTACTTTGATGTGAAAAATAAAATTACTGCTGTAAAATGGAATGATAACAAAAGCATTACACTTGTGACAAATTTCGACATAATTGAGCTACTAACATCTGTTTCAAGGCGTGAAAAGGGAAAAGCTGAAAAAAATAAAATCGAACAGCCATGTCTCGTAAACAATTATAACAAAAACACGAGTGGTGTAGATTCCCATGATTGGCTTTTAGAGAAACATCCCATAAGAATCTGTGGAAAAAATGGTGTTGGCCAATTACTACCCGAATTGTAGACATGGTTGTTACAACATGGTAAATGCAGAGAAAAAGAGTATAAAAGAAATAAGGAGACATATTGCAATAGCCTATCTAAAAAAAAGGCAACACAGTACAAAAACAAGTCGGTAGACCCAATTATACAATTTCATCTCGAGTGAAGGAAATAGACACTGTTATTAAAATTACTGTTAAGGAAACTGTTAAGGAAAATATTATTTTACTATTCTTTTAGCATTTTTGTATACTATGGTTTAAGAATATTCATTTTCTTTCACATTTCCTTGTTTGTTACATTTATGCTAGATGGCAAAATGTGATGCACAATACAACAAATTCAAACCAATATGGTCTAAGAAATTGCAACGTTTCTGTGGTCTTACACATTACAATAAATTCAAATTTCTGATTCTTAATCTAGAAGGATCAGCTAACAATGGCCAAGATCTACGACAAACGCCGATGACCGCTATTTGTAATTTCATGTGCGAATCAATAGAGCCGAAGTTCCTACTCAGAGGTTTCCTTGCTGACCATCATAAGGTTGAATAGTAGGAGTTGTTTGATTTGGAAATTGTTGTTTGGGGGAAATGGGAAACATGTTACAATGTATCAAACATTCGTATACGAAATTCATATGGAGGAAATGTTTCAGTTTGGTATGGTATCTCTATTAATAAGCGCGCTGACCTCCATGTCTTTTCACATGGATGTTTGCCCTAATACCTATACGTTAAATCGTGATTTCATCCTAGAAAACAATGATAATAATACACTCAGAACTCGCATCGTAGAAGATTATCATCAGCTTTGGGAACGGGCTCTATCACAGGGCTTTAATCCCATCGACCATATTTGGAATACATTAGAAAGACATGTTGCTGCTTTCAATACATCTCTTTAGACTTTTGCCATACTTAAAACTTCTATACGAGGTAATAGCTCTCTTTTTACAGTAAACTCATAGATGACATAACTGACAGTTTCATATATGTGTATGAAACATTTTGCATGTGCTGTAATGCTTCTAAAGGATTCTAGGTATAATTATTTGAATAATTGCAATTGTTCTTATTTTATCTTAATTTATGAAACTATTATATATATATATATATATATATATATATATATATGTGTGTGTGTGTGTGTGTGTGTATGTATACTACAATAATCCATACGTAGTTTCGGAGAGACAACGAACGAGCTAGCATCAAAATTACCTGAGAGCCTTAAGAGAATGAAAACTGTAAAATATTTATCGAAAGAGTGACATTGACGAAAGAGTATACATGTTTGACTATGTAGTATATACTTTCTAAAAGAAAGCACAAAATGAAACGTTTATCGCCTTCTAATAAAAATTATAACTGGTATTTTGTTGATAAAAACTATTATGACAAATGTTGTTGCGATCTCTGGTACTTGTATTTTAAAACAGTCCAAATAATGTATGAAATTAAACTTTATTTAGATAGATATTCATTGGTATAAATATTGACATTATTAGGAGGTAATGTGTGATATGAATTATAAAAATCTGATATTAAAATAGAGCAATTAGTTATTCTTATTTTAAATAAAAACATCAAAGCTTATTTTACAGACATCTGTATTTATTTTTGAATTGTAAAAATGTCCAATGTTAATAATTTTATTATAACACCTAAATATTTCTTGTGAGAAATGAATTAACATTTCATTCATTGAAAAGAAATCGAAATTTTTCAAATATTGTGTAAGATATCACATCTTAAAATTATTTTTCTTCATCAATATTTAAATTGTTATTTTTTCCAGTCATTCATTTGTTAAGCAGGATTTATACTCTTACTACAATGATTTATAATTAACATTTATCATTTAACTGTACAAAAAATCAATGATTAAGAAAAAAAATGTATATTTACATTTAATATGGTCATGATGCTAACAAATATATTTAAATTTCGTGCATCAAATAAACTATTGCATTCTGCCCTAATTAAATAAAACAGTTAACACTCTTTCTGCTGAGATTTTTCATTAAAGAACATCTCTATTATACAATAATCCTTTGCGTTAATAATAAATAAAACAAGAGCATACTAATTGAATTACATTGTAATTACAGTAGCCTCGGGATAAATAATTTCTCTGATGATCTTTTGGAAATTTCAGGGTAGCAATGGGGTAAATACTGATTGAAAATCTTGTTTTTTCAATATTTCACTTCCGCTCCATTCACACACAATCTGTGAGAAGACCCAATGTTAATCAATTCACTTTGTGATTCTTCCAATACATTCGAAATAAATACATTTGTTATATTTATTTATCGATAATTCTAAGATACCATTCAGCTTTGAGGCATCTTAATGATAAGTCAAGATATAATTAATCGATCGAAAGATAATTAATGAGACTGACACAGTAAAGAATTATCTTAGTAACTTTCGATTGTTCCATCAAACAAGATGAAATTCAAAGCATTGCTGGAGGAAACGAATAAAGATTGAATTTTTGAATGTTCCTTCGTATTCTGATAAGTATCTCAAAAAATACACATTAATTATTCAGCAATTGTATTCAGGGAATATATTCAGTAACAAGTAGATTGATTATGAAATGTAAATGAAATTCATGTTAAATAACCATTTTTATGATGTATATTTCCAATGAATAATTTTCAATATAGATCTTAATAAATAATTCTATCACTAGGTCAGGGATATGTGACATTTAGATAAGCGTAGCGTTCTTTGAAACTGTAAATTCTTGCTAAAATTATATCAGTACTTTTATAACTGAAAGAGTTTAAATTAAAGAGTGATTCTTGCTATATAATTTGTATTTTGCGAGCAAATTACAAATTACAATAATATTCGTAAAATCGAAAATCTTTCACACTTGGCAAATCACAGAATTGCTGCTGGCAGTTTTATTTCATATTTTATGCTGATAGTCAAAGATTTAGCCAAAGGTTTTCATTAAATGCTATACCCTTTTAGAGATGCATTTTAATTACATTGTATCCTTTTCCTTGTAATTATATTTCCTTACATACGCTTCTGTAGAATATGTTACTGTTTTAATATAAATCATATTAAATTTAAATTCATTTTTAATGCCAAGAAACTATCGACTGATTTTCTTAAAATATTTAAAAATCAAGAAAGTATTTTTAACTAACTTACTTTCAAAAGTTTGTTTATATGCAAAACTTCCAAATTTACAATTTAAAAGATGTAAGAGTTATAATTACATCACATTTCGTATCATAGACAAATTTGTTTACAATATATTTCAATACTTGCCGTACGATATTTTCAAGGTGCAATTATTTGTGGGTTTATAATTTGTTGTAAAAGTAATGTGAAACAAAGAATGCAGTAATACACTAAATAAGTTCAAGAAAAATGAGTAACTTATTTCAGTAATGAGATATCATACGAAAATTTATTTATTTCATTTCACCTTTTAAGCCTTATTTTTTAAAAAAAATCTGTGGTATTTCAGTACATTTACCTTTTCATAAAATGAGTTTCTTGAAATTTTTCTAATTTTATAAATCAATGGAAGAAATTTAAATTTAAAAATTACCATCAAAAATGTTTTATTTGTTTTCTGCTCTCCAAACGTTTTCAAAACTCTTTTATTAAGTATTGAATTTTCGTGTAAAATAGACATTTTGGAAATTTAAATATATAACTATATATATTCATTTATCCTAATTTAATAATATGAAATATGAAATTTTAGCGTAGAAAGTAATTTCTGTTAGTATGTTAATAAAAGTAAATAGCATCTCTATATATTCCGAAACTTTATTCAGAAATGAAAACCGAAGTAACAACAAGTATCACAATTTTATTCATCTTTCTCCATTTATGTGGGGGAATTTTATTTTCTCTTAATTTTACACCACAACTGGATTCCAAACTCTTTAGGAATAAATGGCTATTTAAGTAAAATATATAATTATTTAATGACTAAATAAACAAAATACAGTTATTTATGACAATGATATTGTTATTAGATTGTACAGTAATTGTACAAATAGAAAATAAAAAGACTCCGTACAAATTAGTGACACATATATAAGAACCTAACGGGAATTTTAAGGACAGTCACAGCTATATCAGAATGTTCAGGCCATCAGCTTCTAGTTCTCTTGGACATTATGATTCTACTTACAATGGCCCTCAGAGAGTCATTGAACTTTTAATTTTCAGAAGTGTAAATCGCAATTTCATTAGACGAGATAATTTTTTTCCCTTTTGTGGTTGCCCTCCATCCCATCTAGCGGTACGTTTAAATAAGAAGTTCTCCAGGGATTTGGCACATTCCACAATCCCACACACATTCAAAGGGATACATTCACATATTCATGACACACTCGCGAATCACAAAGCCATTTAACATTAATTTCCTCTATTTTTCCTGTACACGATTATACTTCCCTGACTAAGTCATCCTTTTGCCCTCCTCCTGGTATGTAGAAGCATTTAATTGTTAACTTAAACTTTAGTACACTATATGAGGATCTTTCATTTGAATCGTTGTTCTTAATCCTAATTCTCTAATCCTCATTTATGACCGAAAGTGAAACTTTTCCTATAAGAACACTCCTTTTGGCCTAGTTTATTTAACAAAAAATGCTTATATCTTTAAAATGTTAGTTTTAAATACATATCATAGTTCAACGAAGAGATTTTGTATCAATTCTAACAATATGAGATGCCCAGTTCTTTCATTTCACTTTAATACATTTATTGACATTAGACTCATTAAAAATTCTGTAAATTTTAGAATTAATGCATCATCATGAAAGATTATTTTTTGACGCTACTAAGAATAATTCAAAGAATCTAAATCTCAAAAACTCCAGTTTTATTTCCTCCATTTAAAGTTAGATACCAAGTTGACGAAGCCTTATATTAGGATTTACCAAATACGAAATTTATATATAAGAAGCTTTTTTTTCTAGAGAGAAAAAGGGACCTCATTAAAGTATGGAATCCAAAGAACATTTTTTACCAATGAAATACTCTTTTAAATTGAGAGATAATGTCAATTTTTTGCATTAAACAGAGATCCAAGATAATTAAAAGATGGTACAGTTTCAAATACATTAGGGTCAATTCTTAAGCCATCGAGCGTATTGTTATAGGAAGTTTTACATGACAGGTTTACTTGGGTTCAAACTCACTTATTGCCAATCCCATGCAATTTGCAGCAATCTCTAAGGAAGTAATTGTTTCTCTCATGGCTAGGACACTTCCACTAATGACATCAATATCATTTGCTTAAACCAGATTCTGAACGAATTTGTAGAGGATGTTTCCACGAGTGTCGATATTTGAATCACAAATAGTTTTTTCCAGCTTAATATTGAAAAGAAAGCATGAAATGCGCGCCAGCCTGTTGAACATCATTATTAAAACTTAGGCTCTCTGATAAGGTACACATGAAATACATTTTACAGCTGCTGCCACTCAATGTACATATTACAACTCTATTCAGTTCATTGGAATTTAAAATTCATGCATTTCTTCAATTAGATGTTTGCAAATGCAGACTTAGTCAAAAAACAGAAGATGGGTGTTAATACCCTATTCAATTAATTATTCAAGAATTTGATGAAATTTTTTTTTGTCAATTGTGGATTTTCTTTTTCTAAGCCCACATTGATAACTGCCAATTTCAGATTGAACTAATAGGCTAAAACTCTGAAAAAGAATATTAGAGCGGATTTTATAGCATGTGTATAATACCTCTATAATCAGAGCAAACAATTATAAGACACATCTTGCAGACGGGGCATATAATTGCAATAATCCAGTCCAATTTCCAGTCCTGCTTTTCAGAGTTCTAAATGTTTACAAGGCTAAGGAAATGCTCATGCAACTAGGGACCCATTTTAAAGCAACTTTGTTGAGATAAAATCATGCCTAAGAGACTTACTGTTTTTTGATCTTATTGATTGCAGATTCAAACAAACATCTTTCTAGCGAAGAAACCACATCATAATCTAAGATGATCTGTATGTTACAGCAATAGTCTTCCTGTTTATTCTCTGCATTCAAAGGGCTGTCAAAATGCTCTACTCATTTATGAAAAATTGCTTGTTTGCAAGCAAGGAGTTCTCCCAGGTTTTTTTTTTTGTTTCTATTTATGAAGACTAGACTTCATTTAAAGTTAGATTGACTGCGATTAATTTTTCGATATAATTATTTTTATTCATTTGTCCTAAGTTGTTCAATGTGTGCAAACTTTCTCCCTCAATTTTTTTTCTTCTTTCTCCTATGAAGTCACTTTCCCCCTTTGTTGACTCTTATGTACTCTTCTGAATTATCTCTAGTATTTACTTGTAGTATTTTTTTATATAAATTATTCCTTTTGTTAAATCAATTTCGCACATTTCTCAGCAAACTAGTTTTTAAAGTTACTGCTTTTAATGTCACTAACAGTATCTTTAGCATAGTGACTAATACTTACCTCAGTTTGTAACTAGTAGTACTCCAAGGAATTACTGTCGCTTAACTTCTTAAGATGTTTTTCCACCCAGGCAAAATACTCATCGCCTTTTGTCACATCATGGATGGTGTGGTTACCAAGAAGGTTTTGGTATTCAGCCTTCTTCTCAACCTTAGCAATAAAGGCACAAATCACAATTTTTATATAATTTCTAAGATATCTCCTATGGAATCTAAAAAAAAACTTTTGTAGGTGATTTATTTTCGTCATACGAATTTTCCTCTGTTGGAGAAGGAGGACAAATTAAACTAAAATAAGAAACATTCCTCTAATTCTCAAATTGAAAAGTCTCGGTGATACAAACTGGAAATTCATAATGATATGTTTTACTCGTTTCCTTACAGCAAATCCTCTACTCTCAATATGGTGTCTGTTGCCACAGCTGTAAACATCTACGTAGTCATAACTGTCAACAGTGCTGCTATCAATTTCTGTTGTGCACATAAATATTGTATTGGTCTAGATTTTTCTAAGTCGTCAGAGGTGCTCAGCTTAAGTATAAAGATAAAACATTCTGGCTCCCCATTTTCAAGATCAAGGTACGTCTTTCAAGTCATTTCATTAAGGAAGTCCTGTTAGTTCCTTCATTACATTTTGAAACAAATAATTTTTTATGGGATGGAGATGTCAATCCCACGCCAACTCCCAAATTGGTGGACCAGTCTCATTATACAATTCCTGGGGGCAGGAATCTCGTCCCTCTCTCATTGTATAAACCCCCATATATATATATATATATGTACATGCATGTATGTATATATAGCCATGTCTAAAGACCTATATAAAATCATTCAATTTTAGACCAATGAAGCCAGATTATTGCATCATCATATAACTAATGAAAATAGTATATCGAGAAAAATTTAAGTAGAAATCTAAATATGAATAAATTAAATTTACTAAGAAAAGGTTAATCAAAAACGTTAAATCATAATTAATTGTTATAAAAAAAAACGAAAAAGTGGATTGAAATGAAACTTAAAAAAAACATTCTAATTTATTTTTCTATGCTAAATTTCATATACACTAATGAATAAGGAATAAAAAAGCGTTGCAAGATTTAAAAGTTCTAAGCAATTTAGAATAAGTGTAAAATATAAAACAATATATGTATATATATATATATATATATATATATATATACACGAATATTGTTCTTTTCACTTTAAGCTCTAATATATGATGCTTCTTTTTTCTGTTGTATATCTTTGGTGTTTACCGATGAGCCTATTTTTTATGTTATTATTTTCTAATTTTTTTTTAACTGGTATTGAAAATTTATTAATGTAAATTTAAATGAAAAGACATGTTTTTTAAGGTAGGAATAATTGTTCTTAAGAAATTGCTAACAATTAAAATTTCAAACTATTGAATTCTATTGTTTCCTATTTTTTTACAAAATAAAATAATTTATAAATTTTGGTTACAAAAATGAACTTTCAATGAATTTTTTTAAAAAAAATGACACTGTTCATTTTATAGTATAGAAATGAAAAAAAGTAAGATAGAATTTGAGTTTTATTAAAGGAGTGAAGTTTGACGTATTTTTTTTTCCTGTAATACTGATCATTTATCATCACGATTCCATTTTATTTTTGTGTGTGTGTGGAAATTAATGAAGCTAGAGCTTAAACTAATTTGATTAATAGCTTAACACATCATAACATGACACTTTCATCATCTTGTCAATTTTTTGTTCCTAACTTCTTATCACAAGAACAGTATAGATGATATGAAGCTGATCCATTAGTTTTTGAAGACTTTTGTAAGGAAACTATTTTCTAAAACATCCTCAGATGGTTGCGATATTTTTCTAGAATTGAGTTTGATGGATCACTAAGAAAAAGAATGTTTATATCGTTATAAACTATCTATTTAAAAAATATAGAATGTAGCCAAAATTTCTTTTCAATTTCATTTGAAAAAATTTATATATTAAATTGGTTTGAAAACGTAATTTATTAAATATCTCCTTACGTAAAGCTTAGGTAACGTAGGTACGTACTTCTCAATCCAAACACAAACAATTGTGCGACTTTTTCAACTTTTTATGAAGAAAAATTTTTAAATTTGTTTTTCTTAAGAGGAATAACTAAATTTAATTTAAACTCCAGATTAGTAAATAAATAAATTAATTGCATTATCTTCTTCTAAACATATATTTTTATGATTTATTAGAATCTTTCAAAATGTATGAAATACATCTGTTTTAAAAATTAATTTTGAATCGTTCTAAGCAAAAGTATTAAACATATTATGAAGTTTTTATTTCAAACTAATTCATGAGTTTATTCTCGAAGGAAAGCTGCATCCTTAGAGATTATTCAACAAATAAAACCTAACTGAGGAATGAAAATGCAACTTCTGACAGTAACAAATACAGAAATTTTTAGTCAAAATTAAATTCACTATAATTAATATGTTCATTGAAAATTATGTATTATTTATGTATTTCCTTATATTTCAAAATAGTCATTTTTACTATGATTAATTAAGCACAAAAAAAAATGCAATTGCAAAGGAGGCACTTTAATAACACTTTGGAAGTTGTTGTAAAACTATTTAGCTGATACTAGCTATGTATTTTACATATGAAACAAATAATTTTTATTCTTTTTAAAAAAAGTTACAAAACTCAGAGTTGGAAGTTAGAAAATATTTATGAAAAATCAATTATTAATATTTCGATGTTAGTTTCAATTACTAAAGTTAATTGCTATACGTATTCTTTTCTTCAACAACAAGCAATTACGCGCGAGTATATCTCAATTCCTTTCAAATACAGAATAAAAGTCTCTCTGTAATTTATTTAAATCTTTTATTCTAAAACAATCAAACACCATTGAAATGTATATGTCGATAAATGGAAATTTGTACCAGTACAACTAATTTAATTCAATTCTTCTTTTTGCTCAGTGTAGAATAGAAATGAAAAGATGTTTTAAGGAAAATTGTAGCACTTTTTCAATTTTTTTTTACATAAGTAGTCTTCGCTTCTTAGTGCTTTTTACTTCTTAATATATTGAAAAAGTTGGTAGACATGGTGGTGCCTTGAAACTAGGACAAACAGCAGCAAAATGAGTTTTTCTTTCTTCAGACAAAGCTAGTAAAGTATGTTTCTAAATTTTGAGTTTCTTCTATAATTGAACAGAGTCCTTTGGGAAGTTACATTTGGTGAAAATGTCTCCATTCATCTTTTCTGTTATAGTTAATACGTCATGGAATTTTCAACATTTGCATGCAGCTGAAAAGAAAATCAGTCTTATTTCATTTTGTCTACACAAGTCTACAAATTATATATGTTAATTATTAAATGCATTGAATATTTATAAATGTAAATGCATTTATTTTTGGGTGAGTTAGCATTATTTTAAAAAATGCTTTCTCCTTCAAACATTATTTCTTCGAGCTACAAAAATACATCTTTGAGCAATAATTTAGCAATGTATATAATTTTTCCAATAATGGAATATGTCTAATAACATGTATTTAAGTATGCAATTAATGTTCAATTATGTATATATATTTTCACCTATTTTGTCGAAAACGTTGTATCATATATTATTAATATTGAACTGACAAAATAATTGTTTAATGCATTAAGTAAAAATAATGAATTACCAAATGTTTACAGAATTTAGTACTTCTTTTGAGTGAAGTTTAGATTTTACAATATCCAATGAATCAAAAAAAAAAAAAAAAACCGAGGAGAAAAAGCAGAAAATAAAAATATGACCTATAATTTAATTAAGTAAATAAATATTAGAATGGATCATTTTAATCATTTTTTTTAAAATTGATCGTTTTCCTGTGAATGAAATCATTTATAGATGCAGAGATTTGATATTTGATATTTTACTGTTGTTAGTTTTGCTTTGTTTACCTAAAGAGTTATATATTTAAAAAAAAAAATAGTTTTATATATTTAACATGAATTAAAAAAAACAATAAATGGAAAAAATAGCAAATTTATGTATATTATAAATATAAATAACAACCATTTCAGATACATTTATCAAAACGTGTGAACATTTTAGTATGCAAGGATGAACATTAAAACGTTTTTTTTTTAGAAAACTTGCAAAATACTATGAAATACATCAACAAAATGGGATGTGCACTGAAATTTAGAGTTATTAAATAAGAAACTAAATATTCCGAAACAAGAGTTTATGTTCATTCCGTCTTCATACAATCAAAATATTTTTCTTCTAAAAGTATAAGAAAGAAATATAATTTTAATATATTTTTGGTTCAAAGCTAATTCATTAGATGCATAATATTTTACATATATACTAGCTGACTATTTAGTTTTTTCCATCATTAAAAGAATATATAAATTGTTCATTGACACATTTATTTACTTTAGAATACCTAACAATAAATCTTATTTTAAAGATGACATTAGCTTTTATGAAATTTGACATCTTTTGCAGAATCATCATGATGTCATACGTTGTTTTGACATCACAACGCTACAAATTTCTTTACAAATTAAGTAAGATTCAGGTGGCTGAAAGCATTTTGTATAATTAGTTTATTTCTTTTTTTCATACCTTACTTACTCTATAGTGCATATGCTTCTTTATTCATGAAACATGACTAAACCCATATATAAGAGAAATCAAACACGTAATAATTATTTGACATACACTGAATAAAAACGTAATAGAAATTCTTATTGAAATTCTAAGAGAAAACATTATAGCCTGCAATAAAATATAGGACAATAGAACATTTCTATTCCTCATTAATAATTGTTCTCTTAACCATCAAACAGTCTGAGAAATATTTATATTAAAATATTTTTAATCACAACTCATTATAAAGCAAAATAGAGAAAAGAATCATCTTGAATTGTGTTCCTTTTTAAAAAGTTTTTTACTTGTTAAAATTTCATTGGTACTATGAAAGATTTTTGGAAGATAAAATTTTCTTATTACTTCAAATAATTTTATATATAAGCGGATTTTAAAAAGTTCATATAACTAAGTTTCCTTCAGGATACAATTTCTCGTTTTCTCTGTCAAGTTACTGTGACTTCCTTTTCAGAAATTTATTCTCAAAGGAAGTCAGTCACCACTTTCAAAAACTTTTACATCATTAGTTTGCTTCTCGTTTCGTTGTGCAATATCAAAGAATGAAATTGAATTTCTCAACTTTCGATTGTATTTATTTTGTTTCTGAATTTCTTTACTTTTCCTGAAGGAATCTTTCCTATATATACTGTTATGAAAAGGAAATTCGAAATTTATTTTGGATAAAATACATCCATAACTTCAAAGTATATTTTTGGCTTGTCAAATATCATAAGAAGTCTATTTAATCTGTGTAAACAAGTCTTAAAGAAAAACTTTATAGTTTGAAAAAAGTATGTTTTTTTGTATTCAATTCAATCTTGCTGTTTTTTTTTAAAAAAATTGTAATTCAAGAATGTAACCTGAATTAATGAAATTGAAATATAAATAAAGAAATCAACTTTTTTGGATAATAGTAAGGCAAATTTAAAATATAAAACTTCGCATTAACCTAATTATACCGTTTTCTAATTATTAACAGTAATACATAACATTCATATGCGAAATATTTTTCTATCATCAATTTAAGTTTCTTTTCGATACTGAAACACATTCACGTAGTCTTGAATAAAGAAACTAGTTAGTTTATTAAACACCATAAAATGACAATATTATGACCATTACACTGGTTGCCGTAAATACTCTTGTCTGAGTGAACAATCGAATGTAAGGCGTATGAAATTGTGTGTTCGAAGTTATATGAAGGTGGTTTCAACTTACCTGTTATGAAAGGAACACATACCGTATTGAAAAAATCATGTGATTTAATAGACATTAAAAATGCATAATTATTGGTCATTAAGAACCCTACCATGCTAACGTAGATACAGTGGATGTCGAATTTAATCTGAAATAGCACCAGGAGAATATCGATGACAACTTTGTGACATGGGGCTATTCGCGGTTTCTCTTCACTAACCTTGGGGACTTTCAATTGAGATTGATTGCTTTCACTAAACAACCTTTGCCCAACCAAAAATGAAACGTGATGCATAATGAAGTATGTAAAACAGTTAGGAATGAAGTGAAGCGATCGAATTGAGAATTATATAAGCTCCATATGAAGGAGTAGAGTATCTGAAGGAGGATCAGAGAGGCGTTGTAGTGAGAGGAGGTGAAGTCTAAGTGCTATATAAGAGGAAGGCGGAATTACAGACTAGTATTGAGGTGCGAGTAAAGGTTACTCGGGAAAAGGATTCGATCTATACTGCTGTTTGTAGAAAATGCAACACCATGAAAGAATCATCAGAATCAAATGAAATTTAATGCAGAAACGACTTGTACTGATACAAATAAATGATGAAATTTTCAAAACAAAAGAAACAAATTAAGCGTCCGAAATCAGTATTTGGTGCAGCCACCATGCGCTGCAATAAGTGCTGCTATACGACGTGGCATGGAGTCAAACAGATGTTGAATATCTGCTTGAGGAAGAGAATTCCATATCGCTTGTATGCGCAACCAAAGTTCGTCTTTGGAAACTGCAGGACGCGGATCACGAGCGAGACGCCGACCAACCATATCCCACACGTGCTCAATAGGCGACATATCCGGTGAATAAGCAGGCCAAGGAAGAAGTTGCATGCGTTGTGCTGAACAGAAGTCTCGAACAGTCCGCGCAACATGTGGGCGTGCATTATCCTGCTGAAAGATAGCTCCAGGGATGCCTTGAAGGAAAGGAACGACTTCGGGCTGTAGCACTTCACGGACGTACCTGTTGCTATTGAGATTACCCTCAATTCGTATCAAATTGGATCGTCCATGATACGAAATCGCACCCCAGACCATAACTCCGGGTGTTCGACCACTATGTCGTTCAATAATACACTCAGGAAGGCAGCGTTGACCGGCATAACGTCTAACACGAACACGGCCATCATGGGTCCACAAATTGAAGCGTGATTCATCTGAAAAGACAACTTGGTGCCAATCAGCTCGCCTGTCTCTGTGCTCAAGAGCCCACTGCCGACGCAGCCGTCGATGATTCGCCGTGAGGGGAATCCTGTATAAAGGCACCCTTGCACGCAATCCACGGCGCAGCAGACGACGACGAATTGACGAAGTCGACAATTGTACACCTGTAGCAGTAGACCAACGTGTTGCCAGCTGCCTGGAGGAAGCTGTGCGATCATTCACCGCCATGCGGAGCAGGTGTCGATCATCGCGCTCTGACGTCACCTTCTGTCGTCCAGTGCCTGTTTTTCGAGTTGTTCGGTGCTCGTCGGTCCACTGCTTCCAAACTCGCATCACTGTGGAACTGTTCCGCTGCATACGAGCTGCTATTGCGCGATAGGAAAATCCTCCTTCTCGAAGGCCGATTATCCTCCCTCGTTCAAACTCCGTAAGTTGCTTGAATTTCTTATTCTTCCGTCGTGGAGGCATACTCAGGTCTCACTAAACGTTTGCCACTAACAAATAATCATAGACTTTTTTCAACGTCCCGCTACAGCACTTTATTTATACGCTTTCAGCATCAATTCAGAGGGCGCTGCGCGCGCCGCGCACGCGCGATGGCTCTGAAACTTTATTAATTTGCATAATATCCTATAATTGACATTTGCTGCGAATTTCATTTGATTCTGATGATTCCTTCATGGTGTTGCATTTTCTACAAACAGCAGTTTAGTATTTTCAGCAGTTGTTCCAGATTCGGAGTTGCAGTCGATAAAAGATATTGGTAAGAGGCTGTTAGATTATTATTGGTGGGTTGAACTAGGGCGTTAGAATACTTAACCTGGAGAGCATAATTATTGGTGTCATAGTAAATATATACTAATAAATTATGAAAGTTGTTTTGGTGGTTCTGTAATTATTTGTGTCGTATTGTTTAATATTTGAAATTAGTGATGGCACAAGATGACGCCCGGATCGATCGGGTGTTACAACTTTGTAACGTACTTTAATGCGTTAAAGCCTTCAAAACTAGTGTTTAATTCCAGAATTGATGATGATAAGCATACATAGCAAGAAATGTCAAGCATTCGCATTGCAGTACCTTAATTTCCTTTCTTGGTGAGTCTCGTATGCTATATTATGGTATGAATAGGTACTGATGTATTTCCTGGGAGGGATTATTAAACAAACCAGCAGAGTCCCCTTTTTACCACCAAGAATTTGGGGTAATCAAAAGGCGGGATAGATAAATATAGACATTTATCAACATTTTCAACCAGATGCATCCGTACATGTTACATGTGAAATGTATGTGACGAATGTTCTTCTCTTTCAACTGGATAATGCTATTGCAGCCAAATATTCCTTGCTTGTTTTCGGAAACAAGAGGAGGTATTTCAGTTAATTTCCTTACCACTATAAAACCTCAGATAGCATTCGTTTTAAAACCGTGTGTGTACACTTGAATCTCGACATATCAGACAAAAAGTTGCTACATTCCAACGTTTTCCCCAGTTGCATGATGTTCTGTTTCTCTCATAATCAAAGATTCCTTTAACATTTTCCATGTAACTCATTGAGTTCGTGCCCATTCACCTAACTACCTTTTTGGCTGGAAGATGAGACTATAGGTCGGTATAATCTCATTAATTATTGTGATTTGACCCTGCGTATTTTAATGAATTAAAAATGTTCGTTAAATAAATAATTAAATCTCTAAATTATAAGTATGAAATTTATTTAAGAGTAAGAGTGTATGAGTGAGAGAGGTCGGGAGTGAGTAAGTGAACGAACTTTTAAGTGAATTCATGAGAGTAGGAGTGAGTGGAATTATCACCTGAATGAGGCAGTAAGTCATTCCGTTAATCGGTCAGTCAATCTGTAAATTAATTGAATTTCTATTCTGCTATATTATAGTGGGCTTTTATTCTAATATTTAAGATGTTATACTTTAATATTTATTGAAATAGCACATTTGGTGGTTAAATCTTGTCATAGCAAAACTTTGCAAGAAGCATTTTTTTAGTGCTCTCATTATTTTTATACCCAATATTTTTTTCCGAATTTGGTTCTTATGTTCGTCAACACCACTTGCCTTAAGCATACAGTGTTCGAAAACTTAAGAATATTAAGCCTTGATTTCAATAATTATCCAGGTTTTTATCCACAAATTTTCTTACCATGAAATTTGAATCACAAAAATCGCAAAATTAAATAAGAAATTATGCTTTTTGAAACGCTTGTTTTTACTTATGAGTACCATTTAACAAAACACGCGCTCTAGGAAAAAGTGAAGTATTTATTTTTTAGGTTATATAAACAAATCGTTTATGATATATCGCCAAAACTGGCACACACGCAGGGGATGAGATATGTATAATACACATATTACCAAAGATAATTATCCCAAGAGTTTCACTTATGCTTTTAATTTTAATTTTGTTTTTAGAGAGATAGAATTGAAAAGATGTTAGTAACGAACTTCGTACATTTGAACCTCAATCAAATGATTAGGACTTTACCTGAGCTGGCACCTCCCTCTCCAAAATTTCACATCACACTCTTTGGAGGACTTTAAGTCTCTATTGATATTATTTACATCGATCCTTCTTCAAGATGAAAGATATAGGAGTAGGCTCAAGTCTATCAGGACTCGATAGAAACAAGGTCAGTGCCGAGAGCACGAGCTAGAGCGCGTATATCAAATAAAGTAAACAATATTTAATTCCTTTTTTCCATTTTTCTTCTATAATATCAAGAATCTTATATTTTAAAAGTATTAAATTAAATAGAAATGTACTGTAACTTTATTTATAAAAGGAGTTTTCAATTAAAATTTAAGAATTTGGAATAGTGTATTCATATACACATCGCTGTAAATTTAAATTTGGTATAAAATATCTAGGTACGCGAAGAAAAAAGCGAAATAAGAACTTACACCATCTCAAAAAATATATTTTTTATATTTAGAATAATTATAATGAGTCTTGAGCTGAATACTAAGAAAATATTATGTGACTAAAAATTAATGGCTATATAATACATATATCACAAAGAAATACAGTACTCAAATCTGTCACTTCCTGATTTAAACGCTACCCATTGAAATAAGTTTTTAAATTATGTAAGAAACTTATTTGAAAAATATAATCAAAATTTGATAGCCTTTTTATAGTATTGTGGTTATATTTCAGAGTAGTCTAACAAAGTACATTTCTTTTGTTATAGGATGAAAGCACAATTAGATACATCAATTAAAATTTGAAAAAATCATAAAGAATAAATTACAAAATTATTTACATTTATTTCCCAGAAATTTGAAACATTCATAATGTTTGATGTTTAATAGTACATTTGTGGTTGGGAACAAGTTTGCATTTTGAAGATAAAGATATATATTTATAACTCCAAAAGATTAATATGATTTCTTGCTTATAACTGCTATTTTTTTCAGATTGCTAGAATTTATAAAATCCTAAATAATTTTGTACTTCTTAATTATAACGTATTCCGAGACTCATAAATGTTATTAGTAATTCATAAAGTTTAAAGCAGTACGTAATTCAAATATACAAAACAAACACATTTTATATATAAAATGTGTTTCTAAAGGCTTATAAAGGTTCTTATTTTCTGATATTGAAGTTCAGTAAAACACATTTGAAATTTGCTGATTATGAGAAAACTTCTGCGAATTCAATTCTTCTTGAAAAATTGCGGATATAACCTTTAAAAGTTTTGAAGTTATCTAGTAAGCATTTATTGGAAAACTATTTCATAGTGTTCAGCAGGAATACTATGTAATAAAATAAAAACAAGGTTAGAAAAGACTTTAACATGAATTGAAAAAAATCAATATGATATAAAACATACTTTTAAAAAAGATTTCAAGTTTTATGCGTATTTCAAAATATCTATGGGCAACAGAAAAGTAGATAATAGAATTGAAAAAATATTTTTCATTTATTGCATATATATTTGTTACAATAATTTTAAATTATTGTGCATAAATTAGGCAGTTATTTAAAAAAACACACACACTGTATATATATATATATATATATATATATATATATATATATATATATATTCTTATTATTATTATTAAAAACGGATTACAGAATTCGAAAAAATATTAACAATATATGATGATGAGGTATCTAAGTAATTAAGCAAATATTATTATAATTTAATCATTAATAATCATTTAGGTGCAACAATGGCTATTTAGAAAAAAATATTGTTCAAGAGATAACTAATAGAATTATAAATCTGTGTTTAAAACATGGCAAATGAAATAAAATGTTCACATATATTAATTACTTCAAATTTTCATGAAATCCCCATTATGTTTCGAATAGTTTATAGCACATTAAAAACTTACATTATAATAGCAGGTACGAGATTACAAACAAAAATCTTATAAATTACTATTAATAAATTTAATAAGTCTGCATTCATCAAAAATAGCGTACATAAAATGCAGAATATATATATACTTGAAGAACATATTTATAACTCTGAAAAACTCGTTAATCCTTCAGACCTTGAGGAACTGGTATAGAGTCTAAAAATGATTTATATGAACTGCATTATATTATTAAATTTATTCCTTTACAATAATTTAATTCATTATTTAATATTGCTTTTATTTAATACAATTTTAAAAATAATGAAAGAAACATTTTAACCAAATAAGAAAATTCCACAAGGAAGAATTCACAGTAATATTTTGATTAATATTTACTTACAATTTCTTGAACAAAACTCTAAAGACAAAAGTATTTTTATATTTGATTGATGTAGAGATGATCTACATATTTTGAACTATAACAATCACTTTGAAGATAAGCCTATTTTATCTTTATATATTCCATATTTAACACTAAAATGACGGCATTTTCTGCATACCTAAATAGATGAGAAGCGGTCATTTTGACCGCTCTCTTTCAACATATAAAAACTGTTTTTTTCCAAATATACTTTACTGAAATAAGTTCCACAACACCTTGTACTACTAAATTTGTTATTTGTATCGCATTAATTACGTACACTCCTTACGCTTTATTTTATTTATTTTTTCCTTTTTAAGATATTATAATGTATACAATCAATTGTTCAAAAATTAGAGTAATAAATACATAATAAAGTATACTACACAAAGAAATATTATTAATATTTGAATTACACAAAATATTTTAAATGTGACTCACATGTAATGATTGATTTTACAAGACATGATTTAAAAATATAAATATTTTGGAATTACTTACATTATTCTTTGGTACAGTCAAGAATATTGAAAAACACTTGTACTGGTCAACATCAGGAGGAGGATTTAGTAGTAAACTTTCTTGCCATCTCATCGAGAACATCTACACCGTATTTAGTAGAAGTGCAAAATTTAACAACCTCTGGAATTTTCCTTTCATTGGTTGCAGTATTAAGTGTAGTATGCAAGGTTTTTTTTTTTTTTTTTTTTGCTTATTTTTTGTTTTACTTTCCTTGATAAGTAGTCAAGGTTATGTCATAGTGCTTCAGAATTTTGCTTGAAAAAAGCTCTCCCTTTTTAGGTTGAAATGACTTCTTAGCGCTTTTCAATGTACCAACTAGGCTAAGTCTTTTATTTCTTAATGTTTTAACTAATTTTAAAGATATGAAGTAATTATCTGTAGTAATATTTTTTCCAGTATTTTGAAAGAGCTCTGCCATCAGCGTACTGCGTGTTCCCCGAAAGTTTCAACAACTAGGCTTACTATCCTTTTTTTCTAAATATGGAAAGCCATTCAACAAATAGTTTGACTGAACATCAACTGCAAGCTAGAATTTAATATCGAATTTCTCTGATTTTTGGGGCATATAATGTATGAATGAGCAAAGTGCTTTACTTAGAAATAGTTGCTCATCCGCCGTTATGTTTTCACTTGCTTTATAACACAGAAGAATTATAACACAGAATTTCAATGAACCTACTCCAAACTTCCGATATTAGGGCAAATTTATCTGTTTGAAGTCTCTCAGATCTGATTTTCTTTTCATCAAAAAGCAAATTCCTCACGATTTCTCTGAATTAATCTCGAAACATTATTTCGTGAAAAACGGTAAGTCCCAATGTCTTGTACCACAGATTGTTAGGAATGAATTCTGCGCAGGCATAAAGTTAGGAAATAAAGGCGTTCAATTCTTCTAAAGTTATACTCCATGAGGACTTTGAGCTTCCGCTTCTGTGCACTGTTGTATGAAATGCAGAACATTTTCGCTTATAAAGAGCCTCAAAACACTAGTAAAGTTTCTAATAAATACATACCTAACGGCAAATGAGCTTGATCCAGGATTCTGCCCTTTACTTTATGTCTCTTTTTATCACATTCTTGCGAAGTGAAAAACAAACAGTTCGCATATAACAAAATTCATAATAGAAAATACAACATAAAAGGCTATTTTTGTGCAGCGGTCAAAATCACTGCAGTCAGCCTTTCTAGGAATAAACACTTATAAAATCAATATTAATGAGAAGAAGCAAATAATTTTCTTTCTATCTTATATTTATGAATAATTGCGAAAAGTCAATGAACAAAAATGAAATAAAAGAATAAACATTTCTAAAATGATCGTTTAAAATTCGTTTGTGGTCAAAATGACCACTCCTGTCTTTCTAGTGTTCAACTTAATTAATACTTATAATAAAAAAGGAAACAGAATGTTTAGTATATTTATAATTTGTACTATTTATAACAAGTGAACTAATTTTTATATCATAACATATAAGATAATATTATTAGAATAATTACATATATATTTATCATCTTAGAAATACTATATTTCATTATATTATTCGAAATAATAATTTAGTATTGATTTTTATACAAAAAATAATATGTGTAAAGATAATATGTCTTTTTCAAATCCCGATAACATAAACTATAACATTATTTATTAAATACTTTGGAAAATTATTAGTAAAATATATGTAAGATAAACAAGTTAAATAATATTAAAAAGAGGAACTTAACAGAAAGAAAAATTAGGGAAAAAAAACTACAAAAATACAAAACAAAAAGAAAGAAATGAACATATATAAAAATGAATATAATTGAATATCGAGTAAAACAACTATTACGTATTCAGACTCAAGGCTGAATTGTAGGGTTAAAATGTTTTATGGTAACAACCCTTCCTTTGTACATCTTATTGAGCTAACAATTGGAACAATCAAAAAAAGTAAATTAAAATAGATTATGCATAGCGCCTAGTAGTTCTTAGCTTCATTTCACTGCAAGATTTGTTGCTAAGATTTATGAAATAGCTAAGAATTTTATGTACGAATTCTATAAAGATGTTAAGGTACATACTATATTCGGCTAACATTTTTAGTATTAAATGATCTTAAACCTTAACAACTTGTTCCTAGGGCAAATTTGATGTCATTAATATACAGTGGGTACTTTTCATCATTACATATTTTAATTTCTTATCTCTAATAAAAATAAGTCTCCAGTAACTACGAGGCCATGAAGGAAAACGGTATATGAATCATAAACGCTATCATTCAAACGCTTCGAAACCTTATCGGAATTATAATTATAAAACAGTATGCATGTCTTTTTGTTCCACGCGAATGCTTTTTATAATATATATAATCTAAAATGCCAGAAGAATGTATATTATTAAGACTAATTCATGTTGTGAAATGAGGAATACACACACACACACACACACACACACACATATATATATATATATATATTTCTAGAATCTCTGCTGTAATTATTTTAATACTCTGCCTACTTATCAGACAATTGCAAATGTCTCCCATGTGATATCAAATCCATATACATTCCTATATTTTTCAGAATTTCTTTAGCATTGATAATTTCCTTTTTTCTAACCCAAGTCTGAAATATTGAAGTGCTTTGACACTAAAATTATTTATCAATTGCCGATTCATATTGTAAGTCTTGCCAATTGGAAAATATTATAATGAATGCTCTTTTTAACTTTATATTTTCTTTTCTTTACGTTTAACTTTAGTTTTTCTATTTTTACCCTTGTCTTCAGTTAAAAAAAAAAAAAAAAAAAAAAAAAATCCAAATTACCTCTCCGCTTCACCCTTGCAGATAATTTCTATCTTAATATATGACATTAAAGATTTTACGGTCAATTGATTTAAAAAATTAATTGAAGAAAATTTCCCACCATAGTCTTAAATGCATCATGAATAACTGATCTAATGTATATTAATGTACAGGGTGTCCAGCCTTAATGTGAACCAATAGCTAATTCCCGAACCGTACGGTTTAGATATGCACTTCCAATTTGAAAAATGTTTTAAAAAAGGTAAATAATGTTTTTCCGTGCTTTTCGAACCAAAAATCCCATTTACAAAAAAATTACAAAAATTAAATTTTTATACGGTCCCCAGGTCATATCACTTATATTTAGGAAAAGATGCAATACACAAAAGCAAAGTAAACACAAAAAGTTTCATTTTATTACGATAAAAATTGGCCGAGTTATGGAACTTTGAGAATCATACATTTCATACATTTTCTATGCCATTTTCAAGAAGCTGGTAATGGGACATCTCCAAAGTGAAATTAATCGGAACTCTGCCAGATAACTTTCACTCGTGCACGTCACTCTTATGCAAAACGTTTTTAAATTTAGAAGTACATACATTACGTTAATACAATAATTAAGTTCTTAAGAAATAAAATTTATTCTGTGTACGTGTAAAACAGACAAATAAAATATTTTAGACGAAAAAAACATTTCAAAAGCAGTTCCAAAAACAATAGACTTATTTGCTGCGCTAATGATAATGGCGAACGTTAAGAATCTGATGTGTAGTCGTTTGCAATTGCATACAGTCGTATTCTAATATTACGAACTGTATTACGGGAGAACGAGATGTATACAAATGAAGAATACTGCGAAATGTGGTACTGTTGTATGGACAGTGAAATCGAAATAAAAGAAAGGCGGCAAGACTTTATGCCATTAAACTTCCCAGTCGAAAACATCCATCTTATTGTACAATTGCCCGTGCTGTTCAACGCTTGTATAAAACTGGGAGTTGTCATAGACGTATTTCCTTGCCTCGTGCCACACCTTCAAGCTTGCGGATACTCGCTGAGGTTGTTCTAGGATATGCTCTGACTTATTATGAAAGTAGTGACCGGGATATTAGCAAGGCTTGTTCCTACTCAAAATCGACGGTGTGGAACATATTACATATGTACGGTGCATATCCTTATCATCCAGTCCAGACGCAGGAACTAATGCCCGGATACCAGGAGCGTTGGTTTGATTTTTGCAATTTCGTGTTAAACACACTGGATTAAAATCCAGATTTTTTGAATGAAGTTTTGTGGTCGGATGAATGCCAGTTCTCGAGGGAAGGCACTATTAATACTCAGAATACGCATTATTGGTCCCTCGAAAACTCACATGTAATACGACCGAATCGCCACCAAGTGCGCTGGTCGGTGAATGTGTGGTGCGGAATATGGAAGAGCACCTTAATTGGCCCAATGTACTTCGATGGACCTTTAACATCAGAATCATACACGGAAATTTCATCTGGACCGTTAGCCGATTTTTTTAGATAAAGTTTCCTTACGGGATTTTTCACACATGTGGTTCCAGTATGAGGATGCACCCTCACACAAATCTGCGCAGCCATGTACATTTTTGGCCCAATTTGCATTCGGCCCGCAGACATTTGACACTCGAATAATCGGCTATGGAGGTCAACAGGAGTGGCCCCCGTGATCACCCGACCTAAGTCCTCTGAATTTCTTTCTCTGGGGCTTCCTAAAAAACGAAGCGTTCGAATGTGAATCCACGAGTAAATCCGATTTACTCAATCGAATTAGCATGGCATGCAGATCTGTGACACCAACTATATTGCAGAAGCTACAGGCGCAGTTCCTGACACGGGTTCGGTATTGCATTTCTGCGGAAGGCAGTCATTTTGAACATTATTTAAGTCAATTTGGTCATTTCGATATAATAAAGCTCCTCATTCATGATTGGAGCAGCATTCCACATTATGCTATAATTTGAACGTCCAATCCTCTATTCTCTTGATGCTTTTTGTTAAAACAAGCTGTTTTAATCTTTTCGGTATAAGTTGTATTTCTTTAATTTAACTTTTATTTGTTTGCCATACAGCAATACAAATTGTCAATCTATGATGTTTACTACGATGTTTTAATATTACTATGACGTTTTTCTTTTGCTCTTTCTGTAAATAGTGAATTACTGTTCTCTAAACTCAGTCTATATACAACCCCTTTTCTGAGCAATTCAGATGCTTCAACTTTAAGTAGGCATAACTCGGTCAGTTTTTATCGTAATAAAATGAAACTTTTTGTGTTTACTTTGTTTTTGTGTAATGTATTTTTTCCATATAAAAGTGATAGGACCTGAGGACCGTATAAAAATTTAATTTTTGTAATTTTTTGTAAATGGGATTTTTGGTTCGAAAAGCATGTTAAAATATTCTTTACCTTTTTTAAAACATTTTTCAAATTGGAAGTGCATATCTAAACCGAATGGTTCGGGAATTAGCTATTGGTTCACATTAAGGCTGGACACCCTGTATAATGTATTATGTACATGGGAGACATTTGCATTATGATAACTGCATCATGAAAAAGATCTGAACTTTTCAATCCATTAAAAATACTCAATTTCCATTCTACATAAATTGTTTGTATTTTTGTATTCATTTGTATCCGGTTTGAGACAGTTAATTCTTATATTAATATGATTAAGCGACTGTCGGATACGTTTGGAATCATATACTCTACATTTTCGTCATATAAATATAGTTATCAGTTTTGCAAAGGTAAAATCAGGTTTACTGTTCCTCACCCTTCCATAACAAATTATCATAAACATTTTTAAATATCTGTTTTAAATCATTTAAATTCTAGGATTATTTATGATATAAAAAGGCTCCACAAAAGATGACAAAAACTTTCAGTATTTTAGGTGTATATCAAGGATACTTATTTTAATATACAACTAGAGTTATTAGATATTATTTTAGTAAATTCACTATTCCGATAAACACTAGCTTTTAATTTTCTAGATCTTGAGCCAATACCAAGAAAAATATAAGTATCATCATATTTAGAATACTTAAATTTTAATTTTTTACATATTTATTCACTATGTCCTTACATACATTCATACTCAATAATTTCACAAAGTATATCAATGATTATGAAAGAACGTTATTTTATCACTTCGAAAATATAATTAGACATGAATAATATACAATTGTGATTTTTGACAATTCACACGTCTTTACAGCGTAATATCCAGAACTAAAAGCAAGCCAAATTTCCAAGTACAAATTTTATAATAGGATTCGAATTCATTAAGATAATTAAGTAGATTTATGTAGATATATAGCGTAAGATATCAATCACAATTGTAATCGATACAATATTATTACAATATATCAAAATGATTATAAAACTAAAAATCAGTATAAAATATTTAGATTTAGCACTTTAGAAAAACAAACTAACATTCAAAAACCATAAACATTAAACATAAAAAAGCCATAATTCGACACACACATATATATTGTGTGTGTGTATTTAATATATATATATATGTATTTAATATATATATATATATATATGTGTGTGTGTGTGTATTTAATATATATATATATATATATATAAAATAACAAGACTGACGCTGCTGCAGAAGAAATACGCTTGTGCCAAACGGCTATGACCATTAGCTGTTTAAAGTGAAACTTTCTATTTCGAAAGCAGCGTCTCTCCCATTTTAACAAACCCGTATAGCCGTAGCCTTCTCTAGGCATTAGACTTTTATTATTTTTTGTTTCGCTGGAAAAATGATAAGTGAGCAACGATTTGTTGTGAAATTTCACATGAACCTTGAAAACTCAGGTACTAAACCTTAAAACGTTTTAATAGAAATGAATGGTAATATGAATGTTTATCACTTGGACGTGTTTTTTATTTGTTTAAAGGTTTTCAAGATGGCCGAGAGGACATTGAAGACTGTTACCCTTCCTTGTCAAAAAGGGAAGACATTAAGGAAAAAATCGGTAATATGGTTCGATCTGACTGTCATTTAAGTATTCGTGTTATTGGTGTGACTCTAATAATTAACCATGACCTTGCATTGTTGTGACTGTAATAATTATCTTTGTCGCAAGGCAAAGTTTTCCACTAAGGCAATGTGTCGGCTCATTCCACATTGTTTATCAATTTGTTTCTAGTCAAGTACACGATTCCAGTGTTTGACCATCTGCTTTATTCGCAGGATCTTGCACCATGCGACTTCTTTTTGTTTCCTTAGAGGAAATCTGCATCAAAAAGAACAAGATTTGTGTCGTTGAAACTATGAAAGAGAAAATGGTAGGCGTCCTGCAGGAGCTGTCAGATGAATTTTTCAGCAATGTTTCGATCAAAGGAAGATTCGCATGGAGCGTTGTACGGAAACAAGAGGGGTGTATATTGAAAGTGATAATAAATAAATATATATGAAATCAAATTGAAATGTATATTAATGCGTTAGTCTCGCCGCTTAATAACCACACCTTGTATATGTATGCTTGGAGTTTAACTTGATTCCATTCTCATCCTTTCTAATACTCATTACCTATTAGAGCTATATCATTGCAGTTTGTTAGCCTGTTGTCTTTAGTTTCAGACCTTGCTTATGAGTTTGCTTATTCTAACAAAGTGACCAAACGTGGTACGCAATCTTCAAGATTTCTTTATACGATTTCTTAAACTGCTTGTTATTTGGTCTAAATGTGCTCCCAAACAATCGTCTATCGAATACGATTGGAAAATGACTGGTCTAGCTTACAATACCTACAACAAGACTGACAACTCGGGGACAGTGTATGTCTCGTTATATACCAGCAAAATATTCAAAGCCACTCTCATTCAATACCGAGGCATACAACAGTTTGTTTCGCAAGTCATGGCGGCAAAACTCAATACTGATTTTATCACCTTTCTCACCTCAAAAAAAGTTAATATTTTCAATCATTTTACAATCGCTCTGTGTGCTATATCTATAATAAATTTGGAATTGACATCTCTTATCCTTGATGTTTATGTGTTTTGGATTATCAGCAGTCTATATACTCAAATTAAAAATGATAAGTATCTGATTATATATATTATGAACAATAGGAAATAATAATCCCTCACTTTCGTTTAAAGATATAGAAATGAATAATATGCAAAAAAAAATTAAATTATTTTGATCAGGAAGTCTGCAAATAAAAAAGAGACATAAGAAATACTTTGCAGAAAAGAAACCATGAGAGGTATGAAAAGAGAAACTATTGTAGTATGTAGTCCAGTGTTGCTGAATTCAGAATTAGCAAGCATCTAGCTCGAAAAAGGAATCCAATTTTGGGGAGGATATAAGTATTCATCATGAGAACGCATCAATATAGAATATATCTGCACCTATTCGATTTGTACGTAATTATATATTAAAGGCATTATTGAATTCATAAAAACGTACTTTGATATTTATGGTTTCCTAGTGTTTCCCGCCTATAAAAAAATTTAAAAGAATTTTTAAAAGATATGGTTCCAATTACAATTGTTAAATTATTTAGCTAAGTTTTTACTTTATATTTTTCAGATACGTAAAGATACATAGTATTTCAGTAAGATGTGTGGCAACTACAGATCGCTCAAAGTTCAAACCTACCGTCACTCTACCATTGTCAGAATAAGCCGGCCTTTCTAGCAAAGAAATTTAGCTGAAGAGACTCGAAGCTGAAGTAAACTCCAATCCTTCTGCAACTTGCTGTTTAATGTAGCACTGAAAAGATATCGAGGAAAGAGAGAGAGAGAAACCACAATGAACTTTCCTAGTCCTTTTTCCTATTTTGTATTTTCTTTATTGTTTTGTTAGCTGTCAGGTCTTCAGATAACGTTAGTCATCAAATTTAAATTCTTTCAAATGTTTTAATAAAACAGTTGCTGTTAGAATGTGTAGCATCCAATCATATTTAGTGCGATAGTTAATTATCTTCTGACTAGGAATATGTTGTGTTCACCACCACAAAGATGACTTGCATAAACTATTTAATTAATACTAAAAATCTTCTGTCTAATAATGTTACAGTTATTATTATATGATTAAAATAATGTTTAATAGTAAACAAATTATTACTCAGGTAAATAAGCGGTCACAAAGTAAAAAATGGTGTCAGTTGTTCTTTTAACATTCTGAATTTTAACGAAAATTATACTTTATTTAATGTGGAGGGTCTAATATCCATTTTATCTTAAATGCTTTTATATGAACTTAACCAAGCCCCCTTTTTTCTAATGTAGGTATAAAATAAGCGATTTGTGCAAAAAGTGTGAATTTAAAATAAATAAATTTTTTGGAAATATATCATAATACAAAATTTGTTGCAGAGTTAACAAGTTTCTTATGAATAATATATCAATAAATTTTAAGGAAATTAAGATTCCTTTGTTCTGAAATATTACTTAATATTTTCATATTAATATATAAAGAGAAATAGTTTTAGAGTTTAATTTTATTATACTTAAAGAATTCAATTTTTAATAACAATTCTTGTACAATTTTAATCTCTGTTTTGTTTTGTTTTTTTAATAATTTCTTTTACATGACTTTTAATCCTAAACTCGCTTTAATGATTTAAAAATTAATTTAATTATAAGATATTAAAAGAATATACGAGTTTTAATGTAATATTAAGTCAGAGGGAGGGAAGATGCAAGATATACTTTGCTCCCTCAGGTCTTCCCTGCATCATCTGAATGAAAGTACAAGATTCTGCAATGAAAAATTTTAGAATAATGTTCTTTAAATACTAAGGAAGCCGTACTAGCTTTTAGATAGTGTAACTAGAGTATAAATTCTAAAATGCTTAAAGTCATTCGAAAAAATAACCGAATTAACGTTTTGGTACGATTAAAAAAATGTGTAATTTTTGGCAAAAAAGCGTTTGTATTTGTTTCATAAATAATTATATTTAACTTTTCTTTTATGAACTTTAAAAAGAAAATGCAACTTAGGAAACTTTTACATTCTAATAATTAATCTTTTTTATTGTAACCTACGCAAAATACTAATATATTTCAAAAATTCAAGGGAATACATGCGCATGCGCAAATCATTACCATTGCATGACTACATTCAAGGTTCTAGAAATACTTACAACAACATAGTTGAAAAATTGATGCATTCAAATATTGTAAGAAATTCATGTTGTGTCATATTTTTCTATCTATGTGCTTTAAAAATGTGAAGCACAGGCTGAATCTAAAATATTGTTCTTTTTTTTTAACTTACGCAAAATTGAATCAGCTTAAGAAACACCAGACGCATTCTTATATTATTTGGAGCACGTGACATGAAAACTCTTTTCTCGTATATTGAAAGATAAGAAAATGTAAAAGAAAGTCCTAAAAAAACAAATTTTATCCTAAATATTTTCTTTCATTTCTTAGACTTCCGACAAACTTTATATTTTATGTGTTTTCTTAAGTTTTTAACATGCCGTTTAAATTCTGTAATCATGCATATTTCCGGCATTTTGGTAAGTATCTGCATTTTTCAGTAAATTTTAGATCCCTATATACATACCATCATTTGAATAAAAAATGAAGCTTCAATATATATATATATATATACAGGGTGCCCACTTAAGTGCCTTACCACACTCTTAACTTCAGAACGGATACTGCTGTATTTATAAAATTGGTGTCTAGGTATAGTAAAGTAGTCCTGCGTAACTGAATTAAAACACCTACGGCGGCACATGGTGTGGCATTGTGGAGTTAGCATTCTTACTTCGAAAAGGAAACGAAGAAAAAAAATCTTTACTGAGATGTAGAGCCTCATAAATTTAGCTCTAAAAGATAATTTGTGGACAATAATGCGAAAAATAGAACGGTTAAGACACGTATTTATTTTTTCGTGATTTTCCCACTGTGCCACATTGCGGTGTCGGGTTTTGCCCGAAAGATAACCGTTTCTTTTTCCGTTCCAGTTTCGTGACGTCACAGTGTAGGAAATTACGAGAAAAGAAATACGTATTTTAACCGTTTTATTCTTTCGATTATTATCCACAAGGTGTCTTTTCATACAAAATGTATGATGCTCTACAACTTTGTTAATCACTAGTATTTGTTATCTCGTTTCATTTTAGAGATATGAATACTAACTTCTTAGTTTTCTAAAAGATTGAGACGTAGATGGTTTTATTCAGTTGCGTGTGGCAACTTTACAATACCTAGATACCACTTTTATGAATATAAAGCAGCAACCGTTCTAGAGTTAAGAAGGTGGCAAGGGGCTTAAGTGGGCACCTTGTATATACTTCAAACACACACACACACACACACACACACATATATATTTATATATATATATATATATGTGTATATATATATATATACTATATATACATTTAAATTTGATGCAATAGGATTTATTATAAATGTTTAACCAATGCTATAAAAGTAGTATTTGAAGATGATTTTCCCGGAAAAATATATATTTTTTTAAAAGTTAAATGTTAAAAGATGTTTCTAATAGTATTTATTTCAGTTTTTTTTCTTTTATTTTTTACTAAGATATTTTGATGTGGATAGAAGAAATGCTAATAGGGAATGCTTTTTTTATTCTTAGAAGGGAGAGGCGAAGAACTAACATAAATTTAACATAAAATCACAAATATGTTCAATGCGATCAAAAGCAATTCCGTATATATTGAATTCTGATGACAACACATAGCTGTTGACTCACACATTCTATGAATATAGAAGTAATTACATTAAACCCAAAAGTGAACCTGATATTCGGTCCCACTCATTGTGAAACTTAGACAGCTCGAAATATTTTAATTGAAGCGCTTTAAAATATTTATTTTGTAATGAGTTTTGTTAAGTCAAATATTTATCGGCACGATGAGAGTCCTGTTCCATCGAGAATATCTTGGAGGTCCCTGCTCAAACCAGCATTTCTGCTGTAGATTCTCTCTCTTCCTCCGAGAAATCATATTCCTCAATGATTAGTGTATCTCATTTGAAACAAGGACGAAGGTGTTGAGCATGATCAATTTTCAATTTCTATTTTCCTATCTCATAGACTTGATCTTGTAGCATACAACGCGACTTGATGTACAACCACAAATAGTACCTTGACAATGGGATAAAGTTTATGATCTCCCTGTTTCGGCCAGTTATTTAAAGCAAGATAAACCGATTTAAACGAAAAAGATATGCGATGAAGATCATATCTGCGTTTGTTCTCCAAATGCGTTTTTTGCACAGAATTTGCTGCTTCGGCCATGGTCCACGTTAGAAGATCAAGTTGATGCTCATGTAGCATGTCTTTTAAGAAGCTTTCAATAGGTAGTTCATGGGCATGGCGTGGCTTATATCCGCGAAGCAAATATAACGGGAATTTTTGCGTGGAATTCTGTTTTGTGGAGTTAATTGTCTGTAAAGCATAATGCAGTAATTAATAAGTACCATTTCTTTGTACTCTTGTTAATCATTTGTTTCAAAGTGAACGCAATATTTCCATTGGCACGTTCAACAATACTATTAACTTGAGGCGAATAGGTTGGTGTCATTGATTGTGTGATTCCATATTTTTGAAAAATTCACTGAGTATGGTGTGCAATAAATGCAGTTTCTGTATCTGATAAATATGTATTCGGTTGCCCATTTCAAAGTATGATGTTGTCATATAGAGCGTCGGTCGCTGTATATGCTGCAAGAGATGCGGGTTGCATTGCAACTACGTAACCTGTGACATTGTAAATCTAGACTCAAGTATGTTAGTGTTCCCTAATTTGGTTTGTGGCAAGAGTATGATGGGATCAGTGGGCACAAATTCCCACGGTGTGGCTAAATCGACAATTGTTGCAATACGCCATAGACAGTTGTAGTACGGCAGTTAACAATTTGACACTTGTTACAACAACGAACATATGTTTTGAAATCTTTCTCATTCTTGGCTAACGATATCGTTGTAGTTAATTGATTTTTTTTGTCATCCTAATGTCCGCCATGATTGTGACAAGGAACCAATGTTTGTTCACTCATTGCTTTTAGAACCACTACTACAGATTTTGAACCATTGTTCTGTAATCACACAAGAATATTGTTATCGATGTTATAATTACGTACGTTCGTCAGTGTCTTTTTACTAACTTTCTCCCCTTCGAGCAAACAAAAATTATACTGACAGAACTAATCTCTCTTTTCCTTTGATCAAATTTCTGATTCGTGTCTTGTAGTAAATATTAAACAAACATGTAAAGTTGGAAAACGTGAAAGATGATCAGGGTGTATTCCCAGTCGATGTACAGTTGTAAAATCAAATTGAGCCAAATCTCCCAAATATCGGGCAAACTTGCGATTGATTGCAAATTTCGCTACAACATATGCAGTGGTATAGTTGTCTGTGATAAGATCGAACTTGTGACAAGTAGATAAAAGCGAAATGTTTCAGTAATTGCCCAATGTATGGCACTACATTCCATTTCATTGTTCTAGAAGCGTGTTTCAGTATTTTTTATAGAGCATGATGCATATTCGATGACACGACATTTTCCGTTCTTGTCCTGAGATAAAACTGCACCTAATCCAGAAAACTATATTTTAGTTTCTATGTAAGTTAGCAGAACTTGTTTGAAATAACTACACAAGAATGAGAGAGGTAGTAAATAAAGCTTTCAAAGTCTCAAATATGCGCTGTTAATCATTTATTAAAACAATTTCAGCGCTTCTGGTCTTCTTTTCTAATTCTTTAAGGGAGTTTGTAAGTGGTTTTGAAATAACAGCATAATTACGAATAAGCTTTCTGATTTGATTGGTGAACCCAAGAAAACTTAGTTGTACTTCTTAAATTGATTTGAGAGTCAAATAGCGTTTAACTGATAATGTATGCTCTGGATCAGGCGTTCATCATCTTGAGAGAGAATTCGACCAAAAAGGGAAATATCTGACATTGGATTTGTGATTTTGCTGATGTTAGCCTAAAACCAGCTTTTCGATTTGCTCAAATGTTCTGTAAATCACTTTTAGATGGTAACTAAAGTAATCACGTGAAATGGAAACATGATCAATGTATGTATTAAAATTTTACGACCTACATGACTGTAAGCTAATTTAGTTGCTCTCGTCATAGGAGATGGGCCGTTGGTGACACCAAAATACATACCTAGAAATTCAAAGTGTCCATCTGGTGTGACAAAGCTAGTTTTGTAAATATTTGTCTCTTTTATGCGAATGGTATTAAATCCAGATTTTATAACATTTTTAGTATTGTATCACTTACCAGCGGTGTGGTTGATCACATCCTCCATCTGGTTGAATAGGTCGTAATCTTCTTCAATCTTCGTAATAGTATTAATAGTGCGTGAAAAGTTCACAACATATCATCTATGGGAGCTTTCATGGAAGAGCTGGTCTACTTTGAACGCAAGAGCTATGTAAGTCGAGTTGGAAAGGCAGCAAATTCCTTGTTTTAACCATTTTTGAATTTGAATACTTAGAAACAGGTGATCAGGCTATAAAAAATTATATGGTTGACATCTAATGGTTTTTGTCATGATGTAATTTTTTTAAAATTCTACATATGGATATAATCTAATGTTTTCCTAGTCAGAATAAAATACGTCATTAAACTTTAAAATTTCCATATCAAGCTGAATTTGTAGATTCGCCGAAATTTTTTTTAGATTCATGAACTGGTTGTTTTTCAAGCAGAATTAAATTAATGTTGTTTTTTAAAAAGCAAGATCTTTTAGTGGTGGTAGTGACACTTTTTTAGTAGACAATTTACGCTAAGTTTCAATACGTGAATGTATTTGTTACAAGAGAAGTGAGAATGGTGCAGAATACATTATGATTCATTAGGCTCCTAAATGCGCTTTGATGGGACGTGTTGTTGCCATTTAAACCCAAAAATAAGTGGAAATGGAAGCTGGATATAGATTCTAACTTAATGCATCATATATTCAATTAATGTTCAAAGAAATCCAACTGATTGGCTTTATTTCGTGATAAGCAACTTGAACCCGTCCGTCAGTTCATGAGTGAACAAAAACATTAAACGCAACATAGCATTGTTGAATAACGGTGATAATAGCACAGTGATCACAGAGGGTATGACTTTTGGTATCATTACTAAGAGTGACAGTAATTAATGCGTTTATTCGCATGAATTTTAATGCAATTTATAAAATTACTATTATTCGTATTTGTAAGTGTAGATCTTGCTTTTGTTCACTTGTGATTAGTGTTGCGGTGGGAATAATAAGAAGTTTAACTATTAGCTCCACGTGGTGTGTTGTTATGAGAAATAGTTGAGCTTCTAGTAGACGGAAATGGAGTATTCATTTGGTTTCTTGAATTTGTCGTGAGATATTTTTGGTGGGTCTATAAGTGATCTTCGTTCAGGTTGCGGTGAAATGCACAAAAAGGAAGCATGTTCTTTGTATCCACATCTCCAACGAGTAATATATCCAACGGCGTCATTTACTGGATGTATTTATGACGCTGCTCATCACGTGTATTAAGATATTTCGATTGAGATTTCGGAGATGGGTGTGGCTTATTCTCTTGTTTTGTACTTTGAATTACAACAAGTGTTATTACTCTGACAACCAATTCTTCCAATGTGATCGTATACTGAGTAGCAAAAGCAATCTGACACTTTTCTTACATTTTATCAATAATAATCAGAGAAATACTACCAAATTGTTGAATAATATAAGGGACTTTTTCCGGAAGAGAATCGTTTGCAAAAATATAGTTAACTAATGTATCGCTGTGCTTCAATTTTCTTTCATTCGGTGGGCTTAAAATTCTTTCATTGTGATACCTCTTCTAAAAGCCGAAGCTATAAAAATATTTCCATGCAGTCCAGTTGTTATAATTTTTACCAGTATTAATTACCAATTTTTTTGCGTATCCAGAGAGGCGAGATAATAGCATTTGTTAATTTTAGTTCATCTTACCAGTTGTCTAATATTGAAATTTTGTTGGCCTCCATAAGCCATTCGAGAGCGTTGTCAATTACATCTATTTTAAACATTTGAATTGAATACGACGTATCATAGATGGACGTGATTTGAATAACATTTGACGTATTTAAATATTTATATACCTATAATTTCTCCTCCAATGTAGCTATAATTGTAGTAATATTTGGATCAATTTAGGAAGGAGGGATGTGGGAAGAAGTGAGGGATAGTTAGTTAAAAGTTACAAATACTTAAAAGTTCTACTGGTTTTCGTAGCATTTCAATTTCATTTAACAATTATGTTCTTTTAGGAAGTTTTTCATTGAGATTTTCATAATCATTTTCCAATTGCATGCGAAAATTATTTATTTAATTTAATGATCCATCACCATTTATTTTACTATTATCCTCGATAATGCATAAAATTAAGTTATTTTTATTTCAAATAGTAGGAAGTTTTCTGAAATGTAAATCCATTTTCTATTGAGTGACCGTGAAATATCTAAGCTATTACTCTTTGGAAGAATTCAAAACAATATCAGTGTTTTTTGACATTTTTTGTTGTTTTTTAATTACAGTGGTTCTTGGCGGGAAGCATGGTTGAACCAATCGATTCGAAAAGGTTGGCAATGCTTTTGGAGAAAGAGAGATGAAAAGTATTTTTGTCTAAGGAATATTACTTTTTTAAAATTCTATGTAAATTAAGGAAATTCTCTTAAAAATAAAATTACCTGCCTCATGTGTAGGCATACGATGATATTTTTTTTTCATATTTCATGGTAATTAAATCCATTAGACTTACTAATTTCTTCAGTAGCATTCAACGAAAAATTGCACCGTTTATTCATAGCTAGCAACCTTTGAAGCTTGTGGGAAAGAGTTTTAGATGTCCTTTTTTTAAAAAAAACTGTCTGTGCTTTATAAGGGGTTGGTAATAGGGAATTTTTTCTATTCTTAGGAGGGAGAGGTGAATTTGGCATTACTAACATTAATATAGCATAAAAACAAACAAAAAAATGTTTCTTGTGATCGCAAGAAATTACAAATATAACGAAATATATTGACAACACACAGCCATTGTCCCACAATTTCTATAAATATAGAAATAATTACATTAACCTTAAATGTATAATTATAGAAAACAATTGCAGCATTTATTTCTTCAGTATTAATTGGCACTGATGTGTGTGCAAAATGGTACACTAAGGTACATGGATATATTAAATACAGGTAATATCTTAAGGGCGGTAATCACAACCATATGTTCTGGCTACTAATAATTTAAGAACATACAATACACACACAGTTCAGTTTATAAGCGGATACCATACTCTTACATTATTAGTCTAAGGTTAATTTTGATCTGACATCAGTGCTGTAGAAAAGAATGATAATCACTTGGTCAGCCGGAAGTGCAAAATCTCGCTAAGGTAACTGTACAGAACAAGATAGTAACTTATTTTGAAGGAAAAAAAAATTCAATCAGGTTGATAGTTTTTCGTTTCGTAAGCATTCGTTTCTTACAATAGTTCCTAATTGCAGCTCAATACAGTTGATATTGTGAATTAATTTATTTATGGAAGTCAAACGTTAAAGAAAACGACGAGATTAAAATATTTCTTAAAAATAGTTTTCTTCTAAAACTAAACGTTTCCTTGTTTAAATTAATTTTGTTATAACTTTAAGAAAATACTGATAGTTGCTTTTCAAAAATTAACCAGGTAAGTCTTGCAAATGTTCTGAAATAGAATAAATTTATTTATTCTATTTCAGAACCTGTCTTAGAATAAATTTATTTATTTAAACTTAATAATTTTGAGATTGTTATATTAATAATCAAACAATTATTAATATGAGTGTCAAATGAGGGGATCGTATAGCGAAAAGAAGAGATTTCAATCAGAGAGGAGATTAAAGAGTTAAGAAATAGATCAGTGACTGAAATAAGAAGACTATTAGATGATGCACTCATATGTATTGAAACAATGGGATTTAGAAGTTAACCTTTATATAATAGTGCATTTCTGGATGATAATACCTGGTATCTGAATTGTAGACCTTTAACCTGTGTACATAATTTAGAAAGTATAAGTATTCTGTGATTCTTGCGTGTGTTAGATGCCTGTAGGCAAATCTAGGAAAATTTCTAACTTAAGTGTACCGCCAGGATGGATGGTAGGTAACTTTGAAGAGTCGAAAAGCTTCCTTTCCTCTTAAAATGCGATTTGAACTTCGGGATATTCAACGTTAAATTACTGGTCTCTACTGATCTGTCACCAGTACAGTCGAAGTGTCCAAGAGGGACCATTCCAAATTAAAATTCATTTGTTTCATGATCGAGGGAGCCCCATACTACTTCTATGTTATAGGCAAATATACTTATTTTTCTTCTTAACAAATACTACTAGAAATACAACAAAAACAGATGTTTGGCAAGGATTAGTTCAAGTTCTAAATATTCAGTGTTATGTTTAAAATCTATGAATAAATTTCCTTTTTTAAGTACATTTAATATGTATTTTTTAATTGCAATCGATAAATACTTTGAGAAAACTAGCACTTACCCATTAGTTAAAATTTAATGAAGATTATGATATTATTCATATTTGTCAGAAGCCAATTACGGATTTGCTGAGAATGTATTTATTTATCTCCGGTAAGTCTTATAACATCTTTGTTCTTGTAAATATATTTACGAATTTATTCAATCCAATTTGTTTGAACGAAAAATATCAGTTACATTCATACAACAAATGAGACAGTTGAGTATTCTTTGAAATGTCAATCTCAATAACTTTTTTTTAAATTTATACGAATAAAATCGTTCATTGATGACCTAAATTCTGGTCTAATAAAATGCCTTTTTAAGACATTTGTACTTTTTCTGTGTTTTACTTGTCTGGTCTCAACATATTATTTCTTACTTCTTACATGTTTAATATAAGCCTTATTTCACGTCGTTGCTCTTTTTTGATAGTTTGGAGTAATTTGGAACTGTGCCTATCTGTAGACATACCCTCTAACTAATTGAACAAGAACTGTTCTGGATATTTAGGAGAATCTTTTTTTCCTATCCTTGCTTCTTCCATTCAAGTGAACGTTCATGACTCGAATGTTTAGTCAACAATAAATAAAGTTGAAGGAAATCGAATTTCTGATTTAATATATGACAGCTAACTCTTTCACTTAACCAAAATTAAAGATTGTTGCATGAAAATGTATTTCTTCTTAAAATACTCAGCATTACCAACCTCTATCAAATCTAATCAACCGTATTTAACTTGAAGTACTCGTACAAAAATTTAGACTTTGCGTGTTAATTAACTTCTTTATTTAGTTATACCTCGAAAAAATATGATTTTCTGTTAATTTATAGGGAGTTATTCTATTTATCTCCATCTGACATTTATTTTTGGGCTTATGACTCAAACTAAGAACATATGTATTTAAATAAAAAAAAAACGTTTGTGCAGGTCTTAAGTCAATTAATGAGTGTCTATAAAGATTCTTCAGAACCTTTAATCAACATAATTTATTTGAACTAAGAATATACCTCATACCTTTATTCAAGTATTTAAAGACGTTACTTTTGCAAGTTTTTATTTCCTTAATCTGTTTTAGATCAATGTAAAACTTCAAAAAGTTATATTGAATTACAAAATGACTAAACAAGATTCCCCTTCTGTAATTTTTTATTAATATATTTTTTTCTAAAGCATTATTATATTATATATTTAAAGTATTAACAAGCACAATGGTTTTGGATTGTTAATGGACAAAATCCTACTTACGCATCCTGGCAAATAATGTTTTTTTTTTGTTTCAGCTCATTTTGACAACTATTTTCTTATTTACTTTATGGTTATTCCAATATTTTTTTTATTTTAATATATAAGTACAGGGAATCTAATTAAAATGAAAGAATGTTTAAAATTGTAAATCATATATAGTTAATGTGAGGAAATATGATTATTTTTCTTTTGTACGATACATTTATTTTAATTAACTCAATATTATATATTAATAATTCAAAAGCAATACATTAAGTATAATACATTCATTCTGTTAGCTTTTGCTAAGTCAATACATTTTAACTGCTCCGTTCAAATAATTGATATTACAAATAAAACATGGCACACAGATCGTATTCTCATTATGATCATTTGCAAATTTATACACAGAAATTATTATATTTAAATAGCTATGTTTATTTATCTTCATGAAAGTTTTTTAAATGGTAGTACTAAATTCAAAGTTATTTGATTAAAAATAATTTAAATTTCTGCTTTCGCTTAAGGTATAAGATAATTTTCAATTTTTTTTTTACTTTCCTCCAATGATTTACATTGTAAATGCATATGAAGTCCTTTATATTCATCAATCAATATTGACTTCAATAAAAAAGATCATCTCCATCAACCCTCATACTATGAATGTATATATTCAACACATGTCTATGATTTATTTTACGACGATTCCCAAGGGTTTTACTTATCATATCGTTTTTATCAAGTATTCTTCAAATAAATAGATTTGTTTAGATAATAGCTATTAAAACTTGTCGAATTGTTTTATCTAAACAAAAGATGAAAATGATATTGTTCTCACTAGGTCTAATAGACTCACGTAACTAATATTTTCCGAAATACGTATAAATATAAATTTTGTATTGTTGAATAGTTTGTATTTCGAATAATTATCTACAGATAACACTTGCTAGGAAATGTTTTCTTTATACTTTAGTTCTCCACTAGAAGTGACTCATCTTTTAAATGTGTCAAAAAAGAATAATTTAGTAACTCTCCTTACGACTATATACCTGCCAAAGGCTTTATAATAGAAAGGAACTGAGTAAGTGTGTGACACAGTGAGGAGTTTAATGGCACAAGATCCAGACATGGCGAAACTACATCAAACTTCCCTGTCACCAAAAAAGGTGTAACTGAAGTTTAGATGTTTGAATAAAATAAGGAAAAAACGAAAACTGGTTGAAAAGAAGGAAAAGGAGAAATAGACAGCGATCCCTAGAGTATTTTGGAAGCCCTTTACCTGTGTTTACCCTTTTTCTGCAAATCTCATGGGAAAATAAAGATCACTAGGGTGTCTCGAGGTCACAATTTCCCTATATTAGTGAAAATGGCAAGTTTCTGAAAGTATGAAGAAGGAAAAAAAAAACAAGATATAATATTTTTTTATTAAAAGGAACTAAAGTTAAAATACATATTATTGAATTATTAGCTCTTGCGTATATATGCAATGAGAAAACAAGAAATGTTCTTAATAGTTTTATTCTAGATTACAATTGTCCTCGTAGTTAAAATTTTATTTTGTTTTTATGTATATAAATTCTCCGTACAATAAAAAAAGTTAAACAAAATACATTTCTTCTAAACAAACTGAAAATCAATTGACTTAAATTCTAAGGAAAAAAAAAACATTAGGAAGGAAAAAATAATCCAGTAACAGTAAAAGCAAAAGGAAAATGCAGCAGGTGAAAAGTCAAAAAAATGTTACAGCACCTGAAAGAAGAAGTTCAAAGAATGCTGTTCATGAAGAGATCAACAAACACAAACAAGGTATGCTTCAGTCGAAGCTTTTATTTAATGAGAATATGTAAAGGTTTACTTCAAACTTTGTTAAATTCTTACCACGAATAACTGGTGTAAAGTGTAATGTATTTTTCATTACAAATTTCATTTGCTTCCAAGCATTTAAATTTTTAACACTTTTTACACAAACAGAATGTAGAAGGGAGGGAATTATTGGAAAGCAAGAAAAGGGAATGATTGAAGAATGTATGTAATTTGTTATATTTATTAATAAAAAAGAAATGAGTAAATAGTTTGAAATAAGCAATACTTTTAAGACCTAAAATAAATGAAAACCTCGCAGGCTTCACTATGAGGTATAAACATTAAGCACATCACGTGTCTTGATAATGAATTTCCCTGGGTTATTTCGTATTATTTTATATATAATTTCGAATTCAAGGATTTATGAAAAAAAAAATCCCAACAATATGTTGATCTTTGTACATGTCGCAATGCTGGAATTGCATAATTGTCGCTCTTATGATACAAGAGCACTGCAGTGATGGTTCTTATCCTCTTCAATTATATTCAAGATAGAAAATAGCGCAATAAAAAATTGCAAATTTGTCATGACTATATAAAACTAATTGTATCAAGAAACTCTACTGAAATCTATTTCCTATCAAGGTAGACAATAACTTCCAATAGAAGAGGTACTTTCAGCATATTTGATATTAGATAGTGCCCGATTCTAAAAGGTATTTATAGCAGAAGATAAAAGCAGTTGAGAGGCAGATTCTTAGTTCAGAAATGATTATTGAGCCTAAATAGTAATTTGATTAAAATGATTTAGATTTTCGTGTTTAATCTTAATATGTTTAGTAGTAGGCTTCTTTAAGCCATTTGGATATTGAAGTTCACTTAAAGATTTCCTTATCATAGTTCTAGTAACTCAGTTTAAGTTGACAATATATATTATTTGCTTAATAATGGCTCGTAAATTATCATACAGAAACATCAGTTGAATTTCTTGTAATCAGGACATAAACTTATAGCTGGATTTAAAATATGCCAACCTCCGTAAATCGTAATAATGACAGCACTACTACTATAGTTCTTTTAATAAGAAAACAGTACACGATCGGTGAAATTCATACCTAATGCACTTTATTATCGTATATAATTCATTCGAAAACTATACTCAGTTTTTTTAATTATATGCTTCAAAAGTTTCAAAACTATCACATGCTTAAACTGCAGAATTACGGTCTTGTGTATAATGTGTTCTAAGGGATTGTGTGTGCCAATGATTTATCTGAATCTATCAAACACTTTCGTACCAATTTTTCTCTAGATATATGTTAATGTTAAATCAGTTTGATATCCCTTCGAAGTTGTAGAATTATGATGAAGAAAATACTTCATGTTTTCAGTTGTCATATAAATGTAGCTCAGAGCTACTAGAATATTTTCTGGTATCCCATTATAATGTTGAGGAACAGTTTTGACTTTTTAAATTAAAAAAAAAGAAAAAAATGAAACAACAAAAAACAATAGAACTAAAAAAGTTCCTTATTTCCCCGCACTTGTTCATTGTTTATATTTCAACAAAAATTGTCAGAAAAAAGTCAATGATTTTGTTTTTTAGCTTTACGCAGATAAATATTATTTCTCTTCTAAAATGTAACAAAATGAGATGTTTGTCATACTGTTATTAATGATCTTCCCTTGAAATATATTGCCTACTTTTATTACTGTTAAATAAATTCTAAAATTAGCAATCTTTCATTTCTCATAACTTTTATATTTTTGCACATTCAATAGAGTTTAATTTCTTGCATTAGTTTTTCTCCTATAATGCGCAATCTAAGTGTTGTCATTTGACGTAAATAAAACTCATTGACCATTTTGAAATTCGCTACTTTTACCATATATAATTAAATCATCAATATAATAGTAAATAAAAAAAATATTGATAATATAATTCTGCTCATTGAAATGTAAATATAAACGTGCAAAATTATTTCTAGAAGATCCATAAGTTTCATTAAGGTAAAATAAATTATCAATTCTAAGAAGGAATTTTTCTGGATGATCGAAAATTGAAAGGCGTTTGGCCATTTGAAAGATGGTTTCGATTTACATTTTGTTTCAGACAAATAAGAGTGGTTCTGGTTGGGATACTAGGAACATGCATATCACGTTTGCTTTAAATATAAAAATCATGACCGTTGTTTAACTTCTGAATTGAGTGTTGGGAGCTATATTTAAGAATAACTTTGAGGAAACGAAAGCAGTATGAGTAGTCAGTCAGTACAGAAGTTGAACGAGGATTTGTACGGTAGGGCAATGAGAAGGTGGACATTCTTCAAGTCATCTTGTAGAATAATTTTTAGGAATGCGTTCATTGGGCATTAATGTGGGCAATAGGGATAAGGGGCGGGTGCTGTCTCAAGAAGACCGGTCACCCTGCGTCCACTGCTGTGTAATAAAATATGGTATTCGTATCAATGCCAATGATTCTTAATCATTACCAGGTGCGACTTCATTAGTATCTCGCTGGAAATTATTAGAGCAAGGAATGGAGATCTTTTGCGTTGTCAGATACGGCCCGTATCTATCTTGGTTCCAGTAATGATAATATGCTACTTAGAAGAGGGCCAAGTGAGCTTTTGCGAACAAAATATTTGTGACATATACACACTGGACTTACACCAATATGTATGGTTTCAGGAGCATTCTTGTCGTTATCTCAAACACCTTGAAAAAAATTTGAATATCTGACGGATGATTGAATAATTTTTACTGAAATATTTGATGATTATAATAGAAGGTACTTTTCAAATTAATAAAGCTGGTCTCATAATGTTTGCCCAATGTACTCAAATATGTCTCGATATAATGCTGCTGTCTGCGAGATCATCTGAATCTTCTCCCATCGAGTGCGTTTGAGACATTATTGGATGACAAATCCAGCATCATCCACAACCAGCATAAAAAGTTTCTGCTTCTAATGACCAAGTGCAGCGCTAATGGAACTCTATATTACAAAATGACGTTTGGAATATTGACGACACAACGCATTATGTGTGCATGATTGTATTCAAAGTCGGTGCAACTACAGCGTTAATTACCAAACTTGCATCTTTCCCCCTTACATTATTTAACTTATAATCTTGAAATATTAATCAAATAAACGTTACCTAGTTTAATTATTTGCTTAAATTTCATTCCTTCTTGGCTTGGAGATTTTCTTTCCCTCAATTTTTATTCAAACATATGTTTATCACTTTGTTTGTACATAATTATCCATAAATAGATATATTTTAATCATAAAATCAATATATTGATATATTTTAAAGTATCTTAAGAATAGTAACGCGTAAAAAAGGAAGTATGTTTGTCTTTCATGTCTTTATTATTATTTTTACAGTGTTTATTAATGTTGATAAATTTAAGGTTATTTATAATGTATATTTAATAAGTTTTCCAAAACATTCACATTTTAGTTATATATGTCTTAAAACTGTTTGTTACTCAAGTAAGTGTAATAGGTATTTTGTGAACATTTGGTATTAAAGATATATGAAAATATTCAATATTTATAATGTTGTCTCTAATTTTTTATATAAAGAAGAAAAAGAATTTTTTAAAAAAAAATTTCATATGATCTAGTAAGCAAATTTTATTCAGAAAAAACTTATTTAACATTGTATTACAAAGAAATTTATATGTAGTTTCAAAACATTTTTAGATATTTTGTTATCATAAAACAATATATATCTTTTTTTATTATATTTAATTAATTAGGCTATACTTTCATCTTCAGGTCTGAAATTTAAATTTAATAAATATTTCAGTCGATTAGATTCTAATTTTTGCACGTTTGCATTGGTATGCAACAATAAATAGTAATTGGTGTAACAAAATATTCTACATCATCAGTGATATGTAATTATTTTTCTCTTAAATTATTATATAATATCTTGCGCCTATACCCAATCACACTCTACACACGTTGTAATACCTTTCTGTCCTATATTACACTAAAATCTCAAATAACAACATGCTGATGATATTCGTTAACTATACTGGTGTCTAATAGTTAAACATAAATGTAATGATGTGACATAATGAGAGAAAAAACTTCAAATGTTGTAAAATACGAAAATATATGATTAAATGTTAGTTAATTCGTTCAAAATAACTTGTGGAGAGTAATCTAAGAAAGAAGAAACTAATGTAAAATATTTCAGTTGAAGGTCATCAAGTCCTCAATTGTTGTATAAATCGACTCACTCGGCCTAAGCAATTTTGACCGGTTTCGCACAATTCGTAAGTGAACTTTATTAACGATATTGTAGAGCGTTTCTAATGACTCAAGAACAAAAGCTGGACATAATTGAGAAAGGAAGGATAGTTGGAATATTTTCAAATCCAATCGATTACTAACCGATATGTCTCGAAATTCTAAATGTGCCTTTGTATGAAATCTGAAAACAGGGGAAGGAGTTTCAAAGATCACGAATAGTTAATTGATGACTACTATTAATTAGATCAAGAGTCACATTAGATCTTTAAGAACAATATTTGGATGCAGCTCCGAATCGTAAGAGGAACAATTATAAATTGAAGTTTGAAAAATCAATTTTGGAGTTTAGGACAAGGGAGCATTGCGATGTTTAGTGATGAATGTATCTTTAGTCTAAACACTGATTATCATTAGTTAATGATTAGGTGAAAGCGTGAAACACATTTTACCCAGGAAACATAATTGGAAATATAGTATTTCGTCATGGGGTGTCATAGTTTAGGCAGACATTCTGCTGAACGGCAAGACTAAACTCCACATCTTTGAAACGGAGTCTGTGACTGCTGAAAGTTACAGAGATGAAGGTATTAAAAATTGTTTGCTGGTTTCGAGGTACTGTCGATCTTAACTTCATATTTTTTGATAGTAATTCGCCTTAACACTACGCAAGCCAGACTAATTATTTCATTAGAACGAAAAATATCCAATGCATGTCGTGGCCTACTCATTCACCTGAAAATTTTGATATCTATGAATTTTTAGTATGCTTTCCCTTAGATATGCTGGAAAGTTCTGTCCGATAATGTCATTCCAAGTTCCGATATGTATTCTCTCATTCATGTAAGATATATTTGATTGTCTCTCTGTATCACTGCATTTATACACATGCGATCATCTAATGAGCTGAAATGAATTTGTTTCAAATCATTATTAAGCGAGATGAGATCAAGTAAAGATGTCTACTAATAAAATTCATTCACATTACAATTTCAGTAAGAAATAAATGTGACAGAAGCTAAGGCGAAATTCAATGAAAGATTTTGGTGAAATTGTATTCAGACGTTAATGATAAACCACACTATAGGCAGCCATATTTGATCAATAGATATGTTGTCAAGACTGTGGTCAAGCAATTTCCTCTTTTGACGACTTCGAAAATAACTGAAATGCTTAACTCTATTCAACAAATTTATTGGAACCATAATCGGCAATTAGGATTGGGCTGTGTTAGTTCCAAATGGGTGATTAGTGAGTTCATTGAGAAAAATTCACTTAATAAAGTAGTCATATGTACATATCTGCTTCTTGGAGACACAACGTAGCACATATGCACAAATCTGCTTTGATTATTTTCACTGATTGGGTAAATAATAGTCAAAATATTGTCTTCAACATAATTTTCCTTTAAAATTACTCAAGAATTTGATATAGGTATAATTTCGTATTTAGTGTGTTTTATATTGTTCTCTAATTAATAAATCTCTCTGTGTGTACTTCTCTCTCTCTCTCTCTCTCTCTCTCATACTTCAATACAACTTCATACTTCAATAACTTTCCTTTGCTCGATATTGCGATGTTCTTACAATACAATGCCTTTTAAATTGTTGAATTTGATCAGTGATAAGAGTTTTAAAATGAGGTCAAAAAGCTTTTCATATATAACGCAAATAAATTTTTATTCAAATCTAAAATCAATAATTTTCTTGAATCAACACTTAAGATAAGCTTGAATAATGAAGTGAATCGAACTTCTTGTTCAATACATTGTAATTTGAATGAACAAAATATTTCAAAGATACAAAAGGTTTTTCAAATTTAACAGTGGATGTAAGTAACACCATACAAATAGATAATTTATAATTTTTAAAATTTATTATTACTGTTATTAGACTCTATTCAATATAACTTAAGATTACCAAAATAATATTTGTCATTTTCTCTTCCATTTTTATAAATAGGTCGATACAATATATTACCTTGTGTCTATGCGCTCCATTTTATATTGTACAACATGTTTTGCAAAATTTCTGGAGTAACAAGAAGCGTTACCATATTTAAGGATTGAGATATTTCAGTGGAATAATATATTTAGAATATATTGCATTTAAGCATGTATTAATAGAATACTATGGAAACTTCAGATTTTTTTTAATTAAACTTTTTTTATTAAATTATTAATTCTTGTTCAGGTAAAATGAATGTAAATGAAAGAACTTTCATCCGTGATTTCATGAGCTTTTGGGAGCTTATCAAAGGGGGATAATCACATCAGCACTTAAAGTGTTTGCCCAATTTTTGACACAAAAAAGTTTGATTGGTATATTCAAAAAATTAAAGTCCTTAACTTTTTTATATAGAATACCTTAATTCTATCGATTTAATAAATGTAAAGAAAAAGATGAGCAAACTCTGTATCATAGTAATGCGTTCGATTCAATAAAGTATGCATTTTTCTTGAAACCACAATACAATTCTATTTAAAAATAAATTGTTTTTTGCTACATTCATTTGATTTCAGGTGTCTTAGGTTCAGAATTGCTTACTAATGAATTTCTTCTTGTGTTAAATATGGGAACAATTTAACTTACAATAAAATTAAATTAAGCTATAACTTACAATAAAACTAAAAAAACATGCACTGTTAATGAATTAAATTAATTATATTATACTGTTTAATATGTAATAAAATAAAAGAATATTTCTTTAAGTAAGATTGACATTTGAATTTGATAGAAATTGACATTTGAATATTCATCGATCTATATAAAATAACTTCTTTACTATCACAGTACAAATTTTTATTAATTTAGCCATTGATTCGTGATTTATTTAAATAAGATTAAAATGACACAAAACCACAGGAAGGATGTAAAACTGCTGTGTTGGTTTTAACTTTTGCAAGTAACGCTACTTGACAAATAATTAGCCTCATCCTGATCCCGGTAACATAAAACAAAATTTGTTACCATTTTGCTTTGATGAATTTTATGCTGCATTGGGGTTATAGTACTAAATATACGTAGAATATTCCAAATCACATAGCACTAATAAGTGATTCATCCAAACGCTTTTGAACAAAAAGATATTCATCCGTAAATGATCAAAAATTTAAATTCGATGCATTAGAATGCAACATATGTACACGCTTTTCTGTGTACATATCTCTTTTCCTCTTCTGGGTAGAAAAGGAAAAGCATTTCTGAAAGTGGTGTAAAAAGCTCTTCTCAATGTCATTTAACTATTAAGAAGAATTACAACTGGCATATTACGTCAACATAAGTTTATGATTCCCAACAGTTGCAAGGTTAGATCAGGCATACAATCAATGCTATTTAAAGTGATTTGTTGCAAAGGGTTTGCTCAAAATCAGATATTTCCAAAACAATATGTGATTTTAAATATCAAGTTAATTATAAAATTTATTTTACAAGTTAGTTGGCCCATCAAATCTGATTTATGGTGATCAATACTTTTCCCTTTTAAATTATTAGCCAAATTATATTCTTCAAATGTTAACGACGTATAATGTTTCTGATAAAGATTTTAGAATTTAGTTGTTTAAGTATTTTTTACTTAAGTATAAATATATTTTTTATCTTCATATTATCTACACATATTTTTATATAAAAATATTCAATGCTCACGATATTCTCGAAGAAATTAAAATGAAACAAATTTATAGCGTTCTGTCTTAACTATCAAAAATATGCAAGTATAATTGATTCATTATCACTTACACTTGCAGATGGGGACAAAAGAAAATCTTACTCTCCCCCTCTCGAAGGAATGTCTCAATAGAAAATGTCTCAAACTTAAGAGCAAAAGTGGGGTTCAATAATGAACCATACAATTCCATGTCAATGTAAATTATGTGTCCGCAATCCTCCATAATTATCTATAAAAATGTTAAACCTTTATAAGGGAGAAATGAATTTTGAAAAAAACACGTCTTAAACGAACTTGAAGTAATCCTTTGAAAGCGAAAAAATACGTCTTTACTACTTTCGGTGAGCTCTCAGTCAAATAGAATATTACGTTTGGAACACTTTTATAGTATCTTGAACATGATGGGATAACACTTGCATAACGCTTAGAGGGTTAAACTGTCTTTTATATGGAATGTTAGACATATAATGTTGATGTATTTCAACACTTTATTGATTCGTTCATTTAAAGAGTTTAAATTTTCTAACACATTTATCCATTAATCTTATTTTAACACTGAATATTTTTCATTTAAATACCCGTTAAACTAAAAAAAAAAAATTCTTCACTATCAGAATATACTTTAGATACTTTTCTTCATTTTTAAGAAAATAAATATATTATGGGATATGTTTTATTTTAATGTTCTATAAATAAAATGTTATACATTTTTTCTTTTATGACCATTTTTAAAGAAGCACTCAGTTACCTCCTGAAATCCGAAGCTATTCAGAAACCCCAAGCCAGCCCTTGCCTTTATGACCATATTTGCGGTAAGAAAGAATATCTGTATTTATTGGTTTTTTCATTCCAAGTTGAAGTGAAGTAAAAAAGTTATATTTTATGGTGCGTTTATTTTTATGCAATAATTTTTTGTTCGAGAATTAAAGAGCGCTAATTTATGAATATGAAGAAAATGAAATACGAATGCATTCATTTCCCACAATTTTATAACGTAAATTAGGCACAAATTATATAAATTACCATGAAATTATTACCATGAAAAATTACCATTATTATACCATGATATATATTCATAGAAATAAACTGAGAAATATGGATATTTTAATGAATAATGTTCAGTAATTTTTATAAAGTTAAATTGTCATTGATGTTAATAGTAATCAAAATTACCTAAAATATCCTAGGAAAAATATGTGTGTAATTTTGCTACTTCTATGAAAATATTAAATATTCATGACAAAACTTATAGAGGATTATAAACATTTAATATTTTGGATTCACTAAATAAAATATCTTAAAGCTGCATTTAAAAAAAATCATTTTTAGAATTTTATAATATTATTTATGGTTTTTAGTTAATTTTTGCTTTGCATTTCTAGTTAAATATTAACGATGAGTTTCCAAGAATAGAAGAGTTTTATGAAATATCCTATATGTATTTGTATTTACCTCAGATCTTTGTGAATTTTTTATATATATTGAATAACTTCTTAATGTAAATATTTTGCCATTTATGTATTTGAATTTTCTTTGTAAAATGAAAAATACTAATTTTTCTAGAGTTTTTTTTTTTTTTTTTTTTTTTTTTTTTTTTTTGATTATTGGAAAATTTTGTTTATAATTTTTTTTTTTTTTTTTAATTTGAAGTTTCTCGACGTTTTCAATTCCCAAAAAACTATTTTGATTTTCTTTGTAAACAGTATATTTTAAATAATTATCGCATTTCTGAACCAATTATATCAGACACAGTAACGGATATTTATTTCCTTCAACTAACTATTTCAAAAATATAATCTGCTTAATTCATACACCAGGTAAACTCTTTAATAATAGTATATGTCCTCAGATAATTAGATAAGACAAAATAATTTGTAACTAAAGATTCAATATAACCACAATGCATTTGTTTGCCAACATAGCTGATCACATTGTTTCTTAGAAAATAAAGAAAAAGTCATGCTATTTGATACATTAAGTTTACGTTGTAAGATATTATTAATTAATGATAGCATTGTAAACAAATTATAAGTAACAAAAATAATTTTTTTCGATTTAACATATTTACTCATTATTTTAACACTTCTTTGAAATATAAAATATTTTAACCCTAAGTAAAAATTATTCGTTAAACATTACACTTTTTAAAATTATTTCTGGAATTTAAATTTCAATTTCACTTAACTAGTCATTTTCAGATAACCTTTTAGTGTACAATTTTTTTTCAATGTGATAAACTGAATTCTTAAGAAAATTTGCTATTTTCACAAATATAGTAAAATTTTCTTGGCGTACATTTGAAAATAAAATATTTTAAAATTTTCTTTGTAGTAAAGATATTAGGATGATACTAATTATGATAACAAATTTCAAAAATTTATATACATAATTTTCAATAAATATTAAGATTATCAGCATAAGAATCATAACAAGTACAAATGTTTGTAAAAGGAATAATCACAACTTAATGTAAAAAAAGATTTTTTTTTAATATTTGTCATTAGAAATAAAATATTTTTTTTGCTCTTCCGAAGATGTTTTGTATTTACATTGAACACACACTGAGAGTGTGTGTGTTATTTTTAATGGAGAAAATGCTAATATACTTTAGGTAAATTATTATTCTTGTTTCCATTGGTTGAATTATTGTTTTGAATTAGGTTTTGTGCTTAGTTATTTTGATTTTATTCCATTGTGTTATAATATAATTCACTGAATTGTTATCATACGATCCGTAATACTAGCATAAGCATGCTTACCTTAAAATCAAGTCTCAGAAAATATTGAGGGATCAAATTTATATATATTTTTAAATTTAATTTTTTAATGCGTTACCTCAAAATATGCTTTGTATATCTTGATAATTTTTTGATATATTGGAATGCGTCGTTACTTTGTATAATTTAAATTAAATATACTTTACTTTTATATTCAAATGTGATGTGTTTTAAATTTTGTTTTACAATATGTTTATTTTTCGCAATATTTGAATTTTATTATTCTCTATGCTTATTTTTTTGAATTTAATGTTTTTATTAATTATAATTTATACCTTATTATGAAACTATATACATGTTAAGATTATATCTATTTTACGTTAGTAATTATGTAATTACTTTTATACATAAATGCAAGCAAAATTAAATTAAAAGTTAATAAAAATCTTACCTTTCGATCTTCGTTTTCCTGACTTGCATAATCCCAGAAACCATTTAACAGTTTATACGTTTTCTGTAAATTTCACTTAACCTGAATATTTCAATCCAATTTTCTTTCTTTCTATGGTAATAGCTCGAAATATTTCAAATGTTATCTTCTAATCTAGATTTCGATTGTAATTCTTGCTACTTCCTCTTTTTTTATTTTAGAAGATCCTAAATTCGCAAGAATTACTATATTTTTGCTACCCAATCCCAAATTAAATCATTGTCTCGTAGATTTGCTCTACTGTATGGAATTACTATTGTTGGGGTTTCCAACGAAGACGAAGAACAAATAATTGCTTTTTCAGAATCATTATAGATTACAACCAATAGGATTCATATGCCTGCAAATTGATTAAAGCTTTAAGTTTAAGATGCTCCCTGAAAAAAAATTAGACACATCTAAAGTCACCCAGATTCACAAAATTGTTGTAAAGAACCTTTGTTTATCTCTATCTGCTTAAAGTAAGTTTTCCTGAATGGGACACAGCATTTAGCCGAGAAGTTAACCAAAAGTAATGGGAATGGCAAACATTGAATCGTATTTACACCTACAACCACACTCAAAGAGATAAAAATTCACAAAACATTACAGAATAAAAAAAAATCAAAATTCCTAAGTATATTTAAAGTATCAGACTATTCTAAAGTATCAGAAATGATGAGTACAGCTATTTTCATTTTAAAAGAGTAAGGGAAATCATCTCTCTCTTGAATCAAATATACATTGGTGTTCACAATACTGTATTATTTCATCAATATATGCCTGAAAAATGCCATTGTATCTAGCACGCACCAAATGAAAGAAATCATCTGGATCCTTCCGAGATTGAGTTTATCATTTGTTATTTCATCTAAAATTACATCATCTGCTCTTTTTTATTATTTTCGCTGCTACGCCGGATGAAATAATGTTAAACAATAATGACCAGATAAATTTCTCAATGCGAGAAAATAATATTCTAACAAACAATTTCTGAATACGTAATTTTTCTTGGAAGTTGCTGTAAACGACCCAAACTTTAGTAAATATATTCAGAGACTTGACAAATTAATGATATTCTTTTCATATGTGATATTTTGTTCTGACATTTATCATGAACGAAGAATGTATAAAAATCCTACAATGAAATCCTTTCTTTATCCAACGTATCTATACCTTCTATGTTAAACCTTCTTATCACTATATATTTGTAAGAGATCAGTGTGTAAATACTATTTCATCTGTGTGCACTACCTGGAATGGAATTGCTTTACCTTAATGGAAAAAATATGGTGAATAGAGAAAATCTAGATAAATAACATATATTTATTTTATATCTCAAAAGTGAGAATTTTGTAACATATTTGAAAAAGATTATTAGACAAATGAAAGTTAAAATAGTTTAGAGTATGAGTATTATGTGACTGAGTATTATGGAGTTAAAGTATTTCGTAAAAGTGAGTATTGCATTCCTAATACTATTTTGAGAAAATTTCGTAACGAAACGCTGCGAATTTTCTTCTGTTCAGTTTACAAATTGGAGTACATTGATTCCCTCATTATGAATGTCTTCGGCTAATGTCAAGTAACTTGATCTAATCTTCGAATGTATTTCCAGGAAGAAAATAAGTTTGCGATGTTGTAACAGAATACTACACCCGTTTATGATGGAGTATTTTTAAAGTTTTAAAAATTATTAAAAAAACTCTCTATTTCATTTGAATACGTATAGCTCACTGATCATTTAATATTTCTGTATAGGAGATGAAATAGAGAATACCTTTTACAATAAAAATAAATTGATTGATTGAAAAATAAATTTGTATTATGAAATATGGTATTTTCTAAAGAATAGCAAAATTGGAATACAAAATTAATTTTCGAGCATTTTTTTTTTCGTTAAAGGATATTACAACTGCGTGTCTTTTACCTTAACGATATGTGAAGACAGCTTTAAAATATTCGATCTAAAGTTCATGATACAAAATACATCAATTTCATTTATTAATTCTTGTATGGGAAAATACGCAATAACCAGATTAATAAATTCTTGAGCAATGAACTATATCTAATTCCTAAGTAGTATAATCTATAGGAGAAATCTAATTTTTTAATCCTACTTCTACAAATGAAACCATTCTAATTTAAATATTTTCTCAAGTCCTTATTAATGTAATGTTTAGTTTAATAAAATAAATAATGGCTATTATATTTTTATGATTAATTTTGGATAAGTATCATTCTTAAAAATAATTTTATTACATAAAGTAATAATTTTTCAATTTAATTCATTTAAATACTACATCTGATAATTACTTTTTTGAATTATACTTCCATTCTTGGTTATTTCGTGACGCATAAGTTACTTTAGTTTGCTTGAAAATGATTATTTGCTTAAGAAATTAGCATATTTAAATATTATATTTAGTAATATATTTATTGATTTCTTGAAAAAAATGTTTTAATTTAAAATAAATTGCAACATTTTAATGAAATAGATTTATTTTTATATAAATAATGAAAAAAAAAAATATCGCATAAAGGTTTATAAAAATAATTTCTTTGAATAATAATGAAATGAAAAATGTTTCACAAATCTGTTTATCTAAATAATTATTTCTCATTCTGTCATTATTTATAGAAATCCATTTCGTCTTCACTATTTTATCAATGCAACGTTCAAAAGTTCTCAAAATGTAAAGAATTACAAGTAATATTTAGAATGTAAATTTCTTGATTACAACATTTATATGAAATGTTTCAAACAAATTTTCCTTTATAATACATTTTGCATTATTTAAATAAATTATAATGTCAATCGAATGCATTACCGAATAAAAATAATTCATTTAAAAGCAAAACTTGATCTTAAATATGTATATATTTAACCTGTAGTTTCTTATCTTTGTCTCTGTTTTCTTTTCATTTCTCTTTCCTTTCTTCATGACATTATTTATTTTTCTTATTTATTTTAAGCCCTAACCATTTTCATTGAAGCAATTCCTTTGAATAAAATAAGTCTTTTAAATGCTTGTAAATCCTATTTCCTTTAAAACATAAGAAAATAGAAATAAGGTCATAACGCAGACTGTTTTTCTTCCTTCCCCCTTCTTACAATTTTATGCAACCAGTTAATGTCTCAATGGACACAAGATAGATCATTTAAAAATTGTATTTCTTGTAGAATGAAATCTCCTAACAATGGAATGTGGGTTTTATGCATTAAAAATAAATCCATCTTTTAGATTCTGCTTACATTTAAGTTCCTGTGAGGTTTGTTTGACAACATACAAGAGAGAAAGAGAGAGTACTTGTTTCTTATTTTAATAGTGTAAGTAAGTCTTTTGGGTTTTCATTTTCAAAACACTCTGGAATTTGAATAAAAGCATTCCATGGAAATTTTCGAACAATGAATAAACTTAAAGAATCGTAGGTGGAATGAATGAAATAAGATAAAGATGAAAGCCTTCTTTAAATACTGCAAAATTTGAATATTTTATTTTAAAATAAATATCTATGGAAAAATATGAATTTTTGAGTTCGTTTTAGAAGATAAATAGCATATACAACAATGAAACTAATAAATTATTGTCTTCGTATTAGATTTGAAAAAAATTTATTTAAGATTTTTTATATTTGTATAACAGTTAAACTTTTAGTTAAATATTATACAATATATAAGGACTTAAATTCAATTTATTATTCGAGTAAAGTTGATGAGTTTAGATATTTTGTTATATTCTTTCTAGAAGGTAATAGAAAGAAACTTCATATAACTTAACTTTAAAACAGGATTAAAAGAATGATTAATGGTAAGATACAGATCATAGCTAAAATATGTAAACAAGTCTTGCAAAATATGATGGGTAACCACCCTCATTACTGAACCATATGTTGCAGTGGTGGAGCCCTCTAGCGACCAGGTGATACAAAGAGAAACGCGTCAGTTAAGGCCAAGGAAGGTTAAGAAAGTCCGGGCTGAAACACTCCATAAATTTATTGTATGGAATCTTTTGGAATTATGTATGTAATTGTTGTCCATGTATAACCTACACCTCCAAATAAAATATTTTAACATTAACGGTTAACTGTTATTGAATGTCATGTGACCAGGTGTCATAACTGGTCCTAAATGGAAGTTCAACGGCCCCCCACATTGACATCCGAAGCATTCTTCAAAATCTGAAGCTCCTCTGCCTCCCAGTAATGCTCATTTACAATATACAGCGAAGTATTTATGCAGTATAGCAGATCATCATGTTCTTGTGCAAAATAAAGCATAAAATTTGTTCTTTATATTTTTTTCGGAAAGAACGGAAAATCTTATAAAAGCCAAATAATTAAAAAAAAAGTAGAGCATATTAAATATTCTCTTGGGGGAAAAAAAACTAAAAATATTAAACTTGTTGAAGATTCAATGCCTGTATAATGTATAGAATAAAAAAAATTACAATGTGTTGCAAAAAAGAACTGTTGATGTTTATGTAAAATATAGCACGTGATCTTTTTTTTTTTAAGTTCCATATCACAAGGAACATAAAAACTTATAAGATTTAAATAATTAGAAAATACATAATTAAATAAAGTATTACTTTTTCTAATGAAAAAACCCTAAAAAATAAATTTGTGAGTCTTTTACATTGGCTCTGTTTTTAAGTAACTATATTTCTCATTTAAATATGAAATCATCTTAGGACTTTGAATATCTTATTTATGCCTTTGTCTTGCTTTACATATGTGTATATACATTAGTATATCAATTTATTCATGACTCCCGAAGAAATGTATTTACTAACAGATGATACTATCCCATTTTAGCCAATATGTCTCACATAATTGAATTTTTCGTTGGACGTTTTTTCTTCCTTGTCAAACCGAAAAAAAGTAGGGAAATCTCTCTCCTCTTGATATATGAGATAATTTAATACATCTTTTGTATCTTATTTTTGTATATTAAAACTGAAAACGACAATCAATGCATATGTAAAATAAATGAAAAAAATATTTAATTTATTAATTATAGATGATAAATGTAATGAAGCTATAAAGAAATCAATGAATTGACATAGAATTGTGTGTGTCATAAGCAATACAATTTCATTGGCTTACTGAAATTATCAAGTTCTATATATAAATCATACTTTACAAATAATTAGTCACACTAAGTACCTAATGTAATTAACTGGAATATACTATCCTAGGATATACTTTAATTGATGGTTATTTCTAAATTTATAACATGAACCATGAATTACTTCAAAGTATTTAATTGAGCACCATAACGTAGAAGTTAGTAATAATGCTTTTGAATATGAGATATGTGTGATAAGTTCATTTTCAGTTATATATGTATATCAAAAACTTCGTAAAAACTTGATGAAAGCATGATAAAAGCTCATTAAAAGCTTGAATGTGATTTAATTTTTAAACTTCTAGTGAAGCCATTTTAATGCCAACGAAAAATTCAGAAATGAGAGATATGTTCGGTGAGCTTATTTTAATATTAATATATTTGGTTACATTACAAGAAAAAAAAAACTTAACATAATCACACCAAATTCAATAAAGTTTCCGAAACAATGCAACATAAACAATTCTGTATATTATTTCTAGTTTCAGCATTTTACTTCAAGTGTTTATCTTCATATATTTAAACACAGGAGAAATTATCTGTTGAAAAACATTATGTAGCTCTATGTTTTTCAGATAAATAAAAATACTTCACTGAAATTAAATGATTAAACAAATGTTGAAATTCAGTAATATATCGTAAGAAATTCATGCAGGAATCGAACTACATAATAAATTCACATGATATCATTCAAATACTTATCCACAATAATAAATTAATCTGATTCAAGCAAATGAAAAATTATATATTTCCTGAATTAAAAAAAGTATTTTTGTATCCAAATTATTTGAATACTTTATATTAAATTTAATAAACAAAATGAGTCAACATATTTAAAAAATATCTTACTGAATTATGTGTAAAGATTTATCATGACTGCATATTAAGTATATTACATATTTATAAAGAAAATTATTAGTTTCTAAGAAATAAAAAAAATTGGAACTACTAAAAGACCTTAGATTAATTTATTATGAAAACATGTTTCATTCATTAAAATATTCTTTGTAATAAAAGTTAATTCATAAAAACACAGTAATTATTGATAAAAAGTCTTATTTCAGGTTATTTGAGGAACTAACATAATTAAAAAAAATTCTTTTTACCTTCATTTCATATATTAAAATTAAAGTGACGCTATATATGTGTTGAAAAACACGATAAAGAATGTTTCCTATAGAAAAGGTCGTATGATAAACTTTACTCCCTGTAACTAAATAGGATTCACTTAAGAATACTATTTGATCTTTAGTTTTGCTACGCCTAAATTTTTATCTGTAACTTTTTTTCTCAATTTTTATTTTTGTTTTTGCTACGTCAATTTTTTGGATTAGTGAAAAGAAAGGAATTTAAGTTATGGACGAAGAGATTCAAAGAATATTTTTAAAAAAATATTTTATTGTGACGAATGAAACTCGACTGAATATATATATATATATAGTATAAAAGATCTTTTACAAAGCAAAGCATGGTCATCAGATACCTTAAAATCTTGTATACCTAATGCGTCATTCTTTATCAGCTACTTTAAATAACCCAGAGCTCCTATTAGTACTAAAAACAATCGATATATCCAAGGTATTAATTTTTATTCAGTTGTTACTTAACTGATATTTCAATGCAATATCTGGTTACATATTTCTTATTTAATATAATAATAATTTTATGTTTTACACAGTTTTCCTTGAGTTACAAATATTTAAATCTTATATACAAATAATTGCACATATGTATTTCATTTTCTTTCAACTACAGAAATATAAAACTGCTGGAGAATTCATTAAGAATATACAAGAACATTATTTAATTAAATTCTGCAAACCTGATAATTACAAGCACGGTTACGATTTTATAATTCAAGTTAAAATTCAATATATTGCTTATGCTTATTTCACTCTAATATTTTATTTTCTTAGGTTTTCATTATTGAGTTGTACACATGTAACGGAATTCGTTCGGTAGTGTCTTGTGTTTAGTCACGCTTTTGTGAGTTTAAGTGTCTTGAGGGAATGCATACATTAAATCCAATATTTTTCGTAAAAGAAATCTCTGCCTCAAAGAAGTTTTACAGGAAATCAATGAAAAACAAATTTTTAAAAGCTGTATTGATTTTTGTTAGACTACTCTCGCGACGCTTGTTCAAGGGCAGATAAAATCAAGAATTCTACGTAAAGATATCTGCAGAGAAAACTGAAGCATCGCAAAAAACACTTCAATACCAAATGAAACGTGAACAAAATGCATTTTATGTTCACGTGGGGAAAAAAAGGAAATTTTAGATTTCATATAAGTTCAGTGAAGGCTGTAAAAAGGCTTTCAGTTCTATTGCTGATATCATGAAAAATTAATTTCGGAATTTTTAAGGTTTTCTCTCACTTTTATCTGCATTGGCGAGCTATTTATTCATTTTTTCACATTTATTCCGTTGTCGATATTTTGTATTCTTTTACCTACAGTAGCTGTTAATTTTTAGGTTTGTTCATTAAACTGAAAATTTTATTTTGTTTAGTTTGATGTGTATCTGTTCATAGTAGAACTCTTCCAAATGTCTCTCTCATTATTTATTTAAAACAAGGTTTTTAAACTCAGTAAAAACTTTAAATTAGAATTACATTTGCACCATTCTTAAAATGTATAAATAAATGTTGAAAATACGTTATTAATTGTTAGCTTCATAAAACACCATGTTTAAAAACACAACTATGAGTTAATATTTTCCAGATTATATATATGTCCTATAGTTTCTGTAATACGAGTATACTGTATGATATTTTTTAAATAAAAGACAACTGATATTATTTAACTAAAAATATATCTTACAATAATATAAACTGCAAATTGTATTAAATTTAAAAAAAAAATTGAGATAGCGAGAAATTATTCTGACATTACCGCTCTTGTAGAAATTGAGATTAAATATCATTTCGTTCATGCGTTCCTGGACTGTCAGAAACTATAAGAAGGTATTTCAAATTTGAATAAATACTGTATATATATAATAGGAAAATATTTATTGATACATGCTTCAAATGCGATAAAAGTTAGGGGATGAAGTTATACACGAAACAAAAACAAATTCAATTTCGTATTATATTGGTCGATAGCATAAAAGTACTAAATGTGTACATGTCATGAAAATAAACAAAATAAAAACATGCTATTTCTCAAATAAATTTAAATTTTAAGGAATATTAAGTTTTTTTCTTACCAAAATCATTGCCTCATGCAATATATTACTAATACGATTCTAAAATATAGGCTTGGATATAGATTTTATTCTCTTGTAGAGTAACGTTTCACAACTGCTAAGATGCCTCTTTATCATGCTAAGAAACCAGCAAATCCTATACCTAGAATGTCCTAAAAGGTTCGATTAAATTCATGCTTTAGAAAAGTATGAGTATTAAATAATCCATTAAAGTGATTATATCGTAAAAATAACCATCACGTACGCTATAACTGGCGTTATCACCCACCATCTGCGAAAACTAATAATATTAACCTTTTTGCCAAGTGTCTAACGTATGATGGATTAGAGGATTATACCTGAAGAAAAATGGAAAAAAAAATATTATAGAATATTTAAAATATAGCTAAATCTTTCTTTGTCATAAACAGAAAAAAATAATGTGATTATCTTTTGTTATGTTTTATTCTGCGTATTGTGATTTATTATACATATTCCAATTGAAGTCTAGACCAGGACAAGAGTCCGAAAACTCTCAAAAAAACATAATCTAGGATTATTCGTGGTAAATAAACCATTTCTCTCAAGTTCCATGCAATTTAAAAGATGATCAGGGGAGATCTGAGTAGAATTATAACTGATACTGGTTAAAAAAACATTTTTCACCCCTTGTCAAAAGTAAGACTCCGAATGTGTCATTTTTAAATGTAAATATGGTAGCATGGACACAGAACACCCACTGTGAATCCTGTCTATCATTCCGCGAGTGATTGAATTTTTTCATAATCTTTGAATCGAAAATTGTATTTTTGAATAGGTCGCGAGGAAAGTGTCATTATAAAATTAATAGGAATACAGATTCTGAATATTGAAAGAAGATGAGCAACCGAAGGCCCATAATATTTATGTTAGTCTTTGTAAAGCAATCATTCAGAGAATTCCTAATTAATTGCGTATTTTCATTGTATTGAAGCTTAAATATTTTAAAAAGCGTCCTGTTAAATTAAAAATCAGACAGAGTTATTACCATACATTATTTTGAATTGGTGATAATTTATTTTTAAACATTACGACAATGAATAACTCTGTATCAAAGAATTTTATGCCTATCAAAACATGAGAGTGAAGAATACTTTTTAATAAAGAGAATGAATACAATTTTTCATATCTTATGAAAACGTTAAATTACATAGCATAACACTTATGCATTTAGGGGTAGTACATGGTGATTCTGAAGAAGCAGAACATCGGACTAATGGCTATATTAGCAGATTTTCAAGGTTGTATTTAACTTTTTTATTGAGACTATTAGGGAGAATATCTTGCACTCGTAGAGACTTCTTGGCATTCAATGGCAATAAAATATTACACAGTAACTTCTATGAAGCATTTTTAGTAAAATTTGGATTCTGGTGAGTTTCTGTGTGTTGATAAGGCAATGCTTTACTTTAATGTAGCGAGTAATATTTAGTTTCAATTTATTACAAACTGTTCAATAAGAAAGGCATGTATATTTAAGTGCGCATATGCAATCCTTTTAATGATACTAATTAAAAAGTACAATTGTTAGACTATGAAAACAGTGAATAAAGGTGTGATGAAGAGTTTCAAATGATTTACAAAGAAGATATTAAAATATTGATACAAAACTCAAATTAAAATTGTTTCAGGAAATAATTCCAGAAATGTAATTCAATATTTATATTTAGATAATGAATTGAGTATTAGCTTTGACTTTATTATTTGAGTATTAGATATACCTTTTAGAAATTACATTAATATATATTTTCTTGATATTTTCAGAACGATAATCACAAGTTAAACATTGACTAATAATAATATATATATATATATATATATATAAGTTTTTCGAGCAAATAAAATATATTCTTCACCTAAAAAATTCACAATTAATTTTTTTTAATCAATAACCATCTATTAAAATATCCAATTAAAATTGTCCATTTAAAATTTATTCAATTAAAAGTTTTTTTTCCAAAACAATAAGACATTATAATTAAATATTTCAAGTTAAATATTTAAAACCTTAAAAACTATATACCCGAATTCCTATTTTTTATGAAAAATCAATTCAAATCTCACAATTTTAAGGGCAAAAAATTAAAAAAATCACATATTTGACAAGTGATCATGAACCACAGGGCAATAGGCTAAGGAAATTTTTAAATGATGATCACTACCATGCACTGCCAGATAACATTTGAAAATCAATAGTACTTAATTAATTTGAGTGTAAAAAGTTTCAAAATAGAATATTTAATAAAAATCCACCAATAAACCAATCATGACCAGAAGTAATTTCAGATGATACAGAGATCAGAATTGTACTTGTTAAAATTATTTGAAATCCAATTGAGTGAAATATGTGTTTGTAAATGCGTAATAATACAGAAATGTTTCAAAATATTTTCACAACTAAACCACTAACTAGCTGTCTTTGTAATCCTAATGTTGTGTTGTGGATATGTTTTTGTATATATGTATATATAACAAATATTCATCTTTTAGATACATCTAAGACAACAGTATATTTTCAGATAACTATTAAGCGACAGAGTTGAATATTGAAATCAAACAAAGTAATACAAATAATTTTTTTTGTATTCTATTTCACATAATTATACATTGGATGGAATAGTACGTAAGATGCTTTGTTAAGCATTACTCTCTGAATAAGCTTAAAGTTTAGTAAAATATATATACAATTACTTGAACATTTCCATTTGAAGCATGAAATATCTTTCTTGATCTGTAGTGGGACTAGTTAAATTAATTATATCAATCAATCATAGTATAACCGAATATATATTTGCATGTCTTCTGTCAGAAAAATCAATTAAGCCTTCAGATGATTCATTCACCATTAAGCCGAAATCAATCAATACAGCTTAGTTATGCAAACTGTGAGTGGAGCCAGTTTCTCAGAGAATTGAATGTAATGTCAAAATTTTAATATTTAACTGATGGATCTTTAAATGTACCAGATAATGTAATTAAATAACTCTTTTTCATTCCTGGCAACAATCTTACCAAAACGATTTGAACCAAACACGTTTACTTTAATAATGACTCTGAATTTAATACTTAATGTTATTTTGAATTAGAGACAACAATAACAATGTATATAATATAAAACAGCCCACACGCATATATAAATGCTTACATATATACAAGTATAATAAAGCTCGTAAAATGCTTAAAATTAAAACGATAATAATACTTAAAAACATTCGGAGAATATAAGTAAATATCTTTCACGAAATTAATAACGAAAATAAATTTTCTTTCAATTTTCTTTCACTTTTTACTACTTAGTTTAATTAAATGTAGAAACGTGTTCGCAACTTAAATTATGGTCAAAATATTTTAGATTTTAAGAATTTCAGTAAGAGAAAAGATATTGAAGCAGAATTCTTTAGTACATGCGCTGATAAGCTGAAATATAAATACATTAAGATTATATATCTCCTAATATTTAATGTTTGATTATGTTACTTAAGTCTTTGCGTTATTTTATTGAAAATGAAAATAAAGTATTTTACCAATATTAGTCATCATATATTGTACCATTACATACAAAAATACATTCATGTTCATAAAATTAAGGATAATTCAAAATCACATTAAAATTAAACTTTAAAGTAAAAATTTCACCTGTAGAATTATCACTCATATATTCACAAATCATATGCGAATTGCAGGAAGACATAAGATGACGCCAATAGTATGTCACAATGACGAGAGTGTTAAAGAAGTGTTTATAAGGAATGGTTGCAGAAAAGTAAAATTGTTCTCAAACTTTCTCTAAGTCGCTCTGTGCCACAACCAAATAGTTATGAAACTGAGGACGCATGTGGATTATTTTTTTATGTTTAGAATTATCGGTCATCAAGAATGTGAGCGCACTCAGATGGAAGTATACGAGGAACTTGGAATCGCCCAAAGTGTCATCCCTGGGGTTTAGCAACAATTTCAAAATGATGGAAATCTCAGTAGACGTTACAGTTCAGATCGCCCCTCGTTACAATGCCGAATTATTTTTCGTGTGTTGCCTTCATCCACGAGTACGACATTTTCAAGGGAAACTCTGTACAGACGTTTGGGGTATATTGGCCTATGTGCTATCAGGCCTGTCAGATTTGTTCCTCTCATGGCAATTCATTGTCGCTTGCAGTTAGCCTGAGGTGGAGAACATGCAATGTGGATATTGTCACAGTGGGCTTATGTGATGTTTTTCCGAATAGTCCAGGTTTAGCTTCCATTCTGATTCAAATCGGACTTAGATATGGAGTACTCCAGGTAACCGCTACCACCAGAACAATATCATTGAACAAGATCGTTACGGTAGTGAAGTATTGCTCGTTTGAGGGGAAATTGAAATGAATTCTGGAACAGATCTATGCGGTGAAATCTGAACCATAATAGTCCATATTTATCAGGACATCATTCTGAAGCAGCATGTACACTTCTTTAGTGGTACCATGGGCAGAGAATTTGTGTTTATGGATGACCACTCCCGTTTTCCACGTGCAAATATTGTAAAGGAATGCCGTCAATGTGAAGATATCACCAAATGTATTCTCAGCTGACTTGAATGTGATTAGCCTGTGTGAGATATAGCATCAGCTCGACCGATGAATGGATGCCCATCAACCACCTCCTACATGTGTATCAAAACTTTGGAGAGAATTGCTTGCTGAGTGAAGTAACGAAGTTCAGCTCGATAATTTGATCATGCTAGGCTTTGTATGGTTTTTATTTCATCGTTTGAGAGACATACAAGGTATAACTATCATACAAACCACATATAATGGTAAGTTTTTGTAATGGAGATATATTTTTAATTACTCCAGGGAACAAAATTCGTAGGGTTTATGAATGGTATCATAAATACACCATCTTTTTTGTGTTTTTATCTTTTGTTTAATAAATAGGCTTTATAAATAAGTCAAGTTTTTTCCTGAGCCTTTATTTTCCGGAAGTGGGACATCATCCTTAATTTATGGACCTGAGTATACATTAGAGAATATTTAATGAGAATGCGCATTGCAAAGAAAATCGTATCTCTATCATTATTCAATATTGCTTGTAAACTTTTATTTACCTATTTCAAAGATTAAGTAAAAGAAAAAATTATGTTCAAAGAATAAATCTATTTTTATAAATAACTTTTGTAATGTGGATACAATCTAATTTCAAAATATTCTGATGTTAATATTAATTTAATATACTTTCGATAATGCCACACAGTGTAATAATAGAGATAAAGTGTTATGGTTAAGACTATAGTATTTTTATTCAAATTTATATAGTTGTGCGTATATTGTTGAAATTAATTCTAGGAATTAATAACAATCCTGGATTTCAAATATGGCTTAATTGGTCTCTAAACTCTTAACGCTTGTCCGTGTATCGAAACAAATATCATTTTTCAAAACATTATAATTTACCAATGAAACAAAGCAGACAATTGAAACTTTTACCAAATAATATTCATATTTATTTCCTTCTTTTCTCATATTTTTATACGATTTAAAGAACTTTTTATAAAGTTATAATGAAAAAAATAAACTGAACATTTTTTTCAAAATTAAGAAATTGTATATTTTGTTGCAAGCAGGATTCTGAAGCATATTATTAATAAAATTTACAAAATTGATGTTACATAGTAAAAAAAGTTAAATTTTAAAGTTATACACACTTTATGAGAAATTCAGAGGAAAAAAATGTTTTTAATACAATTATTAAAAAAAATGAAATTTTAAGAAAAAATCCAATTAAAAATCATATAAAATATTTTCTGTTAATAATATGATAAAATTTGTTTTATAAGTCATAAAGAAACCTTTTTTGAACATGCACATAAAATATCATACTGATATCTTAAATTTTTGAGAAATCCTGCGGGCAAGTTAAAAGTTTTGCTTCTCAGTTAAGTTGAAAGTTAAAGTTGAAGTTAAAGTTAAAGTTGAAAAATAACAATAAAAGAATTCAAATCAAAGTTTAGTTTTTCCTCGATCTCGTTTTCTTCTTTCTGCTTAAAGTGACTCAAACTAAGATACGAATCAACAGTTAGCGATAATTGTTTGAATCAGAAAAAGTGAATAGGTAAGATAAAACTTCATTATCTGATCATAATCAAGGATGAGCGAGTTAAGTAGGATTCGAGATAGACTTTATCTATTTTTTATTGATTAAAAAAGTATTTTGTCTTGCTTTTCTTAATAAATTCCAGCAATTATTTACTTTTTAATTAGAATGAAAGATGTAGGTAGAGTGAAATAATAAAGGAATGACATCACATTTTCAAAACTTTTAAATGAGTAATAAATTTTGTATAAAAATGACTAAAAATAAAAATTCTTTTTGTCAGTAACTTAAAATTCTACTAATTAATTTTAAAACTCCTTTTAAATATCATGATTCAATGAATAATCCCAACTTCAATACAGTGAAATAAGTAAAATGATTTAACCTTACCTAAAAATAAAAAAACAATTTTTCAAGTGTTATTTTACTGTCAGCATCGTCTTCTCTTATTTTCTTTAATTTTGTAGCATTTACAGAGCTTTTATTTGTGTTCAGTTTTAATTTCCGAAAATCGTTTATCTCTAAATAATTTTTAAAAATTTTTAAGAAATAAATCTCAAGCTTATTTCAGATCATTAAGCCTTTTATATTTACTTTTACATTTGTGAAGTGAAAAAAAAAAAGTTATGTCAAATATGTCTATTTTCAAACATCTTTTCTTACGCCAGATCAACTTTCTTGCCAATTTAAACTCAAAATCACACTAGAAGTTTTCAGAACTATATCTTTTGGATACTTATCCATTTAGTTAAATCCTTTTATTGCGGTCGTATTTTTCTCTAATCGGCTACGAAGAAAACGTTTCGTGAATTTTCTTTAAATATTCTTTTTCTTAAATCTTCCGTCAATTACTTTCTAAAACCCGAAACAGTTCGCAATAATTTTTGCTGGGCTTTGTTTACCTGACACTTTATCGTCCAAGAAAAGAAAAATAGATTCCCCTTCAATGTTTCTCCCAAAGGACTGAATGAAGCTTGAAAAACTTTAATATAACATTATTAGCTTATTTAAGTCCATTAAACTTTTAAGTATATCATTTTAATGAAATCGCTTCAAAATTAAGAAAAAATTAATAAAAACTGTAAAATAGAATATTCTTAAGTTCCACTTAGAAATTTTAAAGCAATGTCGGAGCTATAAATGTAAAATGAGCTGAATGAAATTTCTGTAGACGGTATGATATTTCTCAGTCACACTTAGTTTAAGCTACATTATTATTTTTTCTCTTTTTTAATTGTTTTCACTTAATAAGAATATTTAAATTATACTCATGCAGACGAAATAAAGAAAATTTATATTAAATATCATGATTGTCTTAAAATCATTAAAATATATTAAACTTGGATAATTCTTCTGAATGTAGAAAAAAGGGCCCAACTACACTGGTATTCTAAAACAAGAAAATATTGATACTTAATGGAATTTATCATAAAGCACAGAATAATGTAAAAGAAAACTAATGTTTTCAAACAAAAATGTAAGTTTTTAAAGCGAAGCTTGCAAACGAACAAGAAACTGCATTCGTTCCATTCCTGTGCTTCGTTCTTTTGACACTTCGGTTGCTTGTATGGTGTCTTTTGAAACATTAAAATACAAGCGCTTAAAAGGAGTAACCATCAACATTTTTAAAATTAAATGAGGTGGACAATTGGGACACGTGGAACAAGTCAATCTCAATTACAAATTGCGAGTTATTTTAATATAACTCTAAGCGTAGTGTAATGTTAACGAGCTTAATGCAACGAACTGATACACATTATATTTATATATATATATATATATATATATATATATATATATATATATATATTATATATTATTATATTATAATAATCCATATAACATTCATTATAGTATTTTTTAAAATATATTCCCTTTTTTTGAAGATGAAGAATATCCGGATTTCATTCTGAAAATATAATAATCCATGTAGGACTTATAAGGCAGATGAATTTCTAGTAAAGAAGAATATTCTATGGATGGGTAGGCCAGCCTGATTTGGGATGCTCTTATGAGAGCAATCGTAACAAACCTTAATTCTTCCGAAACCATTCATAACATTACAAGACAATGACGGAACTGGACCTGTTCTACAAGTATTCATTAACTACTTAAGTATGAACATACATTGATAAAGTGATATAGCTTAAGAAGAGATCATAATCCTATTTAATTCATTTTATTGTTTATTCCTAAAATTTCTGTTTTAAGATTTCATGCAAAGATGAATCATACGCAGAGACTTGCTTATGTCCCATGTGTAGGATGGTTTTTTTTGTTTTTTGCTTTATATCCACCAGAGTATTGAAGTAATTTAATTAGAAACTAACATATACCTCTGGAAACAATAAACGAAAAGTAAAAGTTCTCTTTATTTTCAATACCACTAGTGTTACACCAGATAACGTTTTCTATTTTAAGGATGAAGAATAATTTGCACGTTTAAATAAATGTACATACTATTTCTTTCGTAAATGACTTGTTTGTTACTGGTAATTACTCCGTGGTGTTGAATTGTTATCAAAAGTATGATTTTTATTTATATAAAATGAGCTATCCAGTTTATTTTTAAATGAAACTGAAAAATGTTTGTTGTCGAATCTGAGAAACTAAAGTAAACAGTCAGAGGGATTGGAAGTATATCTAAGTATTAGAAAGTTATTAAACGTAAGTGAAAAAGTCCAAGAAATAAAAAAAAAGTTAAAAGCCATGGAACTATCATTGCGTAATATATCAGAGTTATTTTTTGTTGTATAAGTCAGTACGAGTAAAAAATAATTAAAATGAATTATCTATTTCATAAGATGATAGTTATTTCGATATATTAAAAGCAAATTTGTATACAATGAAAATTTTCTAATCTAGCAGTAATTGAGTTAGGTCTTTGCAGCGATCTGAGAACAAAACTCTTAACAGACATGATGAAATTGGAAAATTTTTATCAGAAAAGTTTAAGTTCTCAGTTTTTATTGATATAATATATGATAAAATAAAAAATTAATTTGTTTATCGTTGTAAATGTTATCTTGTAACCTGTAAAGGGTTTTTACATCTATTTCAAATTATTATTGCCCTTACCTATGCATATGATTAATTAGTGGTGTAGTAAGCTTTAATGTAAAGAAAGGATAGTAAAGCTAAGAAGTAAATTAAATTTTTATGTTACATTTGTGCAAATTTTTTAAAGAAAAAATGCAAATGTATAGTAAAGTTTATGATTAAGTATTCAATACTGTTATTCGTTACTTCCAAATTTAAAGGTTCATAACTAAAGGTATAATGATTACTACTAAATTAATTCTGGGAACAATATACATATTTTTTCTTTTCCTTTTCCATAATGTGCGTAAATAAGCCAAATACGGTTAAAAGCCATTTGAGAAATTTCAATTAACCAGAATGGTACTCTAGGGACTAATAAACTGCAAAGAAACCATTTAAAAGGGGCTAAGAATCCTGATAATAATAGCATAATTCATGGAAATAGATACCAAACTTAAAATTTAAAAAGAAATAATCTGAACATAATACATAAGGAAGAAAAAAATATGTCAGTGGGGTGCCAAATATTTTTAACATAATTAGCTAATATTTTCACCATTTCGTAGCTTTTATACTTCTATTTTTGTTCTACACATAAAATATTGTTTATAATGGGAAAAAATACTAAATAGAATAAATAATTTAAATAGTTAGAGAGAATATTTTTCGGAGTTTACACTTCGTTTGTGCTTCTTGTAATTTATAATAACTGAATAAATGTAAGAAACAACTACATACATAATTTTCATAGCCTGTAACAAGAATAACAAGAATTGCTTTTACGCAATACAAGTTATTACTATTTTAATTTTGATTTGATTAATAATAATGTATGTATTAGCATTATTATAATGAAATTATGCATACGATTTCTGAATTTTGTACAAATTGCCTTTTTGTAGCAAATTTTGTGAAAACGTGTTAAATGAAAAGAAAATAGAATTATTACAAAATGAAAATCTAGAAGAAATAATATTTTGGTAGAAGTGCACTTCCATGGATTTCTACATTATCCTTTCCGTTTCTGATGGTTAAAAAATGTATGATAATTGTACGATATAGCTAAGTGTTTTCATTAAACAATATATCAAATCTTGATACAGATTGAAACAATAAGGTAGTGAATCAAATGTCAGATCAAATATTGTTTTATTAGTGACATCTATTACAAAAATAAATAATTAGTACGTTATTACACTGCTGGTGATTCATAAGTGTTTCTCACGATGATGGAATAGCGGGTATTTAATTCTTGATAGTCTCCCTACTTCTTTGAATTTTTCGCGGCTATAAGACCCGTACATATTGAATACATAATTCTCAGGAATATCGTTGGTTTATTTGGAAGAAAAACACACATTTTAAAATTCTAATGGGGATCCTTCACTCCTCCAGGTGACCTTACACGATTTCAGATTTCATCAGACATCCTTTCATTCTCTAACTAAATATTAAATTAGCAAGTCTAATTATTTAAACACAGTAAATTAAATTTTGCACCAAATGACTGCTTTTTCTTTGAAACATTTTGCCATTCATTTTAATCTTATTTGTCTTGATCGGAGCTTCTTCTCTCCACTGTATCATTTGGACGTTCATATTACTAGATGTCATTCATCTGAAAACTCTTAGTTTTATAGATACTAATAATTAAATTTAATAGAAGGAGTCCCGTTTCACTATAAAAATTGCAACGTCGAAAATGAAAAGATATATCAAATTTATTAAAGGTAAACGCACAGTAGAAAGGTGAAACGGTAGAAAATATGGCCCATTGTGAGATGAGAAAGACGGCGAAATCAGTATTCAGAGTTACCGTCACAGTTGGCAATAATCGTTGCTACATGCGTCGGCAATGGATGAAAGTTGTTTTGAGTGTCTTATTGGTGTATATCAGCTTATCTTATTGGTGTGTATCAACTACTTCCACACGTTGCCAAAGTTAATCTGGTGAGAAGTGGATAATGTATATTGGACCCGGCAAGACAATGCGGTTATGCAGTCTGATGGAGGAAATAAATATTTTGAACATTGCGTGTCACATGTGTTGTGGATTTACTACTAATGTGGCCATAAGGGTGCTTGGAAGGTAAAGGAGAACAACAGGCTCTGCGATATCAAAGATATAGTGCTGGTTCGTCATTGTACTAGAAGTACTATTAGGGAATGTAGGAATGGAATATGAAGCATTTGGAAACCTCAGTACAGGGTGCAGGAACAGTATGACGATGCATAAGACAACAGTAAAGTAAATTATCACCAAGATATCTGTAGCCTCTAATATGATTATCGTGATGTTGCTGGAAGTAGCGTGATTTGTTTGTAAAGATAACCGTGTATATATATATATATATATATATATTGAAACAAAGGCACTGGTTATTTGCCATTGAAGAACTATGCAAACCTTCTGAATAGAATAAGTAAGCGTACATGTGCATTTTTGTGCAGCTGCGACAAGAGGGTATATAAGCGCACAAAGTGTTGTCAAATATTTGGGTTCGTGTACTCTTCTGGAATACTAAAGGTGCATAGTTGGGTAATTTTTATAAAGTATCTGGTAAAATGTGTAGCCATGAAAGTATGGATGAGATATGCTTGAAGCAAGCCAAACACACGTACAGAGTGTTACAGTGCTCAGTGTAACATCCAGGATTGTCTGTAATATATAGAAAAAGTTTCGGTACACTGGGGATATATATTGAAAACGGGGACGAGGCCAGCAAGATGTGTTTATGGGTGTTAGGATTTTTATTTAGCACTTCCAAAGTTACGACACAAAGCTGCTATATCTTCACAACTCTCTCATGAGCTGTAAGCAGAAACTGTTCACAGTTTACATTTGCATGACCATTTCATTAGAGAGGAGTGTACAACGTAAATCATTGTTTTTCCGTCCTGCTCTTTCTGGCGTACAAGAAAGCACTTTTAGTGCCGGTCAGACAACACACGCCTTCGAATAAACTTCAGTGAAAATTCGAGCTTTTTACAAATAATTCGATGCTCATTTTGGAGTCTGATTATCGGCATATTTGTATCTGAAATAAGAATGAGACACAATACCATCACTCCATCATCATGGAAAAGGATCATTGTGATGGTGGAAGCACAATTCTTTCGCAGTAAGCTACATGCGTTTGACAAATGTTACGCGAGTGCTGTGATGTATAATGAGGAGATCTTAGAATACAATATTCAACTCTCTCGGTGCGTAGTTAGTCCTGCGTTATGGTTAATGGGCGACAATACTTGTCAACATAGGACACAACTAGTCGACTATTACGTAAAAAGTGAGAATATTCGCCGCATGGATTCGCTGATTTCTTAACCTTAACCAAATGAAAAGAGTCTGGGATAATTTTGGGAGATCAACCGAACTAGCCACTTCTCTCCCAAAGAATCACCCACAGTTAAAACTGTTTTTCTACAGCAGTGAGATGTACTGTCACATTCATGCAACCGGTCCAGTATGCCGTGATGTTCTGTTGTTTGAATGGCTGAGAGATGAAACCATACTCCATATTAGACACACTTTTAGTGCGATTTTACAATGTGGATTTTGGACATTTTTGTACTCTGAGTTTTTTTTTTGTTAATAAGGCAAACATAAAATGGCTTTTGAATAGTACATCTCCTTCTCTGTTATACAAGCATATCTATATAAAATTTCAATAAAATCTGTCAATTGCATTCTCAGAATTGGATATAAAGTGCAAATGCGATTAATTTTGCAAACGAGTATATATATATATATATATATATATCTGTGTGTGTGTGTGTGTGTGTGTAAAGATTCAACTCATTTGTTACAATTTTCCTTAACAAATAATTTATATATAATCACCTAATTTTCCCATTCTCTAACTCAAAAGTAAAGAGATCCTTCTTATTTTCAGATTCAATTTATTTTTTGACCTAGCACCCAAAAATATGTTTACTCCGCATTCCGATAGTCAAAAATCTGTCATAAATAATCCCTATGAGACTGATAGACATTAAGAAATTTCCTTCAGAATCCCTTTATCTTGTGTCAAGTGAATCCACATGACTGGGAGAAATACATAGAAATCTCTAGCTATAAAATCGACTGCACAGAGAAGTTCTCTTCTCTTCTGCTCATGTTAGTTGTATTTGAAAGACGAGGCTGCGTCTACAGCATTATGGAAATTACGTTGCCTCTCTCTCGCTCGGCTAAAATGAATAAATAAACTTATTATGAAAAAAAAGGACTATTCATTTCAGCCATGCATTTGGAATGTTTTATTAATGATAAAACACATTTTTAAGTTCTTCTGTATATATATATATATGTGTGTGTGTGTGTGATTAGAAACAAAGGTTTTTATTTTTACAAATAAAGTACATTTTAAAATAAATTATTGAGCGTTATTATTAACTATCAACATTTCAAGAAATAAATCTCTCATCAATTACAGTGGAAAAGACTTCTTATTGCTTATACACTAATGTTCAAAATTAAGAGAATTTGTATATTTTGCAGAATTTCATGAAAATAATTAAATGAAATGTAAAAAAATTGTTTCGAAACAAAAATGCAAATCTTGTACGTCGAATACATAAGCATATACGTGTATGGGGGTGAAACTTCTCGAAAAACAGGATTTATAAGTGCACGTGCCAAAATCCACATTCCGTTCGCTAGCACATTTCACCAAATTTCTGGTGGGTTTTTTTTTTGCAGCAATCGCTTATATTAAAATTCAAACAGTAAAAGCGAGTAACAACCGACGTTTAGATTATGGAATGAGTTGGTGAAATGTAGGTAGGTTAGAAGTAGGCCAGTCTCAAATCCAGATTTACAGAGAATTCGATTTAAAGGGACATAGTATCTTTATACCTTCAAAAATTCGATTTTTCAAATTTAAATTTAAAAAAAAATGTGTTATGTTAGGAGCAATTTAAAGTAAATCGTGTCAAATCCGACAATTATTACGCCTATTGCAACAAAAAAAATGTAAATGTTGTTCAACTTAGCTTTGTTCTTTGTAATGCAGTGTAAACAAACCATTTTTTCTAATTTTCTTATTTTCATACTTTTCCACAGGTTAAAAAAAATTTGCATGTAGAGTTTTAAAATTTTACAAGGGTGTTGTACATGTAGATCTTTATTCTGTGAACCTCAGTTTTGTTAAAGGGATGATTAGGTTTTATTTTATAGCATGGTAGATGAACAAATATTACTAATTCAAAATTTTATAACATTTAATTATTTTCAGTTGTTTTAAATATAAGATAAATTTAAAAATTGAAGGTTTACAGATTAAGGTCATTATTTAGCTTTAATTTGGTATGAGAATGATGGTTCTATTATACATCTTTCAAATCTTGTGGTAACAGAAGGTAAGCTAATTTATTTTTTAAATTTTTGTACGAATATTTCATGTTGTTTAAAGAATATATTAATTTAATAGCTTTAATAGCAAAAATTTATTCAATGCTTTACACTTTACACTTCTTTATACAAATTAGCAAAGTTTCATATTAAAATAAGTAAAATTATTGATTTATGATGAATCGAATAAAATGTGAGTCAAAATGTTCTACTTTTGATTTCGAAAGGCACTATGTCCCCTTAACGTCCAGCGTCGTGTCCAAATTATGGAAACAGTTGGAGGAAACCAGATCCGTCGAGGGAAAGCCTGGGTAAGGTCATCCAAGAGCCTTGACTTCCAGAGAAGATCACCATTTGCCCATTACATTGAGGCGTAACAGGGATATTACAGTTTCAGCGAGTCATAACAGGTATGCTTCTTCTCAGGTCTTTCATTAGTTGTGTGCAGCCACAATAACCCCAGTTTCAAAGGTGACTGCTCCCAAAAGACTTCTTGAGAGAGAGCATTTCGCAAGCAGACCTGTTGTTTTGCATCCCGCACAATGCTACGAACAAAAGAGTCAGCTTAAAATGATGCAGATATCATACAGATTGGAGCATGGATTAATGGGAGACTGTTCTTTTCACTGATGAGTCGAGGTTCAGTCTAATCTCTTTCATATGGAGAGAACCAGGGACCCACTACCTGCCCCCCAATGTCTAAGAAATCGACCATTACCGTAGTGGAGGCTTGATGGTCTGGACAGGCATCATTTTGGATGGTCGCACCCCCCATATCTTTGAAAGAGGCACTGAGATTCTTGAAATGTATAGGGAAGAGGTCTTGAAACCCTATATCCGCCTTTTCAGGGGTCCAATTGGTATTGATTTATTTTTAATGGATTACAACGCAATGTCACACAGAGCTCAGATGGTCAAAGACTTTCTGGAAAGTGAGGATATACTCTGGGTGAATTGGCAATCCAGATATCCAATCCGCAATCCTATTGAACATGCCTGGAACGCTCTGGGGAGGGCGATTGCAATTCGCAAGCCCCTTCCGAGAACCCTCCAAAACCTGAATAGAGCGTTTGCTGAATGAGTGGGACCAATTGCCACATGAACTCTTCAAGTCCCCTATTTCCAGCATAAAATCCAGCATATGCATGCCTATATAAAATGGGACAATACGCCATATTTACACATTTTTTTGTTGTTCTCTGCAACTGCTGTTTCATACCTTGCAACTCCGTTGAGTGTTATGCACAATAATGCTTGTGTGTTATAACTATTGAATGGTTATTTTTTTGTATCATATCAACGCTTTGTACACACCAAATTTCATTAAATTCTGTGTAGTAGTTCAAGAGATAATCGACCAAATCGAAAACTTCTCTTTATTTTGAACACCAGTATACATCTAGCACACATGAATATGTTTTAACTTTCATTGCTTGAATATTAAGATATTATTTATATTCTTTATCGAAAATATCACGTTTTAAAAATACATATTATTTTGAACATACATATTATTCATATTTGAATACATTGGATCAGTATCAAAAACTTAATGTCACTAATTGTTTAAATTTCATAAACATTTCTTTGCACCATACATCAACAAAAAGTTAATAGTATAAAATGTACTTCATCATGTCTTTTTGTCCCTAACTTCTTCAATGATATTATGTATCAATTATAGGGTGGAGTTATTAATTACCTAAAAGGAATTCTTAGGCATCAAAAGGAAATTTTAAAAAGAAAATGTAATGCTACAGCGGGACGTCTGTGAAAAATAAATTTTTTAGTGATTGTCTACTATTCTTCAGAGCAAGTTACATCTTTTCATTCATCAATGTTTCAATTTTGATGTGTTCTGTCCTGTCTGTGCTTACTTTTCATTTGAAGTCAGTAATAGGGGACTTCACTCTGTAACACATGCATAAGAATCTGATATAAAAATATTACCGACGAGTTATTTAACATGAAATGAGATACTCAGGGTTGAAGTTAAGATTTTCTTTTATTTTTTTACTAATGTGTAGAAGTATTTTGGGGAGTAATTGTGTCAACACTTTTTGGTCCTTGCCTGAAAATACCTTTTACGTCTATTAGAAGTAACATATTATACCCCTCGATACCTGGCCGTAATTATTGTTTCATAATCTCTCAATATACACATTAGCTGTAAGAGAAACTAAAATCTCGACATGATTCAGCATTATTAATCATACTTTTATTTAACTCGTATAGAAAAAACATTTAAAAAATATCAAGAAATTGCTATCTTGACTGTAGCTGTAGTCCTTGTAATAAATAGTTGACTTAATGAATGCTCTAACTGAAAGTACAAAGAACAACAAGGCCTACACGAAACTAATATCATGCTATAAGTTTTTTCAGAGCTTATTTTTTAGTAGTGTTTGTAATATACTGTATACTGTTTGCATATTATGTGAATCGTTTTATTAGCAAACCATGTTGAATATAATAAACCCAAATAGGGTTTAAATATAGGACCCAAATGTTTATATTTTTTAGGTTCCATATGTTTTTTAATTTCTAAATAGAGGATTAATAACTTAAAAAATATTCAAATTTATAAAACAGGTCATTTTAAATTGAAATCAAACTAAATAACTATCTTTTTGTATTGAATCATATGATATTACTAAAATAGATATAATTTCTTATCCACATGAATATTTTAAAAGCATATTTTTGAGTGTTATTTAATACTAAACACATTCAAGCTTCCGAAAAATTTGTTTTAAATAAATTCTTATTTAAAAATAATGTATTAATATTTTAGAAAAATATTGGCTCGTCTTACAACGAACCTGTATTGATTAATATACATAAAATTTTCGTTATTATTTGGATACGTAAATAAAAATTAAGTACCTAAGTTTCATAGATTATTTTTTCTTTGTATCAACCCTCCATTCAATATTATTTGCGTTTCCCTAAATTTTATTTGCTTCTACGAATCTTTAAAAAGATTATCGACCCTATATTGTTGCGTTTAATGATTCCGGAAATTGACATTTCTTCTCTAGAGTAATAAAATCATTTACTTCTCGGAAGAAAAACATTCATTTTCGCAACCCGATGTCCCATCATAAAAATAGCAAGAGCAAACACTCATATGTTGATGCATAAGAATAGAAGTAGTTTCCGTTTTATCGTCTCAAAAATGATTTCCGGGAATAATGTCGTTTTTCTCCGTTATCTGAATGATTAGTTTAGTAAGGAGGATGAACAATTTTATTGTTAAACAAAATGTACGTTTAATTAGCAGAAATCAATTTCCTCTTCTCCGATATATAGAGATAAAAATAAACCAGTTATTTGTGTTAAAATAAAATAAAAAAATGGAAATAACAAACAAAAATATCTTTCACAGAATGCAAAGCTTACATTTTTCTAAATATTCTTGCATGAATCAATAAAATCTTTAATATAATTAAGATAATAAAAAATGAAGCCTTACAGGATGCAGTATTTTATAATTTATAAATAATCACATGTAGCTTAAGACCTTAATTTTGCATTAGTATAATTGTTATATAAGAATTTGATATATATATATATATGTGTGTAAATTAGTTCCTATTTTTAAATCTGAAATTCTGTCCGGAATTACTCAAATATGTTTATCTAGAATCCTTTTAGAGAAAAATGTTTGTAAATAATAAGGTATTTGTTTTTGTCAAAATAAAATACTTTGAGCATTTTGACCAAAATCAAATCAGCTTCAGACAGGTAAATTATTTTATACAATTATATAAAGTAGAATTTTGTTTTTGATACTCATTGTAATTATTTATGTTTAAGTGTTTAGGAAATCAAATTCATCCTCATAAAAGAAAAAAATATAAGTAAAAATTTAGAATTAAGCATTTTTTTCAATTTATTGACTGCAATTGTAAGATATTTCCATTATAAAAATGCAAATATTTTTTTATGTTATTCACGGAAACGTACTCTTACGAATTTGAAATAATTTAGTAATATTGAGTTCATGTTGTTTTCATGTAAGTGCTTTACATCATTTATACCAGTGGTTCTCAAACTTTTTTGACTCGTGGAACCATTTTTATAGTCAAAACTTGCACACAGACGCTCATGCTAAAAAGGCTACATAAATACATAGTATAAAAATTACAAATTAATAAAAAATGTTTTGTTGAAGAAGCATTTATCTAAATTATAACTTTTGTTTAAAATAAGATTTAAAAATATTAATGACTTGGATAAACTTGATAAGACATTATGAAATTATTTATATCCGGGTCAAAGTTAGTGAGAAACAACCGCAAATCCCCATGAGCACTAATTTCTATTCGGTTTCTTTTTTTGTGTGTGTGATGAGGATCATAATGGCACTTTCTACCAAATAGGAAGACGGGAAAGCAGCCAAAAACTTCTGTACAATTATCCATAATGCAGGATATAAAATTGCGATCTGTTTTTGTAACCAGAATTTGTGGTATCCTTGTTCAAACATTGGCGTAAATTTCTGATTTGTGGATATTGCAATAAGTTGCTCTTAAATTAGTATGGATCATTTGTATTTGGAATTTTAGTTTCTCCACGTGCAAAAGGGTTCAACATACAGCCTGGAATATCCAAGTGAAATCTTTGGTTCAAGTCAGCATGGAGAGCCGTTAGATGTTGACAGTAAACAAGCAATTATTCATCTCTGTTTTGCAATTTTGAAAGATTTGGAAACTCAGAAAATTCTCCGTTTCCCAAATTTTGTTTGTACAGAAAGAGTTTTGCAAAACAGATATTACGCTTTTAGTTTTCGATTAAATTTAATTAGTTACCTTGTAGTTTCAAATTAGTTTCGTTAAATTTGGCAAACAAATCAATCAAATAGGCTATGTTCATTTTTGAGATAACCCTTTCTCTACCGGAGGGAAAAATAAGAAGTGCTTTGATAGGCCCGCGGCTTCTTACCACGGAGTGTCAGCTGTGCCCAGACGATTTTTGATATTAAGCCTAATTCGTGAAAAAAATTCCTCTAAAATCGGCTATTTATTAAATATTTTTGTATTTACATATATTATTTAAAATGCATTAAACTTAATAAATGCGAAAGAAAAAAAGATTTAATCGAAAATTGAATGATTTATACATAAAATGACATAAAAAATCATACTTGTAAGAAAATACAAAATATATTTACATATGTTACGTAAATTTCATGGTGTAATGATGTGCCATTATATGGAATATATAGATAACACATGGATCAATAAGTTCCAAGACTAACCCAGAGATGGCGCTTGCAGTAAACCAGTAACCAAGTCTTTCTAGAGTACTAACCTTTGCTTGAAACGTGTCAAAATTTTAAGTCGATCGGACCAGAAACAGCTGAGTTATCGAGGTTGGAGTAAAGTCGTTTTGTAGTTTGTTTAAAAAATGGAAAAAACCGAGTTTCGTGTTCTGATAAAACATTGTTTTTAAATGGGTAAAAACACCGTTCAAGCGAAACAATGGATTGAAAAATGTTACCCGGACTCTTGTCCATCAAAAGCAACGATTTGTCGGTGGTTTGCCGAGTTTAAACGTGGTCGTACCGACACAAATGACGCGGAACGCTCGGGTAGACCTGTGGAAGCCGTTACACCGGAAAATGTGAGTGAAGTGACAAAAATTATAATGAAAGATCGTAAAGTGAAGCTCCGTGAGATTGCTGAGATGACGCAGATATCATATGGAAGTGTATTTACTATCCTTCATGAAAAATTGAGCATTAAAAAGGTTTTTTCCAAGTGGGTGCCGCGATTGCTTTCGATGGAACAAAAACAGCAACGAGTCGATGATTCAGAAAGCTGTGTATCGCTATTTACTCGAAACAAAAAAGATTTCTTGCGTCGTTACGTGACTATGGACGAAACATGGATACATCACTACACTCCAGAGTCGAAGCGGCAGTCATCTGAGTGGCGCACAGCTGGCGAAAGCCGTCCGAAAACGCAGATGTCAGCTGGCAAAGTCATGGCGTCAGTTTTTTGGGATACGCATGGCGTATCCCAAAAAACCCGTCATTGACTATCCCGTCATTGACTATCCCGTCATTGACTACCTCGAAAAAGGTAAATCGATCAACAGTGATTATTTTATTGACTTGCTTGTGCGTTTGAAGGAGGAAATCGCAAAAAAACGACCGCACATGCAGAGAAAAAAAATCCTTTTTCACCAAGACAATGCACCCTGCCACAAGTCGATGAAAACAATGGCAAAATTGAACGAATTGGGCTTTGATCTGCTTCCCCACCCCCCATACTCGCCAGATTTAGCCCCCAGTGACTACTGGCTCTTTGCTGATCTTAAAAGAATGCTCCAGGGGAAAAGATTTGGCTCAAATGAGGAGGTCATCGCTGAAACTGAAGCTTATTTTGAAGCGAAATATAATTTTTTTTATAAACATGGTATTGGAAAATTGGAAAAGCGTTGGAACGATTGTATCACCCTAAAAGGTGATTATGTTGATGAATAAAAAAAAAATTTGCAAAAAAAAATGTTGTTTTCAATATCTCGGGACTTATTGATCCATGTGTTATAAAAGATAAATCTTATTTTGTTGTATGGTATATTTATAAAAAAAATCAATGCATAGTGCATCGTCACATGTCTTACACACATATTTTGAAACTTCACGCAAGATTTTGAGCAAATGGTACATCTTAGTACTTTTTTTTTACATTAATGTTTATGAATAGATTTGAATTATTTTCACTAACATTACTGTCAGATTCATTTATTATTTCGCAAATCTCAGTATCAGATAAACACTTTCTTTTCGACATGACTGTCGCTACAAATAAAATCTGACCGAATGAAACGAACAGCTGAGAACATTTGCTACCAAAAGTCCTAACCCCCATAAAGGGCTATAAATTCTCCTTCGAATTTCTAAGAAGAAAGGAAGAAAGAAAAAAGCAAACCGAAATCAAGTGCACTCTATAAATCATGTCATTACATTTAAAGAGACGTGCCACAACGCGAGATTTTAACAATTACTCCCCTCCTGGTAGCAAGAAGTGAAATCCAAGCCAATATCACCAAGGTCAACCCTCCAAATAACCTATCTATATAGATTTCGCGGTATTGTAACGCCATATAGTAACATTAAAAAAATCAAATAAAACGTTCTCATCGAGCGTATCTCTATTGATATGCTGGGCCGTAGAAGACATCACGCAGCGTATCGCCCGTGATACGCTGGGCACAGGGTAGCCAACACGAGCGTACCGCCTGTGGCACGCTGGGAGCGAACCGGTTAGTTAAATTGTTTCGCAAATCATTGTCCTTGTTTTCCAGGAATTCCAACACGAAATCAAAGAGCGCATAAAATCGATTTAAACGTGCACTTTTAGATAAACAACGTACTTCTGTGTGAAGTCATAAGCGATAATAGTCATCATCATTTTCCAAACAAAGTTGAGCAAATAATCTCTAAGAGTAACAACAGAAGGCATTCCTTTTGATTTTTTATCTGCTTTAATGACACAATCTTGTGATCCATGCAAATGTTCACCAAAAGTTTTGCAATTAAATTATGTCGATGAATGATGTAAAGTACTGAAAATACATTCGGTACAGCTTGTTTTAAGTATGCCAGAAAGCCTCGATATCTTGCTACCATCTTTTGACTATTATCAGTTCGCTCGTTACCGTCAGTAGCAACAGAAATGATAAAAGTCAAAGATATAGCTTTTACATCGGAAAATATTTTTAATTCAGTAAATAACGTTTCACTTTTTGTATCGGCTTACAAACATTTAGCAAATAACAATTCATGGTGATTTTTTTTTCTTTTACGAATTTTACATAAGCTGAACGTTAAGCTTTATTTCCTGCTAAAGTGGACTCGTCAAAATGTATGGAAAATTTGGATGTTTTTAAGTACTTACATAAATAATTTCCTACACACTAAGCCATTTTGTCATTCTTTCTTTGTACTGTATTATTACTTATTGGAATTTATTTTATAATGCCTAAAGCTGTTTTGCGGAACACGTTGCGTATTACCTCCCTTTCAATATAGATATTGAAAAATGTAATATATATAATCCTTTCAAAAGAGATAAATTTTATTTAAATACACTTACGTAACAAAAGTACACTCTCTGCGTAACAATACAAAAAATTCAACTATATCAACACTAACCTTAAGGGATTACTATATTGTTAGTACTATAACTCATATTATAACTAATCCCTTAACGTCAGTAACTATATTGAAAAATGTGGTATATAATTTCTTCAAAAGAGATCAGTTTTATTCAAATATATTTACGTATCAAAAATACACTGTCTGCTTAACAATACAAAAAATGCAACTATACCAAAACTTCCAACCAACATTACAGAGTTTTTTTTGTCTAAAACTGGGAAAATTTGTTAAAACCTTCCGTATCAGAATAACATAGAACTAAATTGTAGATTAGATGTACGATTCTTTTATAGTTTATGTTTATATTATAGACAAATTAATGCATGTAGCGGTGTTATCGTGTTTATGTATCAACCTGTTTTCGGCCGTTTCTATCGCACCATGTCATGCTTTTTATTAACTTAAGTAGCTGGCTCCATCGTCATGGACGTATGTCAGAAATTTTTTTTCTACTTTCGTTTTTGAGGATTATCTCAGTTTTTTTGTTTTGTTATTTAGGTATTATTTTTTTGTTATAATGTTGTTAGCATGTTGGTGGAAATTGAAAGCTTAAATTTATAGAAGTAAATAAGTAAATTGAACAATAAATTAGTTTTATTAATAACATTAAAACAGATTATGCACACTATTGTTACTACAAGTGGCAAATGAGTGGAAATAAGTTTTGTCAGTGCTCATTCTCAAAAGGTATTACATAACGCTCAGTGCTTAAGTAACAAACTGTATATTAAGCACCCACCGATATTTTTATTTTACTCAAGACGTAAAAATCGCTATTATTCTATTTAATGTTATTTATTTAAATTTTCATAATAATAAAAATGAATCACAATTCTTATTATGTTAAATTAAACTTTCCGTGAAACCCCTGAAGTCGTTCATGGACCCCCAAATCAATTTTAATTTTCCACGAACCCCCTGAATGATATCGGGAACCCTTGGGGGTGCGTAGGGACCACTTTCGAAACCCCTGATTTATACGAAGGTATGTGAGTGTACGCACATTACAAAATGTGTAACAAATTTCTACTGTTTCTTAGGATACCAGAAGAAATATCTTACATAATTTAAATATCTTTATGGATGAAAATATTCGTGCAAACATTTGAAATGAATAATTTCTTTTATTTAAAAAGACATTCGGAACGAAATTTGGAACAAAATATTTTTAACTCAAAAGAGTAACCCAGTTAATTTTATATTATTCCTAAAAAGAACATTTCATAAAAATTGAATATCATAGCTCACATGTAAAATTTTTTGAGCTTTGATATACCTATTTTTAATTTTACACTTCAGTTTGCTTTTAAAATCATATTGTGTAAGTAATAAAATTCTAAGAAAAAATGATTTTGTATATAATTAAAAATTTACATTTTTAGCAGGAGAGATATGTTACAATTTTTTTTTCATTTTAATAAACCCGACGTTCTCATACAATATTTTACCTTAATAACAAAATAAAGTTAATTATATAATACCCAAGGAAAATTTTAACTAAAATTTTTCAATATAATACGTAAGCTTTAAGACTATTTCAAATATTTATTTTTGAATAATGATGACAGTAATTGACATTGATGCACTTTTTACAGTTGAAGAAATCGCTGAAGCAAACACAAAAGGCTAATAAACGAAATACAATTTCTTCTTCATTCAAAAATGATCGATGTTTGAAGTATCTAAAATGAGAGTTAGTGGTTATTCTCACTGCAATAAGTAGAAAAAATGCCCAGCTTTCAAATAAAATATCGTTATAGATAGTTGAAATAAGTTGTTTTAAGAAGTGTTAAGGTCTTGCAACATTTTCAACATTAAAAATTGGCATTGCTTGTATTATTATTGGGTACTTATTTCTCATTGTAGATTTTAATACATGATTTGCAACAAAATCGTTTAAACACTGTTCGTACAGTAGTTTCTACAAATCTGTTTACGCATGAGGAAATATTTCTTTGATTTTTTTTTCAGTATCGCAATCACTGACACAGTTTATTACACGTGGTTTTAGAAGTTCTAGATAGGCATTCAGAACGTATCCTTTACAAATAATATGATAATCTCTAATCATTAAAATAGTTTGAAAATAAAGAATTTTCCAGAAATTTGTGAAGAATTACATTCTTTGAGTAAAATCCAAGAATTTATAAATATAATATCTAGAGTGTGACAAAAATGTAAACAGGCTTTTTGAATCCTAATTTATCGCGTACAAAAGGTTTAAAATTCCAGTATATCTACATCAGGCTTAAAGAAGATGTGAGAAATTACTGTTTCTTTGGGTTTCTAGGACTTATCTGCTATCTTATTGCTTCTGAGATTAATCTTAAAGACTCAGGTCGTTTATTGGCTAGCATTGATAAGCAACAACAATTTTTTCCCTGTTTAATAGAAATTTTGATAATAATCATTTGAGAGTTATACCTTTGCAAATTAGTGGAAATTCTCTTTGATTTATATATACGCATTGTCCCAACAGGAGGAATTCGTTTCACCAACCAATTGCGCAAGTTTCAGAAATGTAGAAACACATTTTGTTGTGACATTTTTTCTCCCAAAAATATATGGATCCATCACTTTCATGACGGTATATTTACTCAGTTTCTCTCTACTGGTTACCTCTCTTCATCGTTTTCGAGGTACGTAGAACCATTCAAGAAATATTTGGTTTTAACATCAACAGTCAATCAGTATTTCAATCCAAATTTATGACGCTTATTTGAAATGTATTGCATAAATTTTGAACCTGTATTGTATGAAAACAGCTATTCATTAAGTGCTACAGTTTCACCCGCATTTAAACAAAGCTGAGGATTTTGCACCAATTGCCACACTAATTCAAAGGTAAGTAAAATTTGTCTCTTTTATGCTGAGTTGAACGAGGTAATATAAAACATAAACAGTAGAATTTCTTAGAAACGATTTTGCGTCTTAGTTTTATGGAATACTAGACGATCCTACTATAAAAAAAAAACATAAGTCCTTTAAGATCAAATTAGCATATTGCTCCTTTTACGTAAACTAGGACAATAAAAGTATGAAATACTTCTAATAAAATTCCCGTGAGTTTCAGTGTAATTGGCGGTAAGCCAATATAATACTACATTTTTGAATAAGCTTCAATATGGATTCGGGGGAAATAAACAACATGATAAACCTTCATTTACTCCAATATTTTTCATAGCATGCAAAGTAGATCCTTTTTTTTTACTTTCGACACGCTTCCTGGGACATTTCTTTCAGATTAATAGCACTTTTTCATTAGGAACTTGCTATTTAGTTCTATCTGGTGCATGAAGAGTATCTGTAGAGGAAAAAGTATTTTGTTTGAAATTTTCATCATTCACTACTGAGGATTTTGGACTATGTTCAGAGGAATTTAGCTTTTAGATAGAATCTTTTAATCTGAATCATTTTGTTTCACCATCTGCACTGCAATTTTCATTTAGTTGATAAGGAAGCGCAGAATTTTTTTCAATATTTAATCATTTTTTTTCTTCTACCAATACGTAGTCCTTCATTGAAGAAATAGCTGCCAGACACGTGCAATCTTCATTGCTTGAAACAATGTTACTGACTTATATTCACCTACTATAAGTCTGAAAACAAGCATATGCATGAATGGAATAAAAAAAGAAAAGCTAAGGAAGAAAAAGAGGATATTCCAGTAGCAGATGGTTCAAATCTCTGTGGTGGTATTTTTGGCAGCATCGGTGTATATAAGTAAAACATTAATTTTCCCACTTGTTTTACAATATTGAAAAAAAAAAAAGCTTTGACGTATTTAAAAACCTTAAAATTGTGATAAATTTAATGAAATTTCAGTGAACTGACATATAAGTCTTAAAATAACCACTTCTCAAATTACCTTAATGATAAAAAGACCGCTTCGGTCGTTCTAGTGTTAATTCAACAAATATCCATCACTTATAGAAAACTTTCGAATGCGTTCTTTCTTGAATCTAATTAATTGCATAATATATTCAGGCATTGTTACCAAAAAAATTAAATTAAAATAAAAATCTAAGATAAAAATAAGTTCAAAGTAAAGATAAGTTTAAGATCAATGTTTTAGATAAAAATATACTTTTCTACAAATTATAGCATGCAGTAAAAATTCACAATATATTTTTTCTGCATAAGTTGATGAATTATTTACTAATGGACGTATTTAAAAATTGGAAATAATAATAATAATAAAAAACATATTTATGTAGCAATCTGCGTTTTCACTGAAATCTTTGCTAATATTATAAGCAATTAACTCAGGTAAAAATGAAATTTTCCGACGAGATTTTATGTTGGCATAGCGTGAACTTCCTTTGAGCCTCTAGACATTGAAGTAATAAGTATTAAGTAAAGAATCATCCTTAAGATTCTTAATATATTTATTTTCTCGAATCTGGCACAAATCGTTCTTTTTATTAAAATCATTCTTCGAATATTATCCCATTTACAAAATTTAATACTGCTAACGAAATATTTGAAAATTAAAGTAATTTATTCGTTTGAGTTATCAATACTGCTCTTGGAGGTTTGTGCCAACCATTTTTGAAATATTTGAGATAATAAATCCGTAATATATATATATATATATATATATATATATATATATTAAATTAATAAATCAATTTAATTTAGCAGTATACATTTCGAAACATTTTTACACATATTCTGGATTTATGTTCAAATACAACAACTGTAAAAATATAATGTGCTTTAGATTAGGTTCCTGTACAACTAGTAGAAATTTGATTTTATGAAAAGTATTCATGTGGGAAATATTTTCTCAATTTTATGATTATCACTTAACACCAAATTAGATTAAGCTTTTCATTAATGACTATTTCATAAATTATTAATTTGAAATTAAACAAATTTATCATCACAACACAGATTCCATCCAATGCGAGTAACAATATTAATCCTCACTTGAGTAATTCTAATACAAACTTTCATGATCATATAAATCAATTCGAATAGAAATATACTAATGAGAGCAAATATTTTAATATTATCAAAATTTCTACACAAGTGTATATTTAATTCATAAGTCGCAATGCTTGTAGTGAAAAATCGATGAATTACTTTTAAAGAAAACTAAGTCAGACGAGCTTCTTGAAACCTTTTTCGTATAAATTTTATACAAGTTATAAAATACTTTATTACTCAGAAATGCTATTTTGTACGGCTCGTAAATTTTTAACAAGAAATGAAAGGAAAGGGGAAAAACAGAATTTTTAAAAAAGATCTAGTTTTTCTTATCTTTTTACTTCCATCTTTAGAGATGAAAATTTTTTTTCCCATCTGTAGTAGGGAAATCCTTTTTGATCATTTTTTTGCTTCTGAAACGATTTTTGCTGTGACCAGTTTTCTAGTGAAAGTTCTTCATAAATTTTAAGTGAATTGCGAACAGTTATCAATTATGAACAAGTATGTAACTTTCTTGGAGTTGTTTTTTAGATAAAATTGTATTAAAATATGAATGTCCTTTTTCTTTTCAATGTATTTATTAGCTGTTTGAAAAATATGATGAAATATAAATGAATATTGAAATGTAAATGAACATTCTTATGAAATATGGAAACAATTTGCTCTTGAGTTTTCACACTCTAATATTAGCTCTTAATAACTATTTAACCTTGAAAATGATTAGATTTATATGCAAATTTCACAGGTACCTTCTGTATTATTATCATCCTTCTGTAGGATGCTTTTGGTAAGTAACTTTATTTCGTTGAAGTCATAAGCTTGGATTTACAAGAAAATTGGCTTATGAAATAAAAAATAGTTAAATATAAGAATTTAGACATCACATATTATAATTAAATATTACTTGACGTTTGAAAGAATAATTATTACAAATGGAACAAATATTAGCACATTAATAGTTAATAATATTCTCTCTTCATAATTATGCAATTTCATTGCTTATGTATCTGAAATGTGAAATGAATAGTGACATTAAAAAGTCTAATTAGAAAATAGGCTGTATTTCCAATATCGAATATAGTTAAATTTTACTCGGAAGTAGGTTATTTTACTAAATCAATTTTAGTTTTCTAACTAACGTAATTATCTTAAGATGATTTTAAATAACTTAAAAACCCATGATTTACAGACATATTTAACTTTTTGGTAGTACAGAAGTAACAAAGCATATGTCACTAAATGGATGTAACAACATGATGTGAAAATATTAACAATTTCCAAGAGTTTATCTCAGTCGATATACAAAAAGTTAAAAAAAAATATGTGAAAGTTTCTTATGCTTAGTTAAAAAGTGATATATAAAGACGTGCACAATATACATATAGGGGTTGTAGTGGCTGCCCTTCTTTATTTAAATCTACAGAAATCAAATTAAATAGTCAATAAGGTCACGAGTCTGTCTGGAAAACACAATAACAATTTATTTCCAATCTTCACAGGTTTTACAAGACCGCTCTGTCCCCAATCTCTCTGAACTTTGGAATTATACAATACGTTTTTAGCTTACCAATCGCAATCACATTAAATAAGGAACCTGGCTTTGAATTTTACAATACGTTTTTAGCTTACCAATCGCAATCACATTAAATAAGGACTTTACTGAATACAATCGTTTTAACTTTTATGACGACTTATTCAAAACAGGAGTCACTTTTGACCTATTCAGTCACAGAGTAATAACTATATAGTCAATTACTCCAGTTCCTACTTTATTAAACTCGATTAGCATCTCGTTATTTTATGTCCTGTTCTGTCTCTTTCAATGCTATTTCTCTTACACATCACTATTCTTAATTTAATTCATTACTCACTTTATCTTCTCCTAGATTGCCTTATTACGTTTCTTAAAGTTGGAAAAAACTTCCAAAGATATATGAAGAGAAAATCGGGAACAGCTCAAAGTCATAAAGATTTATTTTAAGTTTGTTAATTTGGAATACTTTATAAACTACCTTTTTTCACGCATTTTAAAAATAAAATTCAACTATCACCAGTCATAAGAAGTAGAATATTTCCAGCATTTAATAAATATATCTTATTTGAAATTCATGTTATTTATTTATGTAATAATACAGACAGTTTTATTTATTTCTGCATTCAAACTGTTTCAATATGCAGGTGAAACATTCTTAGTGAAACATGCTATATAAAATTATCCTTTAATAGCATTATCAAATAATAATTACTATTCATATATTGAAATAAATTTATTTGGAATGTTATAAAGTGCTCTTATAATAGTTATAATACAGAAATTATGATAATTAAGTAATATAATTGAAAAAAATCAATAAGTATGTAGATATTTATATGGATGAGATAAAAAATACATTTATTTATCTTTTGCCATGCTGAAACAGTTACCTTCATTTATAGAGATCAGATAAATATAAAGTTATTTGAGGTCTCAAAAAGCTTCAAATGTTAATTTTTTTGTTGTCAAATATTTGAGGGCATTTCATTGTTATATATATGTATTATTTATGAAAAATTAGTAAATAGAGGTCTTGAAAGCTGATTGTTAATATTACAACACCAAGGCACACGTAAGAGATATCTTTATCCTCATTTTTCTTAAAAGCTGTTTTTTTTTCTCATAATTATTTAACCAGTTTCCTTAAAATATACTTTTTATCCACAATGTTAATATTTTTGCCATTATAAACTGAAAATGTTCTGTACAATGAACGCAAAATCATTTCAATAAGCAGGCTATAACTTTTAGCATTAAACAACATTAGAGTAAAAATTAAGCGAAACACTTGAAGCATATTATTTGAAATGTTTAAAAATGTATTGAATTCAAAATTCGAAATTGCACTTATTGTACAGAATGTTATATTTATAATTACCTTTCTTATTTTTATAGATACAAATTTAATGCAATTCATATAAGATGTACCTAGTGTAAGTACACAATTTACAAATGTAAAGACAGCTATTGATTATTGATTGTTAATACTAATTTTTTATGTTTGGAATTAAGAATTTCTTTACAAAACTTGATATTTAAATCAGAAGATATCTCAATTTTAAATTGGACTTTATTTGCTTGTGAATTAAATATTGAGGATTTATTAAATGTTGCTTAAAATTTCATCTTTGTCCTTTCGCAGATGTCTCAGTTACATTAACACAATTTATGGTCCATTAAAATTAAAATAATATTATTTATAAGCTGATGAAATAAGATAACAGAAACTTTTTTTCTTACTTACAAATTTATAAATATTTTATATGCAAGCAAGTTACAATAAAGTTTAAAAAATATCGACTAAAAGTTGAAAGAAAACAGTTGGTAGAGTTGGTTACAGGCATTACTTTTTGGGGGAAAATAATTCCACTATCATACTTCCCAAATAATAGCATCATACCATCATATCATTACTTATTAGCTGAATAAAAATAACTATACATTCTTCCATTTCTCGAAAACATAGCCCTTTGATAAAGACAAAAACAGGGGAAATATATACTGAATTCCATCTTCTATACAGAGAAAGAAATGATGTACATGGACACAGAAAAACGTTGTCTGACTTAAATACTGCATTATGAAAAAATATTTATTCCACAATACCTAACTTTCAATAAGAATATCTATGTAATGTCCTATAAGGTAAAAAGAAGAAGAAATGTAATATTTATATGAAACTAAGTAAATATAAATATTGTCATATAACAAGATAAATATGGATTTAAGTTGAAAACAAGTATGATTTACTACAAGATTTATTATTCTACCAAATAGGATAAAAAATTGCATTTCATACTATACAAAAGTATTTAAGAATTGATTTTGATTTTTTTTGTTATATATTTGATACAAAATATTTTTTCAGTCTAGTTGGATTTCAACAATTTAAATTCTCTATTTTTTTTTACTTTAAATTGCCTACGGAAAAGTACCTTTAAACCCTGCAAAATATACTAATAAGACAAGAAGCATATAACATACTCTGTAAAGATATAGCAAACGAATACTTATCAAAGTAAACTAACACAGTTTCTTAAAATTAGTTTTCTTATTTTAACTATCGAATAAATTTCTTTACATTCACCAGATTACGAGCATACATCTTCCAGCAATCAGTTTCCTTTATCGTACATTCATAACATATATTTATTTCCTTTATCGTACATTCATAACATATATTTATTTCCTTTATCGTACATTCATAACATGCATTTATTTCCTTTATCGTACATTTTTAACTTATCCTCTCTGATAAGAAAGATTTTGTGAAAACAATCTGTTTCTAACATCTATAAAATTTAAAATCAGCTAAGTAATTTAAATAAATTTTAAGGGAAATGAAGCATTACAATAATTTTAATATTATTTTTTTTCATATAACTTTATTTAATATTACCTTTTTCAACAGAAAATATAGGTATCAAAATTATTTTATAAATACGTGAATAATGAATTAAAATTAATTTTATTTATAACAACATAACACTGTATTATTACTATTATTTATGAATTTAGAGCAAAATATATTGATTAGCTATACTAGATACAGTTTTAGTAAGATAAAAGCAATAGAAAAGGTCATTCTCAATTATTGACAGAGTACAATATATATTGGATCTGTAAGAGTACAATAGAATTTAAGAGAAATAATTTTGACCTATATATAGGAGAGGATATCATGAGGTTTTGATTTTTACAAAAAATAATCGAAGTAGAAACTTAATTTTAAATTGTCTTTCCTAAGACTTGTCTACATTGGCACCATTCAGATTTATTCATTTCTAACATTACTTAAATTTTCGAAAGCCATCACTGTAAACTCAACAGATTGCATCGTAAAACATTGTTCTACCTCTTTAATGAAGTCATTTGTTTTGACAAATATCAATTCCTACATTGGTGAAGTAAAAAAAGGAATATTGGAGCCGGTTAGGGAGAATAGGGTAGATATGGCAAAATTTTAAAACCACATCACCAAACGACGATTCTTTAACCAAACAACGTCCTTTCTTGAAAGGAGTGTCATATTATTTGTTCACCAGTGAGCAGTAATATGCATCAGTGATGGTATGATCCTTCTACAGGTAATTTTTTTAATATAACTTCTTTTAAGTCTCAAGAAATAGACAGCGTGATTTTCCCTGCTGACCTCTGCACTTCAACTTTCTTGGGCGGAGGTAAGTCATTGAGCTTCCACTCCTCATATGGATATGTAGTCTTTGAATCATATTAGTTTCTTCAAGATACATTGCAGTTCTTCGCGAATACTTTTTGACTTCTTCCCGTAAATAAGTCAGTCTCATTTACTATGAATTGGATGATGGTTTATCAATCTAATAGGATGAAGGCCTCCATTTTCTTCAATGTGGCAGCCTAGTCCGTGACTGACGTTGTTCGACATCTAAGATCGTCTGTGAAGAACTTGTGGCCAATTTGAAAATTCATTTTCAAAATCTCTACAATATCATATGAAAGTCGTTTTATTTCCATAAACAGCCGTCATTTTATCATGGATATTACTGGCAATGTACCTTTTTAAATGAAGGAACTGAATCCTTTTACGAATCATTAATTTCTCCATATTGCATGTTAATTCAATCTATGGCTGCCTGAAGCCAAAGCAATCATGATTAATAGATGTAATTTACATCAATTTGAACATAAGGATAAATTAATTTGCAGAAAATCTTTTGCTTAGAAATATCTCTAAGAGAGATATTTATCTTAGCATTGGTTAAAACCTTATGATATATGATTCGTGCGTGCAATGTAATCACGCAAGTTAAGCTATCCTGGATGCGAGTTTATAGAAATTGTTGTTTCCTTCGAAAGATGAGTTTGAGTTCCGACGCCACTAAAATCTGTAGAGCAAAGGAGCTGATTTTTGTTCTGTTAAAACTGTATCTGCAAGTTGAAATGTTGTGTCAGTTATGTGAGATGAGTGTCTTATTCAAATGATGAAGTTTCAAAGTTTCGAGGTAATTATGCTGCTTCCAAATGCAACATTAATTCACAATCAGTTAATTATATGCACAGTAAAAGATGCTAAATTACTTAATTTAATTTTTCTGTAGTTAATTTCAGAATGCATAATAATATAAATTGCTTCCAATTTTAAATTTGCTTAACAAATTTATTAAAAATTACCTTCTGAAATGGAAGTCATGTCACAAAAGCTCAGTAACTAAATTATGTAAATTAGAAAAGAAGGGGGAAAGTTAATAAATTAACTTATGGCATGATAATAAAAGAGAAAAATCTGTTATCAATTACATATTGTAAGATTGAAATTATATTTATTAACAAACAAAACAAAAAACATCATGAATATGTCTTAAGAATATCTTAAGTCATAAGCTTAGGTACTTTAATCTTCCATCAAAAGAATTTTGGTTTTTAATCGGATGATTATTCTCAATATACATATCAAATCTAAATCGAATGATTTTTCAAAGCTGGTTATATTTTCAAATAACACAAACATTTTATAAAGACATTACTTTGAGTATAGTAACAATAGCATACATTGATTTCTAGAAATTTTTTTAAAGATTCATGCTCAGGTTTAAAGGCTTATAGAAAACTTATTTATTTCTTCATTAAAAGAGTGTTACGTTTGGTTAAAAATAATAATTCTTTCAGTGACAAATATTTTTTTTAATTAGATTTTGTTAAATGGAATACATTCATGTTTCCACATATTTGCTTATAATGTTGTCAAAAATAATCAAGAATGACGCACTTTGAGTGAAATCACCTTAAAATGAAATGTTCATACTATTGAGTAAGTATTCAACGTTTCTAATACTTCATAATTTTGATTCCACACTTAACGATTATACACCCACTAATATATATATATATATATATATATATATATATATATATATATACACTCATGGACAAAAGAATTAGCGCACCAAGAAGGAGTCGTCAAAATGAAACGAAATCTTACATACCTAATGACTACTTTGATATATGTAAATGATTATAAAATCAAAGAAAAAGGATCATTTATTTCAGAGAAAAAGGCAAAAGAACGGAGTGTTTAATACCCAGTAAAACCCTCTGTAGCGTGAATGCATTATGCGTTACGATCGGGCATTGAGGCATACAAGTTCTGCATGATGTCTTGAGACATTTCATTCCATATTTGCTGTAACCTTGCCTCTAGTTCGTTCAAACTCGTGGAATGCCCAACTCGCCGTCGCAAATGATCCCAGATATGGTCGATTAGAGACAAATCTGGGGATCGGACAGACCAAGGAAGGGTAGTAACAGGGCGTAGATATTCTTGTGACACCCTTGCCATGTGAGGCCTAGCATTGTCTTGTTGAAAAATGGCTCCTGGGAGCCGTTGCATGAGTGGCAGCACATGTGGTTGCAGGATTCATGGACATACTGCTGAGCTGTCATGGTGACACGGATCAATCCTAGCGGTGACCGTGTATTGTAGGCAATGGCTACGCATACCATCACACCAGCTGTGGGAGCGGTGTGTCGCTGTAAAGCAAAGGCAGGATTGAGACGTTCACCACGAGGTCTCCACACACGAACACGATTGTCATCACTGCTGAGATTGAATCTGGATTCGTCGCTAATGACGACCTGGTTCCCTTCCGCTGCAGTCCAGTTTCCTCGACCGCGGCACCACTCAAACGGAGGCGTTGATGGGTAAGCGTCAAGGGCAGCACACGTAATGGGCGCCGCGATCCCAAATGTCCTTCAACCAGGCGCCTTCTTATGGATCGAGAAGACACAGGAGCCCCTAGTAACTGCATGTGCCTGGATGGCGGCCGATGAAGCAGTTTGCTGTACGTGGGCATTTCTTACGATGTAGTGTTTAGCGTTAGGATAGTAGCCGTCGACCTAGGGCCACAGGAGATCGGGAGGAGAGAGTGATTGTCAGATCTTCAGCGCATGATTCATCGTTATCAACCATCAGACGTTCGTCCCACACACAAGTGTCCACCAAGACCATTCACAGATGGATAATATAGTGAAATCTACACTCGTACCGACCGCTACGCCCCTTACCACTCACGCCTGCCCACTGTCGAGCCAGATTACAGTGGTGCTTGGCTCGATCAGGTTGGAATGATACTGACTTGGGACGTATAGTGACGAATACCGCTTCTAATTGTGTACTGACGATCATCGAAGACTTGTCTGGAGATGCCTAGGTTATTTGGCCGATTCTGATTTCATTATTGCACGTCACACAGGCCTTGAACCAGGAGTTATGTTCGGGGGGAGGGTCATTTAACTTGATAGTCGGACCCATTTGGTCATCATTAGAGCACACTTACAGAAAAGCGGTTCGTCGATGACATTCTGAGACCTGTTTTACTACCATTCCTTTTGCAGTACCCTAAACTTATTTTTCAGCTAGCTAATGCAAACCACGTACTGGAAATGTTGCTATAAACTGTCTTACAGCTTGTCAAACACTTTCCTGCCCAGCGAGGTCTATCTCCAATGGAGCATGCCTGGGATATGATAGGAAGGTGAATGCATCTACCAGAGAATGATGATGACCTAGCCCTACAATTGGAGCAAATTAAGCAAGAAATATCGCAGGAGATCATCAGGGAACTTTTTCACTCTATGCCACATCGTGTGGCAACTTGCATGCTGGCTAGAGTTGGGTCAACACCTTACTGAACTCGTTACTTTGTAACTATGTAACTCTGAAATAAATCATTCAATATTTCTGAAATGTTAATCATTTTCTATTCAGTACATAATTTTCCTGTCCTCAAATTTTTGTCTCAATTGAACAACTTCTTCTTTGTGCGTCATTTTTTTTGTTATTGAGGGTACATTCTACCCAGAATTAAAACAATTCTTATCATTTTATCTTTCTGTGTTACATTAAATGGAAACAAATGGAAATTCTTTTGAAGCCCATTTTTGATGCTCACTTTGATTATTTGATTGAAAATAATTGGAATAGTAGTAATATTTCTGATAAGAAAGACCATAGGCAAATACAATTTCCCAAATAAAAAATGGTCATTTGTATTTAAGCAATATATACTTAAATATATAGAGAAATATATTACAAATATTAAATTTATTTATATGAATTTACATTTTAAAACGCTTAAAACAAATTGTATCTTTCATGTGCAAAGGCTGAATTAATTCTTAGTTTTTAAAACAAAATTTAAAATATAAAATTGATCTAATTTTGAAATTATCAATTAGAATATTTTTTTATCTGCATTACATTTATTATTTCTTAATTTTTCAAAATATATTTAGATTTTAATTAGTAATTTTACTATTTTTTTTTATTATTTACAAGATTTATTTCCAATTTTACTTAATTGTCTGTTATATAATTTTGACGATTAAGGATATTGTAATTTTAGCAATATTTGTAATTATCATTTATTTCTCATTTAGCTAATCCCTATTAAGTAGCTGACGTTACAAACATTTGTATTATCATTTTGTCTGCATGATCGGGTCTTAAGTTAGCCATATTTCTTCATTGCATTCACATGTAGCTCTTTAACAGTAAGTTTATTTCGTTTGTCCTATCTGATAATTTCTTTTTATAATTTTACTATATGTAATTTTTTTTTTCATTTTATGTTGAATTTTTTGAATATTTCTCATATTATGGATCAGTAATTTTTAAATGTTTTTTTTTTTTTTTTCATGAATTTGATTTTTGTTGATCCAAGTTCAAATGTATTTCTCATAAGTGCTTTTATATAATGTAATTGTTATAAATGAGAAGTTGAATGAAATTGTCTGCAACCTGATACAACATCAATTTTATTTTTTGCCTCTTTATTTTTCTTCTATTTAGAAAAGGCCTCAATTTTTCAATTTCTTTATCTGAAAATTTCGTTTAATTTACTTGCTTTTGACGTTTATCTCTAGTACTTATTATTTCCTTAAACAGTTAAAACTCTATTATTTCATTTTTTTCTTGCATAAATAAAAGCTCTATTTATTCTCTTTTTTTTGCAATGATTTACTTGATTGTTTACATAGCTTATTATACATAATGTTTCTTGATATATATGATATTATAGTATAAAATATGTATAATAATAATTTCATCTTTGCATTATTTTTAAATGTTAAGATTTATACTTTAAAATTATTCCTAATATTGTTTAATTACATTAACAGAAGCAAAACTCTATTTAACAAAAACAAATATCAAAATACAAAACGAAAGAATATATATATATATATATATATGAAACAGAAAATTATATGTGAAAGTCCAGTGAAAGTTAGCTAAATTAAGAATAATGAAAATAATGTAATAAATACTGTTCCATACTTTGGAATGGAATAATGTGCGTTTATAACGCTATTACTTCAAATGATCACACTTCAGTGAATTACATTATAATAATAAAATATGTTATGAAACCAAAACTTAGTTAATTCAAAGAATAAACCAAAGAAAAGAGGAGAAAGTAGACACAGTGCCACCATAATTAAATTCAAATAAACAGCAGATATCAAAAATGTAAATAAATAAATATCTACTAAACTGTAAAAACAACAAATGTAAGAAGACTTAATATTTAAAAAAAAAAAAAAAAAACTAGCTCATTATCTGAAAAAAGCACTAACAAGAAACAAAATGTAATAATTACCAAAGACACGCTATATGAATTGTGTACAATCTCTTTCAAGGCAAATACCATTTGCTGAAATTAAGAAATATTAAATTATATAAGAAATCTAAGCAAAATTCTAATAAAAAAGTGAAACAATACTTTATATAACCAAAATATTTTAAGAATAAGTAAAACATTATAATATTCTTACAAAGCCTATCACTAATCCCCATGAAAGAATTTAAAGCCAATGTTAACACTGATTGATAAATTAAAAAAAAAAAAAACAATACCAAGAATTAGATTAATTTTTTTACAAATAAAATTAATAACAAAAAATGAAATATTTAGAAACCTAAGTTATAATTATATATATATATGTGTGTGTGTATGCGTGTGTGTGTGTAAACATACGTGTTTATCTTCACATCTATCTCTAAAATTAAATTTAATTTAAAATAAAAGAAAACTCAGCACATAAGTGATGCATCGCTATGAAATATATTTATTGCACATCGTAATTATTAATTAATTTGATGAAAAAACAATACTGATCTTACAGTATTGTAACAGATTTAGAACTCATTTTTTTCCAGTTTCTATGTTCACTGACTCAACTATTTATATATATATATATACAAAAGAGAGACAGGATAGTAAATAATATAATAGTGATATATATTATTTATATGAACTATTATCCAAACGTATCAAACTCATGTATGAATGTTAACATCAGTTAAATAATTTTAATAATTAGATTTATATTATATTATATATATATATAAGTATATATATATTGTGTAAGAATTTAAGATTAGAACATATAAAAAGAAATGTAAATCAAAGATATAAAAGCTTTTGATATTTTATCGCATTTTAGAATTTAAAAGGCAAAGCAAGATAAAATAAATAACATTTGAAATCTCGAACTTTGGATATTGAGAAAATTGAACAATGAGTTGAAATATTCCATTTTCCTTTATGTTCAATGAAAATCCTTTAATAACTGCTTGACAATTGACAGACTCTAATTATAAATATGCACACCTATGATTTTTACATAAGTCTCTTCTAGTATTAGCATGTATCATATGTCTTGTCTTCAAGTTTTTTTTGAAAATTGAAGCTGCTCTGCTATACATAGTTGAGCTATTTAATAAATAAATTGATGTGTAAAACATTTTATTTTGATGTGATACAGTATTTACTTATTATCACCAACAACATAACCTCCTCTCATAGTTACAACTCCATGAATTCTTCTACTGTTCATAGCAGTGATGGAGTTTTCTGTTGACTCTTCCGACGAGTGCTGCCTCGCTTTAAATTCAAAGACTAAAATCTCGCTTCCTGATGTTGATTTCGTCTTTAGACAAGTAGAAGGCTAGCTCATGATCTGGTGAAAAGTGAATGTCAACACTGGGATGTGTGCTTGACCTTTCACAAATAACGTGGAGTGAAACAGTGTATTGTCTTGGGAAAGTTGGCGTATAGATTCTTTGTCAATCTGCTATCTCAGTAAGCACGAACATTAACTGATGGTCAGATAGAATCAGATTACTAATATTTTGATATTGTTCTAGATTCGATGGAGAAGTGTGATTCCGGTAGAATCATCTAGAATATCTCTCAGCCATCTCGAAAACGCTTGAGCCCGAAACACACGTGCTCGCATAAATATCCTTGCCATACCTTTCTTTCTAATAAAATATAATTTCAGTTTGGTTTTTCAAAGTTTATGAGAAATTTCACAATAATTCGTTACTTACTTATCATTTTTCCAGCGAAACAAACAAACAAAAAACTCTAATGCGAACGAAAGTTACAGCTATTCAGATTGTTTACAGAAATGGAGGCGCTGCATTCGAAAGAGAAGGCTTAACGTTAAATAACCGTCGATCACTGACGTTAGGTGCATGCTTACTTCTGTTGCAGAGTCATTCTTGTTTTTTTATCAGTCACACCTCATACAGTTATTCTTTAATTTCATTTGATGGTAAATTAATAAATATATTCTATTTTATCAAAATTCCCAAAGAAAGTTAGTTACTCATTGAAAAGTTTTATAGAAACTTTATTTTCTTATCGCACGAAAAGCCTTTCCAGACAAAGTGAAGGATAATTTAGTTAGATTGATGGATTGATGATAGGTAATAGACAATTTATCTTCAATACTTAATTAATTCCCAAGACAGAGGAACGGGCAAGTTATGTCCAATCATTTTATGGTAAATCGCTATCATTAATTACACTAGTTATATTAAAGATACGTATCGAGAATGAAATATTATCCAATGGCCGGAAGCAGCTCTAGCAGATGAAGGATTCACTTTCTTCAGTTACGTGTAAGGCCTTCTACTGAATAATGAAAGGATTAACATAAATGTAATTAAATTTTTATTATTTATTCATTGCTTATTTTAAGGAGTTTAAATATTTATAAATGATGCTAGTCTTCGCAACCTTAGTTGTTATGGAGATTAAAAGATCAGATACACATATATAGAAATTTCCAAAAATATAAAAAAATATAATGCCTTACTTTGTAAGTTATATTAAAGTATTTTATATATTTTGAAAAAAATTACTGTTAAATAAATGTAATTTTTTTAAAAATATTCAGCAAAATATTAAGTCATTCATAAAAGTGTGTGATTAAGAATACGATTTTATTTCTTTTGAAATTCAAATTGTTTTTATTTATTACTATGTCTCCGTATAAATTATTTTCAATGTATTTGACACATCTTTATTTGTCATGTACATGTTATATTTGACATGTATTTTGAGAAACGACTTAACCGAATGTTCTGCATTTAGAGATGTTATTTTATATTTTAAAATTTACGCAATTCTTGGTGATGGAAAACGCTTAAAAAAAATTTTCTTCAATTTTTACATGACGTTGATTTTACTGTATACATATAATTTTGTTTAACTTCATTTATTATGTATTTTGAAATTTAAATTGTTTTATCTAAAAAAGTGTTAAGCATTTGATTTTTAGTTTGGTGTAATGTATTTCATGAGGATTGATAGCCATAAATTCCCAACAACCAAACAAATTATAGTACAATTTTATGTCTTTTGACTTTTATTTCAAAGGTTAAAATTATTTTAACATTTAATATCGCTTTTTGCTGCACCTGTGTACTTAATATTAGCTTAATGCAAAATGACAGTGTAATTATAATATAATATAAAATTGTAAGTTAATAACTATCCTACGCCACCCAACAAATCACAGCAAGCATAAGCCATACTTTAGAATAAACACTCAGAGTTTGCAATGTTCAAGATAACAGTTCCCTTCGAGAAAAGATTGTTCAAGAGAAATCATTTCAAACTTAAGCAAAAACTACATGGACAAAAATTAACTACAAAAATTTGATTCTTGAATTTTAACCACATATCAAAATTGTTAACTTCAATAAAAGTAGACAATAACGGTTGTTATTCTCACGGAATTCAAAACTTGAAAAGCGAGAGATCTAGTTATATATATATATATATATATATATATATATAGGAGGAATAAGTATAATTTTGCCGGTTAAGCAAACATAATTTCTGATAATTTATATGCTCACATAATCTATGTGTTTGAAATCCCTCTAGAAAAATATGATTGTAATTGTTGGGATGTTATAACTTATGCGTGTTGTTATTTGACAAGAGAGATGTTAATTATTTAATATATATCATTATTTATTTTTTTAATATTTTCATTCAACATTTAATATTCACTAAAATATTTTGAAAAATTCTTCTGAATTTTAATACCGTAAGCCCTGTTATAATATTTTGTTTTTGTTATTTTACATTAATATTAAAAATTTTAAACCATTATGTTTACATATTATTTACACTTATAAAATCAGCTATAATTTACAAAATGAAATATTTTCGTCATATCTTTGATTCTTATTCTTATTTTTCTCATTAGGAACTCAATTATTTATACATCTAGGCTCTTTCAGTTTCTTTGTACTTGTACGCTTTTAAATTCGAATGCCATTGTGTGTGTGGCAATTGTGCATTCCTTTCTCATCATGTATTTCTTCCACATGTTTACATTCAAAGTGTTTCTCAACAAAACTTCAAAAAATATGAGAAGTAAGTTCTATGTAAACAGTTTAAAATAATGATTAGATAATGTACTAAAGTAGTTACTAAATAATACTTAACAAGCATAAGTGCACATAAAAAATAAAATAAAAATATGTAAGCGTTTTTAAGAATATTTATATAATATATTGAGAAATGAATATAACTGGAAAAAATAAGTAGAATAAAGAGCAAAGTATATAAATGTAATTCAATTATATTTCTCAAGATCATTCATTTATTTTCTTTTAATCATTAAATGATTAATAAACTCTCCTTCCTATTGTCTGTGTTCTTTTCTTCGTACTTTTTTCAAACTGAGCATTTTTAATTTGCTTATCACTTGGATAAAGTATTTTACTAACCAATGATGTGAATGTTAACTATTTCTTTTAGCTTTAAAAAGGGCATATTTTAATTAGATTGACTGTAAAAAGATGCACACTTTTTTGTTATATATATGAGATTAACCTAACTATGTAATATTTTATTACACACTAAAAGTCCTAGCAGTAAATATAGATCTAATATTTTTCCGGAACGTGACGTTAATATTCATATTGCTAAAATAAATGAATTCTTAGGCCATAAAATATAAATTAACTAGGGTTTTATGCATACTAAAATATAATTATTTTCAGTTAATGTTAAATATTTTGTAAACACTTAATTTTTTGGAATGTTATGATTAGAAATAGTTTATGTTTAGAATCTAAATTCATTTTACTCAAAGACAGAATACTTCTACGTTAAATGTTACTTAATTGTGAAGAACTTGAATTAGTAAATCTTGAATAAAACTTTCTAAATTACACGATAAATGAATTATTTGGGTTTTTAAATCAACTATTGCGAATAAAATATTATAGTTTATCAATAGTGTAAAAAGTAAGATTAGAAATTATTTAGGTATTAAGTAGTAAAAATGTAAGTACAAGTAAATTTTTTTCAATTTTGAATATTTGTTTCAGAACTAGATTGCCAACATCAGTTATCGAATGTTATAACATTTCATTAGAGATGCCTTATAATACATAAAAATAAAAAAAAAGGAAATCAATTTGTTTTATTATTTTTTCAAAAAATTTTTTTCACAGTTGTTTCCAACCAATTAATTATTTATTAAATGCGAACTCTTCTAGAAATTTACTTCGTGAATAGTTTATATATAATTGGCAATTTAAGTAGAATGTAGATTAAATTATATCTTTATCATCAATGTTATAAAAAATATTCACAAAAGAATTTCTTTGATGATATTTACTTTGTAAAAATTTCAATACCAAATAAATTATTATTTTCTATTATGTTTTCAAAATGTATACATTTGTATTCGTAAACAAGTACTCCCTGAGGTGTATTATTTGCTTTAAATAAACAAATGCCAGGATAGTGAAAAATGATTCGATTACTTGCATCTTTCCTTTTTACTCTCCTATCCATGTCTTTCTTGTGTTTTTTTCTCCCTTCTTTCTAATATTTTCATTTTGATACAGAATATGAAAGATATTTTACTCAGTTTTCTTTGTTCCACGTTTTCTTTTTATTTACGATAGCGATTACATCTCTGGGACTCACTCTTTTAAGTAAGCGAATTTCTCAGGTTCAACAGTGAGGATAAGTTCTTTTTTTATGATATTTACCGATCTTTGTAAATGTAAGTGACGGGTCTCAAAGGAGTTCGAATAATTCTTATCTTTCAAATGTGTTTTCACTCGGTAATCTCTCTCTGTGGGTCTTTTTCCTTTTCAATTTATACCGATCTACTGATATTATCTTCTACCTAACCTTTGTATGACGTTCTGTAGCACTTTGTTTTGAATACGTCGGTTCTTTTCACATTTCGTTTTATAATTTATTTATGCTTAAGCATTTTGATGTCAGTGATGAGAGTTTCATAATTAGATTTATGCTTGCATTTATGGTTCCTTTACATCCATTTTAGTTTTGTGTTCCCGATACAATGAATTATTTGTTATTTAAAGGAAATTTTTCCCGGTATCTCTCTGCAGATGATAGATGAATGTAAATATAATTTAGCAGTTGCAGGACATAAAACAGAACAGTTTTTGCAAACTATCTCACAGGATTTTCTTTTGATTAGAACTGTACAGGGGAGGCTTCAGGTAAACTAATATAGCACATTTAAACGATTTAGTAATTTAGTAATGTATGTATCTACTGTAAACATATCAAATCTATATTATATATATATATATATATATATATATATATATTATATATATATATA
>BMAW01103045.1:199332-227266 GCA_019974015.1 Nephila pilipes
TGGTGTTGCATTTTCTACAAACAGCAGTTTATATACACACACACACACACACATATATATATATTTATACACACACACACACATATATATATTTATACACACACACACACATATATATATATGTGTGTGTGTAGGATTTTTCAGCTAATTATTTAGCAATTAATTTTATTTTCCAATTTACTGTGAAACCAGTTCCTCCAATACTCAATAGATGTCGCCACGAATCAGAGTCATGTGATAAGCTCATGTAGCGCTACCTATCCCAGAACAAAACTGAGTGACACTCGTTTTCGCACTCTTCTTTCCGCCACTTTTTCCCGCTTCTCTTCTCCTTCGCTACCCGCGTCGGAAGTAAACTTCAAACGCCCGAGCGCGTTCCAGCGCCCAGCGCCAATATGGGTTAAATGAGGCAGCCATCTATCTTTATCTGGCGAACTGGTCAACTTACTTTTCATATCATAGTGTAAATACTTTTCATTCTTTATCATCTCTCCTAATAAACAAGTAAAGCTACTGCAAGCTTCATCCTTGAATATCATCAACAACATTACACGGAATCCGAAATTACCCACCTAGACAACCAACCCATTGCGTAAGAGCAAACCATCGTAGATTCGGGATGAACAATCTCCTTCACCCCAATATCTACACACACACACACACACACACACACACACATATATATATATATATATATATATATATATATTAAGAAACGTTTCTCTTATGGGAGTGCAAATCAAATCCTACTAGGAGAATAATGACAAATGTGTTTTATTCGTAAATCTTCACACAGGTAAAATAGTTTGGACGATAACAGTACAAACAGAGACACAGTACTTGTACAAAGTAGTAAAACAAATAATACAAAACATAACTTATAACAACGTTCACAGTTATCAGCAACCTTCAGCTCACCAGCGTCTCGATATATGGCCATAGGAATCATAAAATGTTCCCTCTATTTAGCTAATTATTTTTTCAGAAATTAAAATTTAAAAAACTGTTAATGCATTCAAAGTTTTCTTTTTCCCTTTTGTTGCTTGATAAGCTAATTACGATTAATTTTGATTTTATTAATTTAAGAAATGTTTCATTCAAAATGGTTAGAATACTTTATTTGCAGTTTTATTGTAGAAAGGCACAAATTGCTTTAAGTATTTCTGTTAGACTGTAAGATTGAACAGATGCTTCAAAGTCTTGGAGGAATTTAAATATAGTGATAAAATGTTGGTTCCCTTCTTCATTAAATATATAGTAGCTGTATATTTATCATGCTATCTAAATTGTTTATATTTTAAGTTCGATTCTCCATTTTAAAATTTTTTCTTGGAAATATATATTCCCTTTATTCAAAAATCAAATGTTGAAGAAAGAATTTGAGAATAAGAAACCAAAATAAATTCTTGTTATTTTGAACCATTACGCTTCTGAAAGAATTTTAAAAATGCAGATATATAAATGTTTTCTTTAAAAATTGTGCTTTATAAATGCATCTTATTGTTAAAATAGTAATGTATATATGTTATGAAAAAGTTCCCACTTAAGTTTTATTAAATTACAGTAAATTTACTTAACATTGAAATAATTTAATATTTATATAGAAAAAAAAACCATTTAATTTATGATTGTAAGGATTTTTTTTTATTTTGTTATAATTTCAGTGATTTATTACTTCTATATTTTGAGAGAAAGTAATTATTAATTTACTACCGAAAGGTCAATCGTAAAAGTTATATTTGGAATCAAGACAGATTACTTTTCATCCTTTGATCTTTTATTTATAGTTTTTTTCTTTATACATTCTCTTATATATATATATATATATATATTTGCTTTTGGCTTTTTTCCCAGAGTACATACAGTTTAATCTCTGTCATATATGAGTTGCTTCCAAACCGAAAATACTAAAATCGTTGATTTACTTTCTTCTTTTTATTAACTTCTTTTGCGAAAAGATGGAATTGCTTTTATCTTTAGATAAATCACAGTAATCATCTTTCTTTTGATAACTATACGGTTTTGCAACTAAATTTACCAAAGCAAAAGCACTAAGTGAAAAGTACAGTAAGAGATTCCTCTGGAAGTCTTAGTATTTAGATAAATTCCACAGGTCTATATTTTTTACTTTAGTATGTGTAAGTTAATTTAAAAATCTCTACTTACTTTAGAGATTTAATATCTTTAAAAACGCTTATTATATTATTTGTAGTACTTACGGAAAATATTTGGGGATTATTTGAGCTTCATTATTTTTGTTTTATTGATAAAGTCAGCATAGTCTTCAGTATTAATCATGTGGTTTCCTCAATGTTACTCAATCATTTCTTCATGCTATCCCCTTTTGATCTATTACTCTTTATTGTTATATAACACCACATGTTAGAAATATATTTTATAATTTCTTTCATAATTTTTTTGAGCTTTGAATGTAATTTATTCAAATACATTCTTAAAAGTTTTACAAAAAGTAGGAGAAATTTAACAATTTTTATATTTTGGTACTATTTTAATAATGTACATTATTTTTCAATCAGACTGTAATTTATGCTGAAATATATTTAAATATATGTTTAACTAAATGTATCATATTTTAATTTGCAACCTCTATGGTTCTGCAACACACATAACAGCATTGCAAAGTAAATACCTATTTAGCTGACCGCTACAAATTACGAAGTCCCCTTAAATATTTACGCGTAAGACATATCATTTGCGAGTGCTGGAATTCGTTCAAATGCTACCCAAGAGATTAAACTGCCTTTAAGATTAGTAGAAGTGTTAGGTCAAATTAAAACATGAAATCTTTTCTCTAAGGCAAGTGAAAATTCTATTCAGTCTATGCTATTGTCAATTCCAAGCAAGCAGAAATACGCACATTTCAGAACACTTCAGCCTTATGGCAGTTGACTAGTCTTGAAATAACCACGAGTTTTTACACGTTTCGGAATGAAAACAAGAGAGTTTTGCAATGTTATGGACGCTTAACTGTGTCGTTTATTCTTGACGTACTGTCTTTGAATTTGATATAATTTCAATTAGAAATACACACTCTAGAATTAAACAAAATCGCAACAGCCGTGTTTGAAAGTCTGAAATATGAATCTATTCGAATTTCATAAAGAAAAATAAAAGTGGCTCTACTAACACCACCATAAGGATATAAATACTATTTAGTTTAAATATAATATGTAAAATTAATGAGAATTATTTATCTCCCGAACTGCAGGTGTTATGAGCTTCCTTGAGTCAAGAATATATGAGTCGAAGAAGGTGATACCAACACCTTACTAAATTCGAAAGAGGTCGTTTTTTAGGGCTCTGAGAAAGTGGATTTGCTTTTCACTATATTGCAAAAAGACTTTGCTTAAATGTATTCAATGTGCATGATTATTGGAGGCAGATGTCATGGGAATGTAGATTCTATGAAGATAGTATTCTGGCAAAAAACATTACCAGTGAAAAAGTAAAGCTTCTCATTTACTGTATGGCTGTGACTCTTCATACTGCATGTATAGCAGAAATTCGAGATTCTTTTAGCTTCTTAGTGTTACAGAGAACTGCTAAAATTGATTAGTGGAGAAATACATCTTAGTCAGAGGCTCTTTATCATTTGTGTTATTAACACCAAATCACTGCTATCTGTGACATTGTAGTGTCAAGCTAGATCTCAATGGAGTTTAGAGTAGAGGTATGTTGTGAACTTAGAAAAGATCTGTATTTGCTGTGATGTCTGTGACGGCTGTTTCTTGTCTAGATAGTGGCTATGAAAATGCATGGAATCTAAAAGTCTGCGGCATAGACTCATTGGACCTATACGAGAAGTTAGTACCTGAGGCACAAATTCCTATTAAGGCAGGAACCCTCTGATTGCTACTTCACTCATCTTGTAAGCTAATTGATACATCAGAAGTGTGATTAAATCAGTTATACTGCAAATCTTGATGAAATTCTTGATGACAGAAATTTCTAATTAAATAATATTTATCCTTGTGCTATTACTGTCATCTAGTCTTCGCTACTGAATTTTGTCTATTACTTTGCCTGCAAAATTATCGGAAGTTTCTCTTACCCTATCTCACTTTAAACATTATTAGATAAAAATCCAATGTCAGCCCTGTTACTGATTTGACTGCCTTAGTTTCACAGACATGTAGCCCTGTAACAAAGGATGAAATAAAGTAACAATACAGGCACATTTACACGATTGCTTTTAAAATAGTGGTAATTACAGTGTACCAACATTTCATATTTGAAATGTGCTTTTTCAAGTATATATTTTCTCCCTGTGTATGTCAAAAACCAAATCCTGTGGTGACCAAGGTCATTTCCTTTGGTAAAATTATTTTGATACTTTATAAGTCGCTTTGGCTAATTGATTCGTTATATGTTTAGAAAATGCTTTGTACATGTATCCAAATACTTGTGTGGAAAAAAGTAGTCTTAAATCTTATAAAAATAGATTCAAATCAGAAAAATAGATTTTAATGACATTGTAAACGTCTTTGATTCTAGTTTTTATTTTATAGAAAATATTTTTTGTATTGACCGGTTTAAGAATGTTAAGAAGGATCTGCAAAGTTGACGACAAGGTCTTTTTTTTAAATGTACTGAAACTTGGAGAACACATTAATCAAGCAGCGCCTTACAATTGAAGAACAAAAGAAAATCAAAATGCTCATTTTTGTCTCAAAAGTGCTTACAATTTAGGCAAATGAAGACATAGCGACTGATGATAAATTTTGAGAAGCTGCATTATAGAATGCCATTACTTCTTATAGTGAAATATGAGTGGTAATAATGCTTCATACTAAAACTGATGGTATTTAACTCATAATACTTATAAACTGTTTTAAAAGAAAGGTCTATAGCTTTGTCAGTGCATTTCATAAGCTTCACTCTTCTAATGAAGTTTATCTTCTTCAAACTTTCTATGGGTGGTTTTGCATTACCCTCTTGTTAAATAAAGAAGTCACCAGCAACATCTATCCAAAAAACAATTGATTGTGCTAAAAATGTTTCTATATAATTGAGCATTAATGATGTCAATAAGGTCAATATGAGCATTAATTTTGTCATATGGTCATTTATATAAATACCTGCTTTATTATAGCTAAAGAGAATGCATTCGAAAACTGATGCATTTATTCGGAATTAGATTAATTATTTTTGCTTCTGTTTCAAAGCAATTATAAATATTATTATATTAATGTTATTGAATAAATTCTTTACATTTCTTATATCTTTTGGTTTTCCACTGAACCTTTTTCAAACATTTGATTAATTTATTTACAAAATTTGAATCTAATCTGATATTGTTAATAAACTATGATGGAAATTTTTTGTAGAAATTCATATAATAACTTCTATTTTTCTTGCAACTGTTTATATGTATTTAACAATTTTTATATTATGACCAACCATTATTCTGGCCATATTCTCTTTTTTCCCCTAATTTCTATTCCCTTTTTTCTCTTTACAAATTCTCTTTTTTTTTTCTTTTATAATAATTATTATTATCTCTTTTAGCTTAGAAATACCCAGTTTTACGTATAAAAATATTAATCGTTCTTAATGAATAAAATAAAGGAAATAACTTTTCTCTGCTTTTGTTACATCCTGAATAATTTGATTTTTCTTCGCTTATGTCTAGCCTTTACATCTTTTCATATACTCCAACTACTTTCTCTTTGAATAAATATCCCTACCTATTTACAAGAATTACGCTCATTACCAACTCTATGTTAGTGGTTCTAATATCTTCACGTCTTTTATTATACGTCTGTTAAGTGTCATCCTAGTTAATTGAAAGCGCGCAAATAAGTTAGGACGTCGTTGTACTTTCACTTCAGAGCATATTAACTAGACAAAACCATTATCTGAGAGTGACTTCCCATTTACTAGCTTGCGTGATATTCGATGAACTTCTAAATAACAAGTTTTAAATTCTACTTGCAAGACAATTTCTTTATTGGAGTAAGGTATTAAAAAGTAAAAAAAAAAATGTTAGAACCTCTGCTTAAATAGTAGTTTTTCCTTTTATTGTTGTGCATATAAGAGTTGATAAAAAAAACTTATAATACGTAGATCCAGCACTTTATTTAATCTATCTATAAAAACAATACTGTCCAATTGAAGAGGCTTGATTTAAAAATAATTACCCTAAGGCTAAAGCATTTTTTTTTTAATTTTGACCCGAAATTAATAATTATTTTTTATACTTAAAAGCTATATGCATCTTCTATGTAACTCATTATTTATTTTTCGTAGGTTACATTTCTCTTTCTTATTAATTAGTATTTAGCACATTTAAATTAAATGAGAATAATGGGATAATATATAAATTCATAACTATTATATTATATTTAATTTTTGAATTTGGTAATAAATGTCTACTAAATCAAAAATAATTTATGAATCAATGCGAAATTTGATTCGGCTTCTTTTGAAAGAAGAAAACATCAATTGATAATAGTTGATAAAACTTATGATTGATGGTTTATTATTAATTGGCACTTGTGAAGTTATATAAATTGAAATTTAAGACATTTCCTTATACGAATAGTTTTTCTGAGCAATTGTTGCTAATTGTCATGCACAAGTAGTACCTTATACTTATAAATGATATGCAATTGAGCAAAACATAACGTAATAAATTCATAATCGCATTGATGAAATGATTAATGTCTATGTGTAATTAATAATATGGGATTAAATTTTTATGATTATGTTTAAATATTACAAATTAAAATTTTCTTAATTACATGAATAAATGTCATAAATCGAACGTCTAATGAAAAATGACGATAAGTGTTTCAAAAATTTATCCACCATGATATTCACAAATGAAAATTTTTTAATAGTCCAAAAGAATTGTATCGGTTCATTTGAAATTATTCTGCCAACTTTTGTCAGAATTAACATCAAATTAAATAATTGAATTTATCAAAAATAGCAAAATTTAATTGATTATGAATGATAAAATTTGTTTTAGTTTTATTTTAAAGTTATTCTTAGATATTTTAAACATTCCTAGAAATTAATCAAATTTACTAAAATGAGAAAAATTCTACATTTTTTCTTCTTTTATTTATTATATTGTGGAAAAACTTTTGAAATTCACAATAAAAAGTAATTTTCTTACCTATTTAGTCTAAATTATTGTCTTTTTTTTCACTTAAATTTAAATAATTAATTTCAAGATATATTTTTTTAATTCTGCATCATGCATTTTCTACCAGTTTAACATTCGGCAAAACTGTTATTAAAGTAATTGTTATAGCTTTAATTAATCTAATGTTTAAGTACCAAATTCTTTTTTGTTAATTGTGTGGTTAAATTTTTATACTCTTGATTTCGAAAAGTATATTATTTGAAAAGAGAATTGAAGCTGTAAATTTTATAGTGTATTATAACAAATAACGTTATTATATCAAATAACGTTCAAGAATTTATTTTAAGTCGAATTTTGAATTAGTTTCTACAATCTTTTTCTCCCTATGTTGTGAATTAATTTTCTGTCTTCAAACAATAAAAATTGAAAAATATCTACCAAAATTAAGTAATTCTGTGAGAATTCATTGTTCGAGTCAACGCGATATACTTAAAGAAGTTTGAGAATATAAGACAACTGTGTTCAAATTATTTAACATGGTACTTCATAATTAACTATCCACAAATAAGTTTAACTTTAATTAGATTATCAGTAAGTAAATATCGTATAAATAATGAAAATTCAAATATTAATAACGTTATGCGAATAAATTAATCTTGGGTTTTAAATTTCAATGGAAATTTATTTGACGTATCTCCCACGAAAAAAAAAATTAAACAATTTTGTACAAAAGTATAAGGGAGTTGTAAATAAAAGAAAACAATATTTCATTTAAGCATTTAAGTAATGAAATCCTGTAATATTTTTGTCTCTAAAAATATATTATGACAGCAGTTTTCCCTCAAAATATTTCACAAAGTACCCAAATTGAAACATGTAATTTTCATTTAAAAACCAGCATTATTAAAAATTTCTCTAAAAATATCCGTCTATGTTACTTTTTTCATCGTGGATAATTCCATTCTTTGTGAAATAATAACTTATAGCGCTACATATTTGTTATATCCTACAATTGTTCCAGATACTAATAGCATTATGCTGGTGAAATATATTTTGAATATTTAATTTTATTCAATTTTCTGAAATTAAATTGTAGAGGTTTCTTTGAATGCGAATCTCCATTGCATTTTTTCACAAAAATTAATCAGTTGTTATTGTGACAATGTTTATTTATTTTTTTTTATTTTTTATTTACTTATTTTTGATGGTAGATACTATCCAAATGAAGAAATTGCTATACATTATTAGAATATTAAAAGTTATATTAAATATATAATCAGAGAAATGTAATAAACATTGCGCATGTATATTGATATAAAAATAATCCAAATTGTTACAATTTCAATGCATCAAAATGTATTATAATTAAATAACACAAAAATATACTATAATTAAACTTATACAAAATTTATGTAAATTATTAAAAAAGATCATTCGAATGTATACCTTTTAATTACATTCGAATTTTAAATTTCATTCGAATGCATACGTTTTTCTAATAATGTCATTAAATGTAAAAGGATCTTCATGCATGCTTTTTATAAAATCTTATAAAATATCTATTGGGAATAACATGGTTAAAAATTTCTTTTCTATTTTTCTGAGATTATTACATTATAGGCTACTAATGTAAATATCATTTTAAAAAATCAGAACATTTCTATTTTGAATAAAGCTTATTGAATTTTAAAATGTTTTCATATAATTGTATATTACAATATTACAATATATATATATATATATATATATATAATATATATTCATTAAGAAAATGAATATGTCTCATCAAGATACATACAAAGACATAGCAATTTTTTTTAAATCTAAAAAGTTCGGTTTATAAATTGAAACCAAAATTTCCAAACATTATTGTAGTATTTTATGTAGTGAACTTAATTAACAATACGTGATTTGTATTCTAGTATGCGATCTCAATTAACAGTATAGACATGTTTTTCTTTAAATTTTAACGGAATAAAAAATAAAAATAATTGTAGATTTAAATATTATATTTCTGTGACTATTAAGCACAGACTATTATCAAAAATTATTTCTTTTTCTTTCTTCATCTTCCTTTCTTTAATGTATAAAATTTACATTTGAGTTTATCAATAGTAAATATCCTTATTTAAACACATATTGTTGGCAATTAATTGATATGTAATATATTTACAGAGTTAAAAATTTTAATAATGATAACTTTTCTAGCAGTACTATAATATAATATCTTAATCTTTTCAAGTGTATTAAAACATTACATAATTTTAAAAATAACTTAATTTTTGTTTATTTTTTGTTTAATACTGTAAAATGATCTAATATAGTCATATTCTAGTAGAGAAATAATCATTCAAAATGCAAATATTAATTGACAGTATTCTTTAACCTTGTAATTTTGAGTTCTTCAAGATTTCTTTTAAAGTGATAGGAGCAAATAAACTCATATTGAAGACATTTGAGGAAAAGTATTTTAGAATAAAATCATAAATTTAAATTTTTTTTCATAATTTCTCTAGTTCAATCTAGAAATAAATAATACTGTTTTAGAGATTCATTCAATTCTAGTTTATTTAATTTCATGGTATTTCTTACTCGAACAATTATTATTTAAAAATTACAAATGAAAATAAGCTTAGAAACATAATTAGCTTTTGAACGTTTATACAGTACCTATCTTAAATATTTTATATTTTCCTAACATGATTTATTTGATGTTTGATAAATACATGGAGCTAAATGCACATTTTGTACGAAGGTGTTATTTTCTGATAAGTACATTATTTATTCTTATAATTTATTATAGGATATAAGTGTTATAAAAGTTACAGTAAACAATTCTCTTTTTCACACATAATAAGGAGTTAGGATGCGAAAGATTTATTAACATTTTTCCCTGAGATAGTACAATAATTTTTGAATATAGCTAAATATACAGAGATGTAATTAGATTTCCTTAAGATTTATTGCATTAATGAGGTATTTCAATTTATTCTATAATTATTATGTTCTAATGCTCTTTAACATTTCAAAAAATCCTAAAATAAAAATGTCTAGTATTGTTTTAGCAATCAAATCAAAATCGTTCATGAAATATCACTTGAAAATTTAACTGCAATGCATTCTAAATACAAATATGCTTATAATGTTTTAATTTAGAACTTTATCTGTATTACAATTAAGGATATCAATTACTATGAATAAAACAAATCTCTATTTCCATGAACAAAAAAACAATTAAATTTGCTATTTTTTTATATGCAAGATTGCATTAATGTAAATCTTGATTATTTTGAAACTAAGAAGAAAGGTAAATAATTTTGAATCTTTTTACCTTTGATTTGATAGTATGTTTTTTTTTATCAATTAATTGAAAACTACATGTCAATAGTTACAGTCTTGTATATTCTTACCAAACATTGATCCCCATTATGTTAGCAATAAAAACTTGTTTTAGTTAAGATCTATTAAAAGCATTTTCAAGATTTTTTCTAACTAATGATTTTACATTGTACATAATGTTAGATATCTCTGATATTAAAATACTAATTAATTGTTAATTTATTACATGCTTGTGAATTTATTTTTCTTAGGCCTCGATAACGGCTACAGTTTTCAAAAAGGTCAAAGAATTATTGGAATTTTGAATACCTTTGTAGAAATTACACATAACCTCAAATATAAAAACGATGCACATATCTACACTTTTATCGCGAGTTTAGTATAATGGAATACTTCTTACTCTTTCAGAATGAAATAATAAGAATCTAAATAATTGTCCTAAAGACTGTAAATATTTGATGAAAAAAGGAAGAAAAAATGAATATGAACTTTCAAAGGGGATGTATGATTTATTCAGCGAAAAAAGTTTCGAATTCCTTTACAAAAGGTAGTTTTAGCCAGCAGAAACTTACAGCAAAGTCAATATCAGAAAATTTAGACTTTGACTTTGATATGCTCTTCACCCGAGCTGTCCAGCTTTAGAAGAGGATCCAATTTTGAGCAGGACCTTTTGGATATATACCAGAATATTTCGATGTGCTGAGTCAACTCAATATATCACAGTTCTATACGTTTCTATCAGAAACTTTGTCTAATATTGTTTTTCTAGAAAACTTATGAGGTAATGGTGTGCTTTCCTTTTAAAATATGATAACGCAATTTCAGTTCGTATCTAATTTAATGATATTTAAAAGTAAAGCCTAATAATGCATTTCAAAATGATTACATAATTATACAGTAATAAGTATAATAATTTTTGAATAAAAAAAAGAGAAAACAGAGTATTCATACAGTTATTGCTTGAAAGATGAAAACATTTAACAAGTTACTTAAATGTTTATGCATGATTAGTTATTTAAAAACATTTATAAATTTATGTATATTTTGTCTGAAATAAATAGTATTTCTGAAACATAATGAGTATGTGTGTTGTCATGATTCAGTTTTATAGCAATATATACACATAAATTCAAACAAATTCGGCGGGGCTTCCATTAAACGTAATTATGTTTATAACCAGAGGCTGATTATAAATTTCTTAAAAATGAACTATTAAAATACACTCATGGACAAAAAATTAGCGCACCAAGAAGTAGTTGACAAAATGAAATGAAATTTTACATACGTAACGACTACTTTGATATAAGTACATTATTAGAAATATCAAAGAAAAAGGATCATTTATTTCAGAGAAAAAGGCAAAAGAACGGATGATTTAATACCCTGTTGTTCCCCTTGTAGCGCGAATGCACGATGCGATACGATCCGGCATTGAGGGATACAAGTTCTGTATGATGTCTTGAGACATTTCGTTCCATATTTGCTGTAACCTTGCCTCTAGTTCGTTCAAACTCGTGGGATGCCCAACTCACCTTCCCAAATGATCCCAGATAGGCTCGATTGGAGACAAATCTGAGGATTGGGCAGGCCAAGGAAGGGTAGTAACAGTGCGGAGACAGTTTTGTGACACCCTTGCCGTGTGAGGTCGAGCATGGACTTGTTAAAAAATGGCTCCTGAGAGCCGTTGTATGAGTGGCAACACATGTGGTTGCAGGATGTCATGGACATACCGCTGGGCTGTCATGGTGCCACGGATCAATACTAGGGGTTACCGTGTATTGTAGGCAATGGCACTCCATACCATCACACCAGCTGTGGGAGCGAAGTGTCGCTGTAAATCAAAAGCAGGATTGAGGCGTTCACCACGGGGTCTCCACACACGAACACTATTGTCATCACTGCTGAGATTGAATCTGGATTCGTCTCTAAAGTCGACCTGGTTCCATTCCGCTGCAGTCCAGTTTCCTCGACCGCGGCACCACTCAAACGGAGGCGTTGATGGGTAAGCGTCAAGGGCAGCACACGTAATGGGCGCCCCGATCCTAAATGTCCTTCAGCCAGGCGCCTTTGTATGGTTCGAGAAGACACAGGGGCCCGAAGTGAAGGTGCTACCTGTGTCTGAATGGCGGCCGATGAAGCAGTTGGCTGTACGTGTGCATTTCTTATGATGTGGAGGTCTTCTCGACGACTGGTCTGTGGACGTCCTGAGCCTGGTCTTCGTGTAAATGACATCTCTCTCTCTCGGATCCACTGGTCCCAACACCTCCTCACAACACAATCAGAGCGGCCTAATTGACGAGCTACTCGCCTAGCAGACCACCCAGCTTCCATCATGCCAATGATTCTCCCCCTCTCAAACTATGGCAGCTGCTCATATTGTCTTCGAAATCGGTGTAATGACATGTCTACCTAAGATCTTCCTTTCTAAACGATTCAGCATACTCAAACAAGTTTTGGTTACCTGTTGTATACTCAACGGAGAACGACGTTAAACACCCTCTACCGGATATACGTAATGCAGAATTACGCTGTATTTCTAATCATTTGCATCTCTTCCCGACATGTACCTTCATGCCTAGTTTCGTTACGATTCCGCAAATATTTCTTGGTGCGCTAATTTTTTTTTGTCCATGAGTGTATATTTAACTTTGATAATTTTACTAAATTTGAATCTTCGCAGAATGTTTTGTCCAGATTCAGTTATTTTTTTAAATTTTCAGTGAAAAGTACAAAATCTGCTTCAGATGATAAATGTTAAGTTACTAGATTTCGTTTTTTTTTTTAAATTCTTTTGTGGGGTCATGATTTTAAAAGTATACATTGTCGCACACTTTTATGTAGCTTCTCAAAAATCCAAATTGAATATTTTCATAACTGATAATATTAATTTAACAATTAAAATATTTAACATATTACTTGACCATATTTGAACATTGTTTCTGTTTCTCAAATCTCTAAATACCAAATGAATATTCTAACTCTAAGCAATCAATACGAAACACATAAATGATCCCAGATACAGTCTGGTGAAACTCCATCGCCAGGAAATCGTCTTGTTGACTATTGTTAGTTGATTAGAGCAAACATTTTCAAATTTCTTTAAAAGTTCTAAATTGTGTGTGTACAAGTAAAATTTGCTACTGCTCCAATACATATTAGGCGTGGTGTGGAAGTTTGGTGTTTGTGGTGCGAGCTCAAATGATATTGTCGTCAATTGCTTATGTTTTAAAAAATTAGGTATGTTGCCAATAGCCCTAATGAAACTTCTTAGAGCAACATTAATAATATGGATATATACTAATATAATGCTTTTAATTTTACTTTAAAATATATGTTCAAGCGAATATAACTGCAACAAAATGAATAGCATTACTAAATGAATAATTATCAGAGATATTTACTTATTTTTTTTTAACAAATGGTACTGCACAAATCATAACAAAAATGTGACTTATTTTTACAAAAAAATAAAATGCTCAAGTATTTTGTTGAGTTTCCTTATGAGAAAGAAGAGAAAAAATGTTGAGAGTGAAATAAATTTTGTTCAGAACGTAATTCTTATTAATTCCAAATAATTGCTTTTGGAGAATGTTTTTTACTGCCACAAAAGTTGAGTGCATTTTTATTAGACATCAAAAGTCAAACGATAGAACATTAAAAGGAAGGATAATGAGCCTTTTTATCCTATTATGATAATTAATTGCTTTTATATGTTTGCAACATGCATTTTAAACTAAAAGAAATTTTCAAGGCACTTTTTGTAATTAATTCATTATATTAAAGATAAGATATTGTTTTTGTATTTTTTTCCTTCCCAAAATGTATTATTAATTAGGTCTCTTTCCTAGTTTTTGGAAATAAAGAACTAAAAGTTGAAAAATAATTAGAATTGGAATGATTTATTAATTTAATTAAAGATAAAACTTTTGTATTCAAGCACATCTTGAAAATACAAGAAAAATATTTTTTTAAAAAAAACCAATTAACCAAAAATTTACCATTTTTTATTTTCCTATTATATCGTGAATTTTCTTCCATTTTACATGAATGGTACATTCAATTAATCTAATTTCAACTCAACCCACAAAAAAAATATCCTTTCTCTTTGAGTTGTAATGATCTGATTTTTTAATGAATTGATTACGAGCTAGTTTTAAAAATATAATCTTTAAGGAATAAATGCATGTTAAAATATATTTTGAAATAAAAATTCTCCACAGATCAGTAATAATTTTTTTTTCGTGTATGGATTAACTCAATTATATAATTCAGTGACAATCAAACACTGCATAGTTTTTAATTTAAATAATGTTACTTTGTAATAAACCAACGTAAACCTATATAAATTACTTCGCCCTTGTAACTCGTGATAGCTACAAAATCATTGTTTATAATACTTATTTCGTGGGATACAGATCAGTAATACTCCTTTATCTTTAGCAAAATATACAGTTTTCGACTGTTCATAATTGGAGAAGAGATGGCTTCAATTTCAGTAACTTCGGTATACCGTAATTTCTTTGGAAGTTTACGAGTATGAAACTTAAATTTTAGTGAATGCGGCGTTTCTACAAGTACAGCGCTTATGTGCACTTAAAAAAATACTCCGTAAGATATCATTGTAAATAGTTTGGATCCTCTTAGTGATACTGTCATATAAAAGATCACTAAACTGGCTTTGCGAACATTGCGTATTTTTATTCCTTTTCTTGAAAGGGGCTACGTGCCTTATTCACCCTAAATAAAATCTCGAAATAACTTTATTATTCTATCGCTATGATCCACATTAGTATAGTTAAGGACCCTAATGAAATCTCGGAATCCACTCTAAATGAAATCTTGGAATAACTATATTCTTCTATAGCTGTAATCCACTAGGAATAGTTTCTGTTCTCTGTACCTTGATAAATATTTTCTGGTCCAGCCTCACCCCTACCCTCTCATTCCTATTGTAAAACTACTGTGAATATTACTAATACTTGAACACGACTTCATCTGCGTTGCAATAATGAATTCTAACGTTTATCGTCTTTCTTCCTTTTCAGGGTGAATCAATAATTCTTGCATTCTGCCAGCTAGAATTCCCGCCAACCTGTGTATGATTTCTTATTGGGTAGTTTTTAAAAGAGATAAAAGGGGAAATGTACTCTCGAAATGACTTCCAAACAGAGTGAGAGCTGTACTACTAAACCTATGCTAAATGTAATCTCATGCTCTGAGAAAATTGGAAAACGAGCTGCAGCTTCACAATTTGAAGTGGACGAGCAATGCATTCGTCGATGAAGAACTGTAAAAGATTGATTATGAAGCCATGCCAGAGAAGATGTAGCGAAATGAAACGATACTATGACATGACTAAATCTAGAAGACGAATTTACAAAGTAGACAAAGGAGCATTGAGGAAAAGAAATTTCGATTTTTACTTGAAAAATTCGATTACAGACTTAATTTGTATAAATTAACATAATTCACTTCGAAGGAGGGCTTTAATGGTGTATCAGATTTATGAAAAGAAACATATATGCGTAACATAACAACAATCGGAAAACAATTACCAATAAACTGTCAGGATAAAAGGACATATTTTCTAAAATACGTGACGGACATTATTGACGAAAAAAGTTTTTCTATCACAGACAATAAATATATGTATTAAATACCTTTAACTTTTGCCTTTCCTGCAAACAGTTGAGGAAACTGGCGAAAAACTATATCCGTGCTTACTACGGGGGCATGAAAAATGTCATTTACATGTTTGTTTTCTTCTGCAACAAAAGGTAACAATCTAAAGCCTGTGATTAGTTTTAAAAGGAGAACTTCCTAAAATAGCTCCTTTCGATGACGTAATTATTGTGTAAATGATAATGGGCGGATGTGGGAAACAATCATGCATGTGTGGCTACAAAAGTTTGGCGGTATCAAAGTGAACTATTTTCCAAACAAACTTATAGCTGTCAATGAACTTCATTTGTTCTCATAGTCTTTATTGAAATTTAAATATTATAAATGATCTACGATTTTAACAATTATTTCTAATAGTTTGAAGAAACTTTTGCAACTATTAAGTTTTTCATCCTGTAAAGCTGAAATTTGAAATTAGACTGTTGTGTGAGTGAAGCATTACGCACGTGTATCTAAAGCGGTAAAATTAGTAGATCATCTTGTAATGCCCGCCCGACCCGGGCTTCATCTTGTGCCATCACTAGATTCAATTATTAAACACAACGACACAATAATCAGAGACACTAAAACAATCTTTACGGAATTTATTAACATATATTTACTATAACAACACTCACTATGCTCTCCCGGGGAATATTTCAAGTAACTAAATTCAACCCACCAATAGTAATCCAACAGACTCTTACCTCTAATCCTTCCTCGATTGCGACTCAGACTCTGGATCAACTGTTGAAAACAGTAGTAAAGGAACGTCTTACGACAATCTTTAATCTGAACCTTTAATTCAACCTCTCTTTCCACTTCTCCTTCCGCTTATCTATAGCTTCAGCTTCCCTTCTTCTTCAGCCTCCCTCTCGATACTTTCAGTCGGAGTTTATATATTTCCTAACTCACCTGCTTCACTTCATTTCTACCTGTTTTACATAATCACGTTTCATTTTTGGATGGGCAAAGGTTGTTTAGCAAAAGCAATCAATCTCAATTAAAAGTCCCTAAGGTTAGTGAAGAGAAACCGCGAATAGCCCAATGTCACAATCTTATAAATAAATTAAACGATTAATACGAAGTGCATGGAAATCGGAGGAAATATCATTATTTAAATGAGCTATATTTATATCCCAAATAATTAGACTGTAATGTAAAATGATGAATGTGATATTATTGGTAGATTTGGAATTTTTAAACACCTAATGTTGAACAGGTTTTTCTAAATCTCTTAATCTAGATAGTGAATAATCAGATTTTGATGACTTCATATATTGTGAAGTTTACTTGTAATTATTTTTGTTTCCATAAGAAAAAATTCGCAAATTTATTCTCATCATTATTCAGTTTAATGTCTTATTGTTGCGATATTTTTCAACATAGTATAAGTATAACGTATATGGACTTATTTAGTTTTTAAATACAATATCATTCATGAAATTTCTCACCAATAATTTATTTTTGAGTTATAGTTTCATTTCATGCAATTTTCTCCACTGATATGCCGTATATCACGACATAGCTTGTACTTTTGTAATTGTGACATTAACTTAGCGAGTCATTTACACTGATGCGGTGGTTCAGCACAATTTTTGTTTTTCGTGCTATTTTCCACAAGTGTGGTGCTTACGTTGACGCGGCATTTCTCTCGAAAATTGAGATAAATTGTAATGCGTTATTGAAATATTTTATTAATGGAGGTTTTATTTATTTATTTGTTACTTTCCTTAGTTATGAAAGGCTGCCTTTCTTTGCTGTGGAGGTTACTTCGACCGTCCAGCCCCATGCCTGCCCACACTATAACTTCCCTTCACAGAAGACGATGCCTTGTTTTGACTTTTCACGTGTAAAAATAAGTTTACCACCATTTAGTTAGCCAATGAGAGTCAGTGTCATGGCTTGGAGAGGACTCTTTTTTTAATAACGCATTGGCGCTATATACTAAACTAAACTAAACTTCAGTTGTACTGATATTCAATACTCCATTTTTTTTAAAGAGAACGCGTTTATGCGTTATATAAGTAAGGGGAATGCAAATTGATGGTACTGTGGCGTAGAAACCAACCTGTTTGAAGCATATGTAAGTAATGTTTCCAGAAACTCGTTTCATGTGGTTTATGAGAGCTTAACACAGTTCTCTGGTACAACTCCCACTCTGATACCACCCAGATTTTGCTTGATGTTTGTCTAATTTTTATGGATGCTAATTTCATGTTAGGCCAAAATGCTACATATATTAAGTTCTCGAGAGAAAAAAACGAACTTTTGATCCTTCTTCAAAGCAAATTTTCTTTCGTAAACATTATAATTTAATACTATCATGTAAAATTGAAGTCAATGGATTCATTGACATCTGAGGTATTAATAGCAGTGATAATTTTTTTATCACGGTACTAAGTAAATATACGGATGTAATTGTAAAACTAATTCAACTTGTTTTACAAATATGTATTTTGTATATTAGGTTTATCTAAAAAAATGATTTTTTAATAATCCAATATATGCATTGTATTAAAACTTTTATTCTTTTTGAGACTTTAGATAGTCTATCTCAGTTAAGTAATACTCGTTCTTATTTGAGAAAAACGTCAGCTGATTTCATGGATTTACGAAGTAATTATGACTCCCACGAATAGATACTGCTTATCTTTAACCATCCATATTTCAAGTTATAGCATGCTTGTAAGAATATCTGGAATGTAATTGGTTGCAAATTTAACCACAGTCGTTACGTAGTCTGGATTATATTCTTTATTGCGTCTGCAGCAAAATTCTTTCCTCCCTTCGGAACCATTCTAGTTGAATTTCAATTTTTTCTTTCAAATATCTTCAGTAATCTCCTTTAAGATGAACTCGTGGATGGAATTTGATATCCCAGTTGCATTCATTTGTCAAAACGTTTTTCAAATTTTTTATGTGATATATACGTTGTGCAAATTTTGCAGATTGTCTGCATTTCCTTTTTTGGAAAAAAAAATCATTAAATACCATTACGCAAGCTGTTTTTCCAAAAACTCGTCATATATGAAAAAGAGTTAAGATCCTTATATTTGTTTTTCTTTAATGTAAGAATTCTGAAAGTTGTTAGGTTTTGATGTAGATATTTTAGACCTTTTGACCTTTTTTTTCTTATCTACAAAGCTTATATCCCTGTTTTATATCTAAAATTGAAATGCGTGTTCCTTTTGAGAATGTGAAGAGTGAAATGTTCCTCTAATTTCACTTTCATGGAAAAAAAGCAAATTTAAATTCAAATAATTTATGTTTGGGTAACACTCTAACCTTCATTTTTATATTATTTTTCGAATTTCCGCATTTTGTACTTTATTACCGAATGAGTTCATTTAATGTTACTATTTCTCAGAAATGTGAGAGACAATAAAAGGATGTATTTTGCTAAATTTTGTAAATTAGTTAATATCCTATTTTTCCTTACAAAAACATTGTGATAATTTATCTTGTATAGAACTCTCTTTGAATTTAAATATTAGTGAAAATATTTGTAGTATTCTTGCATTATTAAGGTCACTTTGAATTTAATTGCTTTTAATTAGACTTAAGCTGAAATTAATGCAAAATTAGTGATGTAAGACTAGAACTTTTCAAATATATTCATTTATGAGTTTTTTGAGTAAGGATATGTTTATTGCAAGAACTAAAGTTGGCTAATGATCATACACAATGCTAATTGGTTCACATAGGCTATTATTTTCCCTGCGTTGTCTTGCAGACCTAAATAAGGTGCTTATGTGGGTGTTTCAGATGTTGCTATTTTTGATATCTATTTTCAGAAACGGTTATGATTGGAATAACCGAAAAGGTATTCATAGATGTTTCATTTTATTTTCTAATTTATGATGGAAGAATATATTTAAATATATTTTCGTATGAACGCAATCTAATGATTCTGTTGCAAGAAAAAAAAATCAAAATCTGTACAAAATAACAAAAATCTTTAAACTGGAGATTTTTACAAATTTAGCGTTTCGATAAAAACGCTGAAATATAATTATTAACCATATATTTTTATTAAAATTTACGGACAATTTTCTATAAGTCATACATTTAAGCAAATGTCATCCCAGATTAAGGGAATATTACTTGTTTGCCCTTTAAAGCACAATATATCGAATTTTTTGTATTGATGATGTGAAATAATAAATTCACAAAGATATTGAGTTTTCCCATGCCTTATTGCAGATAATTTCCGATATTGAGAAAAAAAATTCACTAGCACAAAAATCTTTAAAGTCTATAACTTTGTCTGGTGCGTAATAACCTAAAGCTGAGATCAATGAAAAGAAACGCAGAATGACCTACAAAACACGAGAATGAAGAGGCAAACTACATTTATCCAGATCAATAAAAATTTGTGGTCAATATGCTTATGCATCGCTTAGTATAATATTTTTTAACTAAACCTGTCTAACTTATTTGTATTTTAAACATAAAATTAAAGAAAATACTTAACATATGAGTATTTGATTTGAAATTCTGAGCTAACGCTTCAGGACACAAAAAATAATTTCTTAGTAATCCGATAAGTGTTTTGATATAGGAAAGTAGAATTTTATTCATTAAATCGTTACATTAAGTAAATACGTTCACGCACACACACACACATTATACATACACACACACATATATATATATATATATATATATATATATATATATATATATAAAGTGCTTCATACTGATTGATGGATTGTTTACAAACAACTATCTTAGAAGAAACACAAGGTCTATTGGCTACGGACCTGTAATTTTGAGCCTAAGTCAAGTGACGAATTTTATACTTAAGCTTATACCTCCATCTTAGCACTTCCACACCATGCTAACGGGAGGATTTGGGACTTCAAATCATTTAATAAGCATCGGATCTGCTTCATGGTAGGTTTTAGGGCTCAAACATGAAAGTTTAAACCTACCAACGACCTCGATTGAAAAAGAGCTCATATTCATTAGTCTACCGTGGCCCTTAGTAGCTTATAAAACACCCAAGAATCTTAACATATTCTAAATTATTTAATCTTACGTATAAAAAAAGCATTTCTGATAATAATATATATATTTGATATTAATATATATTTATTCAATTTACATTTTCTAATTTTTCATACCAGGAGACATCAATTGTTCTGATCTATTCAAGCATCACTATTAACAACTTCGATGGAGAAAGAGCAGGCCGGGAGTTTGCGACCATAACCATTAAGCTACAGTGGCCCTCGATTATAAAACACACAAGAAAATCTCATATTCTAAATTATTTTATGTTACGTATATAAAAGAAGCATTTCTAATATTAATATACATATTTTGATGTGTTCATTTTTCATATCAAGGCATCAATTTTTTTTATTCATTCAAACATCGCTATTAGTTTTTAAGTTAAAAAAAATGATGATGTTTTAACTTGCGAAATTAATACGGCTGAAATGTACATTTATAATTCTTTTCGAATACAAACAATTTTTATATGTATTTTATGTTCTAAAACATTTATTAGATCTCATTTAATGTGAATTTATTTGAATCAACATCTAGCAGAATTTCTTTTGAGGATAGTATTCAGCCACACTGCATTTAAAGAATTGCTTATGATACTTGAAATTTCTCTGTATTCATTTTAATTTTCCAACGTATTACAAATTACAAAAGAAATTTGTACAATGAATAATATTGTAAGAATCGCATACAAATTGCCTCCAGTTTTATTTTTCAAATCATTGTTTGACATAATTTCTGACAAGGAAACATAATTCCGATATTTTCTAAATACTTTAATAAAGTATTTAAATTTTACTAAACATAGGAGCATAATATACTTATCCTTTTCTAGAAGTGTTTTAGATTTTTTTTTTATTTTGAAAGATTAAACAATAGTTATATAAATATGTGGGAATACTCATTGTATAAAAAAAAGAAGAAACAAAAAATTAAACAAATTACTTGAAACTATAATTTACAATTAATGTAATTTAATTTTAATAAAAGAAATTGCACTTTAAAACACATTAAAGTTGACTTTTTCTGTAATCTCAAAGTAACATTTCAAATTTCCAATTGCAAGAATAATATTATTTAGCGAAATCAGATAGTTTCAGTTAAGTATTTACGACTTAAAAATCAGAGCACACACATTTAACTTTTGATTCTTTTATAACTTTAATGGATATCCCTTGCACTTCATTCACCTAATTGTGTCAATCCCGTCTTTGCTGTTTGAAATAAAATGTTGATTGGAAATAAAAGAAAACTTGAAAGTAAATGAATGTTAATCAGAAAGCCAGAATCAGAAGCTCAAGTGAAACATTGGGGTCTTAACTCATTTTCTTGTTCCCGCTTCGTTAACTTCTTAACTATAAAAAATATATACATCTCAATATAATTGACTGTTTATGAAGGTAAATTAGTTAATTTCTGGCTTCTAATGCTGTCTTCTTAAATTTCTAGCAAAAAACACTTTTTCATGCAATTTGTTCGACATCTTTGCTATTTCAAAACCGTACCAGAATCAATTTAAAATAGGCCCATCGACTTATAAAATGATAAAACATCCTATATCAGAAAAATAATAATTATTGAGTTTACGAATTATTTTCAAATAAAAGTCAATATTAAACATTTTCCATGTGAAATATGAAAGAACAAGGTTTCATTGGATCCATAAAAGTCATTGAACACACCATCTCGGTCAAAATATTAAGAAACTAATAAAAAGACCTGCTTGGGTAATGAAAATGCAGAGTCAATTCTGATATTATCTATGATTAAAATCAAGAGAAAATTAAATTATTTCTAATGAAAAACATTGCCGAAAGTTAAATTAAATTTTACAGCTTCAATACTTTTATAAAAATACTTAATATTTATTAATAAAATAAGATACGTCTGGAAGAAATAAAATATATTTTTAGATATATACTATCCGCTATGTTGCAACATACCAATGGTTTCATTAAGCCAAACAAGTATGTATATGCCTGCTTAGAACTATGCAACTGTATATTAATGACCTATTATGTTCCTCGTTCAAGTAACGAGATCCACAAATTATATTAGAGCACACTTGCTGTTATTCGGTCTCTATTATTAGGAAGATATCACCGAACTAAAAAACAACGGACACTCCACTAACCTATTTCTTGTATCAATTTGTACACTTGATATTCTGTATTTTTCAGTTACAATTTTATTTCATTAATTTTAATCAATATATATTTTTTTATGAAATAATAACATTTCTATATCGCACACCAGCCACATATACTGTGTGTTTATTTGGTATTTAGATTATTTTGTATTTTTATTATTAACTTTCATTTTTGTGTTCAATTAATATGTATTCTGTTTAAAATAATTTGTTCCTTTTTTGTAATCAGAATTAATATGAATTCGGTTTAAAATAATTTGTTCCTCTATTTTGTAATCATAATTAATATGTATTCCATTTCTCCCTTGCCATCTACCTAGTATTTATTATTTACTCGATGGTAATCTCTGTTCTGTTTTGAATGTTTGAGTAGTAATGGGTGGGGCCATTGTACGCTCCATAGAATTAATCACTGCGCTAAAATGCTGGCAGTTGTTAAGCAATTTAATCCCAAAAACAATTTATTGTGCTACTATTTCATGAGGGTCCTTTTTGACTTGTGCCGAGTGCTTATGAAAAGCAAATCTATGGAATAATTGGAAATAAAGTTGAAGCTATATGCATTCATTATTTTTATTTTTGCAAAAATAGATTTATAAGAATAGAAATTTAAAATATAATAATATTTTTTTGTGAACTCCTTCTCATTGCAGTGGGAAAATATACATATTACTATTTTTTTTTAATTTCAAATAAATTTAGTTACAATGATTAATTATAAATGTATTGGGTTTTAAATCAAATAAGTAGTGAAATAGAAATATTGATGTTCCCACTAAAGTATTTAAAATATTTGTAAATATATCTTCCATGAAATATTCCTAATTATATGACGCCGTACTATATGACGCCGTACTATATGACGCCGTATTATATGACGCCGTACTTTCATAGTATATGTTGATATTGTTACAAAATTCTGGATGTATAACGAATGAAAATCAATTCAACACGGAAGATAATGGCAAAGAGATGCTTTATTCGTCAATATTTAGGATGATACACTGGTAGCAGACCTTGGACAGTAACCGCACATCCAGAACTCGAAGCAATTGTATACATTAGCGACACAGATACAAGAACAAACACAGCTCTTGTAATGACAGTCACAATTATATCAGTAGAATGTAGATCACCAGCTTACTAGTTCGTACTAAGGACAAACCTCTGTGGGAATATTCTGTACTTTCAAAGCAGGCTGCGACATTTCCAGCAGATACACATTGCTTCTCCAAAAAATCACGCTACAGACAGTTCCTTGGCCGATCTACTCAGCTAATCACCGATTGCTCCTAATCAATCTCTATGGCTCCACAACTCTTCGCTGTTAAAACAAGCTCCACCTAGGTATGACGTCAATGTAAAATTCAGAAAAGATCCGTAATTTACTTTCCAATTGAAATATCCACTAAATTCATGTACTTTATGAAATCTTCTATTTTTTTGCAAATATCACTTAGTTTCTCACCAAATTTCAAAAAGGATAGTTAGGTCTATAAGGGTCATTATTTAAACTTCTCTTGACAGAATAGTGAAATATCGGTAAATGTCTATTTTCCTTTATAAAAGAATTATTACAGGGATGCGTCATCTAGGATTCATAACAATATATATTATATATATTATAAAATGCATGTGCTGTAAAATAAAAAAAAATGGGATTTAATTTAACTATTAGGTACGTGCTTAATATTTGGATCTTATTTTCCCATGTAAGGAGCTAAATTTTATTTCTCAACGACAAGATTAAAAGTACCACGTTTGGAGGACCCATGTAAATTAAGTGAGCAGTAATAATATGTTGGAACTACTGATAAAAAAAAGTTTAAAAAATGTGAAGTAAGTTTAAATGAATGGATGATTTAATAATATTATTACGAAAACACATGCGCATAATATAATACACACTCATTTGGAATTTCTAAGAAATTAAAGATACAAATAAAATGCCAATGTGTTTTGACGTTCGATATAACATTCTTTTTACTAACAAACGTCTTAAAATGCTTTTATAGCCCATATAAATATATTTTATATGAGTTCTCAGACAATACTAAAATTATATTTTCAGAATATCTTTCAGTTATCGAAATTCAATTCCACATGAATGTACTTTATTCTTCCTCGGGAGATAAACATAACATTTTATGGCTATTGTCTGAATGGAAACTCATACAATGGAAAAACAAATGTATGTCTCAAATGTTTTATATTTATTTCAAAGAAATTCTACTTCAATGTGTGAATATATTTTAAAATATATTATACCTTTCGAATAATTTAGAAAAGTAATCTTAAATATCTGTAAAATTTTGATGACCAATAAAGAGAGATATTTATACCTATTTCATACTATAGTAGTATACTCTGGTGAAGAAATTTTGATTTGAATAGAAATAATACCTATACTATATATTTTGTTAAGTACTTTTATTCTCTTAATGTCATATAACATTCCTGTCTCATACTTTGAAATTAAATTTTAAATGACATGATAAAGAATAAAGTGTTTGTAAGGGATCTGAGAGCATTAATATTACTAGAAATCTTGTTTGTTTAACAGAACTAAACTTAAAAGTAGGCCATTGTATAAATTATTTCCTTATTTCTTTCATAACAGCTTTGCGTTAATCTGTAATCTGTTTTGCGAACGTAAGCTATTCGCTTGAAAATGTGTACGTTGCAAGAATTGCAACTGAATAAATGTCTAAATTGTAAAGTAAAAGAACCATTTACAGAGACTTCATCATTCTGCAACATAAAGTTTTAGCAATAACCATGAACTTGGTGACTACTTGGCGAGAAACATGGTAGCTTTGGAAACAAAATGAAAGTTCCTAAATGTGCTGAAACCTAGGCAATTTATCAACTGGTGGAAAACTATGGATTTTTTCCTGAATTTTCCTTGTGACGTCAAGCTTGGTCTGAAGAGAAATAAATACATGCGGTGACAGCATGAGAAGAAATAGTCTATCTGTTATTGGATTCTACATTTTGAGATCAATGAGGGGGAATCCACTTACCTCGACCTATATAAATGTACTTGATGGATCCACTTGCATATGTCAATCGCTTCGGTATTTGAAAGTTGATTTATGGAATGAATTTGAAGAGAATGGGAATGTATCTGCAGTACACTGTCTGCCTTTGAAGTGCAGAGTATTACTGCGGATATTTTTCCGTACTGTCAACTAGAAAGCTGGTGAACTGAAAGTTGTTGATAAAGATGCGCGAGCCATTACAAGTGTAGTTTGTATTCCTGTATCTGCGTCACTAATCAGTAAAAATGCTGTGATTTCTGTTACTGCTGTTACTATCCAAGCTCTGTTACCTAAGTGTGGTTATACAACTAAAGCCTCATTTGTCATTATCCTTTGAGTTGGATGCGGTTTCATTCGTTATACACCTCAACAATCTGAGGAAATTTTGTAACATTATTTGGGACGTTGGGCTATTGACGATTTTCTCTTCATGAACCTTGGAGACTTTAATCGAGATAGATTGCATGAAATGACACTTTCTTCCCAACTAAAACGAAACGTAATTATGTTAATTAGATCCTGGTGGAAATGAAGCGAAACGATTCAAATATAATGATATATAAGTAAAGTGGAATTTATTGGAGAGAGAAAGTGTGTGGTTCACTCTGAGGAAATAGTTTTAGCCGATAGTATCAAGAGTTACAGTTACGGTCATTGTTGCCGAAGAGAAGTCAGAGAAAGCAATTTCAACTGAAAGGGTTGGTAAGAATATTTAATTGTAGCGATATTTAAATTAGTTGGCTAGCCGTGCAGTCCAAAGAGTCATAACATAAATATTCGTTGCACACTAACTCATTCTATAGTTTCTTCTAAAATATCGCTAGATCTTGATATTAACGCATCTAAAAGAATCATACGTGTCTTTTGTATTGAATGAATATGTTCGTTTTAATATGAGATAAATTTATGTTGAAAATTCTGCTAGTTCATATTTAATATATCTATCTTTACCACTGACGCAGCCATTTTATTTATCTTTTACAGGCATCATTATTTATTAATTTTTTTTTTCAGAATTTCTAATCTGACTTTTTACACATTTAATTACCTAATAACTCATTATATTGAATACATTAACATTTGTCTCTTCTTTCTTGTCTTTTAATACCTTTAAGTTGAATGTAATTATGAAATAATGAATTATGAATAATTATGAATTATGATGTAATTATGAATAATTACCTCAGTGATTCAAATTTTTTTTCACACCCAAGCAAAATTCAAAATACTATTTTAAATAAAAGATATTCCACAAAAATGTACCCTCAGGACTTAGTTTCTACTTTTTAAATAAAATGTCTCTACACTAAAGAGCTTGGATTCTTAGAATTTTAACTAAATTATTATAAATCCTTGATTTGACTTCCACGCAAAGAAATATACTGCAGTAGAAATTCATTGTAACTTGTTCGTAAATGAAAAGAACAATAACTATTAAACAAAAAAAAGTAAAGTTAAATATGTATGCAAAGTGGGATAAGAATTTAGAAGATCATTTAAAAATTATGAAATACATAAAAAAGCTCCAAATATAATTTAAACAAATGAAATATGACATTACATTAATTATATATATATATATATATATATATATATATATATATATATATATAT
>BMAW01103045.1:227276-272095 GCA_019974015.1 Nephila pilipes
TATATATATATATATATATATATATATATATATATATATATATATATCATTTATAAAATGTGATACCTGTAATATAATAATACAATTTGCTTTTAGTCAACTGGGCTAATTTAATATGGTAATAATTTTTAGTCTCAACATTGCCAAATATTTTTTACGTTTTTAATATGTTTGTTTATCTATGTTATAAATAAAGTAAATAAATAATGAATAAAGTACTAAAAATATTTCATTATTAAACATAGATATATAACTTATGCAAAATAAATATTTTCTTCACGTTCTAATGATAGACTATTCGATCATTTGTAAAAAAAAAAGTTGAGAATATTCGAAGGAAAATATGATTCCATAAGTGAAAAAACACCATTCTGAAATAACAATCCAACAAAACTATACGTAAATAAAGAATTCATTCATTCTTTGAAAGAAAATTCAGTATATTAAAAATTCAATAAAAGTACTCTATATAGGAAATGTTATGTATAAAACTGCGTTTATGCGGTAAATATGTTCTTGAATTCATGTTTGACAAAATAGTAAAGAATTTCATTGTTTCGTAGTAGAAAGGCATTATTTTAAATAAATATTGCTATTCAATTAATTAGAAGTACTTATAATAAGGAAATAACACTAATATTACAAATAAAACATTAAAATTGTATTCAAAATAATAATAAAAGTCGAGTTTATATAATTGTAGTGAAGTAAGAAATATTGGTACATGAAACAGCATTGTGTTTAAATTTAATATTTTATTGTATCTTTAAATTTCAGTCAAACATAATATTCTTTCTTTATTAATGATTAAAAATAAGTTGTAATTCATAAGAATTGATTCTATATGAAATAAACTAGATATTCCCTATAAATAGAATATAGTCTATGAAATGTTAAATACTTTTAATTCTGGACTTAGTGTTTTACAGTACTTTAAGAAATTATAAGACCATTTACGAATTTGTGCGTTTCTGAAGATGGAGACGTAATATACAAATTTAAGCAATTTAAGTACGTGCGTTTAACATAAATCGATGAGCATTTTTTATACTTATTACAACTTTAAAAATTAATATAAATTTTTTCAAGGTCAAAAGTTTTGCTCGTAATATAATACGGTATCTGCTAAGAAATTCTAATTTCATTGGAGAAAATCAATATTTTATACACAACCGATCAGAATAATTTTAAAACGCAGGTTTATATTATCTTATGACCACATTACCAGAGAAGCAAAGGTGGAGATTCCGATTGCGTAATCCACGAATTATTTGAAAAGGTTACGGATAAAGAGTTATTCGAAGGTGAAGTGAAAAAAAAATTATAAAAGAATAAGTAAATATGAAAGAGAAATATCTAGTTTGATGATGCACTTTAAAAGTGTCATGATTAAAAAAGATGAGTCAAACAGAATAATACCATTTGGAAGAGAAAAGATTTTTTCAATACTGAACCATTATCTGAAACATGTATTTCGACTTGTAAGAATTTGGAACACTTCAGCTAAAAGTATGTCACATGTCATGATTTAAAATACTCTTAACTCAAACACTAATACAAAATTTATGAAAATGAAAGAAACACTGAAGTAGTTGAAAATCTTCAAGAAGAATGACTGAAATAGGCTAAAATTACTGGAGAGATAATTTTAATTTATCGGTCATATTTGTGTAATAAATATTGTTTGTTTTACGTAGAGAAATATATATATCGTGGTTTATCAACCATAGGTTCTCTCTATAATGTCAAGAGGAGTACCTTTATCGAAATATCAAAAAATTCAACCTATAGCTTACAGAAATGTAGGAAAAATCATTACAAGAGACATTGTTCGTAATGTATTTCAAGCATTTTCAGAGTCCCATACTCAATGAAACAAATAGAAGACCAGAAGGCCAAAAAATATCAATCCTTTTGATGAAAGTTTGATCCGTCAGCAGGTAAAAAATAAAGTTCAAAAGTTTCAACAATTAGCAAGTGATAATAATATCAAAGCAAAGTGATCAAAGCAAAGTGATAATAATAATACATAGATTATTATAAATTTAAAATAATAAAATATCATCCAAAGTGGCGAAACATTCATACAGATAACCGATTGTTTTTAGCAATACATCATACCTTGGACACAATATTGAACTTCTGTTGTTTTCACGTGTGATAAAAGTTCTATTTAGGTGGACCTAGTGGGAACTAGAATTTACTAGTACTATTTAAATGTCAAAGCAGAATTACATTCTGTTTGACAATTGGGAGGAGGAAGTATGATTGCGTAATTAGCTGTTGATTATGAATAAATATGAAACCCGACTTTTTAAGAAGTAACCAGTAACATACAGATTACTTTCAATTATTAAAATATGAAATTATACTTTATGGTCCAAATATTTGCAAAAAAAAAATTAATATTTTACTAAGGAGGATCATCTATCCCTACTCCTCAGATATTCAATAATTGATTCTGTGCTAACAATTTTCGATTTTTGTCAATTTCAGTTATATGTCCTAATCTTTATGTAACAGATTTTTTTTTGTAGGACTTGGGTTTTATTTGTAGGACAAATATATGACAGTGGAGAATAATACAACTCTTTTATTGATTTTCAAAATACATTTAATTATGTTTGGGACTGTATATTTCAATCTTAGTTTCTTTCTTTATATTTTTAATCTATACTAAATCAGATGTTTGAGGTTATAAAAGATTACATCGAAAAATCTCTCACATTAATATGAAAGATTTCTTAGGAAAAAGAAGAAATATTTTTTTTCTTCATTTTTTGCACTCTTTAACTAGAAGAAAATGTTAATTTCTATGCAATAATTTGTTTTATTTTCAATTTATAATTGTTATAATTACTTGTTTTCTTATTTTATTTTATGTTTTTGACACAATTTTCAAGATGAATACAAGTGTCCTACTTTTTTACTCAGTCTATCAAGCTAAGCTATATGATCATTTCATATCGTTTAGGCATTCAGTAGGTGGCGGTAATTATATATTACAATATAACAATACATCCAAATCTACCCAGGAATGGCTTTAAAATAGAAATATAATGATTTGCTTTGTCCAAGTAAAAGTCCGGGCTTGAAACCTATGGAAACAATTTGGGCTATACTATGCCCCTCGAAATTTATTCTAATAATAAACAGTTTTTTACACACCATGAAAAGGAAACATCCAAAGTAAAAGAATGGTGCAATATTTCTGAAACTGAATTTACCCTCTTGCTCGTTTCAATGAAAAAGAGAGTGTCTGAGGTTATCAGGAAAATGGAAGACTAATATAAGAGCTAGGTGTACAAATTTACGTTTTAAATTTGGAGATTTTAAGAGAATAATTTATATTCTTTGATATTTCAATTTTTAGAATATTCCCTGCATATTGAAAGAGCTTAGAGTGGAAAATGTGGCAATTTTTCAGGGATTTTTCATGCACATAAATTTATCAGAGAAATGTGTCCTTTAGAAATATACGGAAAGAAATCATTCATAGAATTTTATGTGCTAAAGAACTAGATCAAAGTTTCAACAAAATAAATTTAACTTTCCTGACACTGTCAATAAAATATATCATCTAACTGAGATTTTGCTTCTAATTCAGTTTAATCTTTAGAAATTGGCGGGTCGCAGAAAAATGTGTTTTCATTTTTAGCAAAAAACGTTTTTACCTGGATCATTTGAATTTTACATAGTTAAGAATATTATTTTAAAGTGAGGCACCTTCTTCACTTTCATTTCATCTAATGCATGATTACTAAGATAGTATTATTTTTATTCTATGACTTGCATGAACTATGCCATTTTGAAATGAGTTCATCGTAGATATGTTGTAAATAACGAATTATTAAAATTTTCAGAAATTAAGATATAACTTTTACTGAATGTCACATAACATTTTTGTCCAATGGAGAAATTCTTAGAATAATTATAAGTGCTATACATTGGATACATTTCAAGGCTTAGTGTCTGCCATTTTATCTATTTTTATAAGCTAATTTTCGGTATTTTATTATAATGGTACTTGAACATCGTCAACATTTTATCATTTTCGATTTTTATCTCATTGTTTTATTTTGATAGTACATATTTGGTTACTAGAGTCTTGATTTTGTAATGATTGTTTATTGTTTATTATTCCTTAAGATATTTGGGAGTTCTGTTAATAGATTTTGCTTGTCTTTTTGAAGATTAGAAATTTCTAGGTTGAACTTTAGTATACGCTGCTTTATAATAAATGTATTTCCTTTTACATTTTTGTTTTTATATGTTCTTTTACGATCGTAGCTTTGTCTAAGTTTATACTTTCATTTAATCCGTGATTAGATTGATAGAGTTTCTGTAGATATTATGGATGTTGTATTTGAGAAAGGCAGGAATGAATTTACTTGCTACTACGATTCATTTCATACGTTTGTTGCAGACATTTTTAGAAACAGAAGTTATTGATAAATATACTCTTGTGAAATACAGAGCAACTATTTTCTGGAATAGTAAATTTAGTTTTAATAGTAAATATAGTAATATTTATCTACGTAATAAAAAAATTATGATAAGATTCGATAAATTTAAAATGTGGATAACAATTTTTATACTAAAAATGCTAAATTAAATCACAATATTTATGATAATAACAAGTACAAAACTTATAAAATGTTTATAATAAACAAGTTAATAAAAATAAAAATTTGGTTTTTGTAAAACTTATTACTGTATTTAATTACTTAAATGTAAACATTTAAATATAAATATATTGGACAAGCATGTAATAACATTAATATACGTATTGATCAATACAGACATGATACTAATAACTTTTGGGTTAATAAAACCTGTAAAAATGCATTAATATTGACACTTTTTTACTAATAAATTTGATGCGTTGAGTTAACTATTATGATTTTATCTAACCTTAAAAGATGGCTATGGCTTGAAATTTTTTACATTAAAGTTTACAATAGTTTATAGCCAAATAATCTAAATTCAATAATATTTAATAAAAGTATAATACAATTTCTTAAGACAAAAACAAAGAATATGTTTATAAAAATTGTAGTTATATACAATATGTTTAATATTCCAAATAAAGTTAACAATAAAAGAAAAATATGTATGAAAAAAGTAAGAGGGAATCTATGGATTTGGTGATTATTAAATTAAAAATAAATATCTTGATAAATATATTTCGTAAGGTTATCAATAACAAAATAATTAAATATTTTCTTTTTGATCTAAAAAAATTGAAATTAAATCTCTTAAGCGTTTTGGTCTTAAAAGTTAATAAAATCGACAGCATTTGCCTACATACTGTAAAGGGCAATTTTAGTTATTTTTTTCATAAGTATAAAATTAATAATTGTAATTATGAGAGTCAAAAAATCGAACTTTATAGTATAAGATTTACAGATAAAGACAATAATAATATAAATTTCAACAATAATAAACAGAAAAAATTTAATTACTTTTAATAAAACCGATAATGAAAAAAATCTTATTAATTTAATAAAAATTTAGTAAATTTGCTAAATAATTATAATAATTGTAAGAATTTACTGAGGAAGTACGAATGTCATAGTAAAGATTATAAAGAATATAAAAATGAAGATTACGAAATGTGTTTACTGATAATATAAATACTGTTATGGATGAAAATCTTATTAAAAAATTATGAATGAGGACTCAGAAATTTAAATTCCAATTATTACGCTAAATTTTATTGAAAGAACAGTGAATGAAGTTATTGAAATTTTCTTACTTAATTTGCTTTTAAATATAATTTACTTACTGGGGTATTGGGTATAATTTTTGTATAATGGAGGCGTTTAAATGTTTAAAATTTAACCTTAAGGATAGCAAACAGGCGTTTAGATCTAAAAGATTCTGTAAATTAATTACAATATTAATTTATTATTAGTTTTATGGATAGTATGCCTGACATTTATTACGTAATTTGTGAGCAATTATAAGCTAACATGAATAATAAGCTTCTGATTAATAATACTGTTTTTATTAAAATTAATGATAGTGATAGAGAGTTAAATAATAGAATTAATGTTTTATAAAATATAAGTAGTTTATACAATATAATTAAATTTCCCCGTATATTTGTAACTCTTAAATTTCACAAAATACCTATTAAATTTAGAATTATTACTCATGGTTTCAAGAATAACAGAATAGCCGTGATAGCGTGTTGACCTTGTGATCGGCTGACCGTGAGTTTAATTCCTGCTCCGAAAGAAATCCATTGTGTACGCTTATGGTGGCTGGTGCAAATTAAATACGGTCGCCGTCACAAGATCCACCAAGTTCCCATATAAATTGATACCTCTGGGGGTACAGTATCAAGGATGTCCCGGGACTCTGATCTGGATCTCCGGGATATTTGCCATGGTACTGTCATCTGTTAAAGTAAAAAGTCAGAATTCTTCCTCTGAAACCTAGGATCTGGAGCATTACTTAACTTAACCAGAAGCTAAGTCAGAATCATTCGTACTTAAACAGGATTAAAACTAGTATAAACTCATATGAAATATATTTTTTTTATCTGTTTAAAAAAATGTAAATAACCTGTACATTAGTCACAATTGTGACAAAAGAGATAATTTTTGTTTCTACATTGATAAAATTATTTTATTTAATAGCAATGTAAGTTTAAATATGTTTAGAAACATTTTATTTATTTATTTTTTTGCTTAGATATAAGAAATTAGTTAATTTGCTTTCAAATATTTAAAATAATTCAAATAATTTCTATGTTACTTGTACAGAGGCCTAATATAATATTACTTTCTAAAAAGAAATTTAAATTGTATAAATTATAATTAAGACTAAAATTCACCCTCCATATATATATATATATATATATACTATATTCTTCTGAATTTGGCGGAAAGCATGAATGTCTCTCATAAATATAACGTTTCAGATTTGAAAATACAAATACCCTCTTACGAAATTCAACTGGACGCTGTTATGAAGTCATAAAATCTCAATGAAGTCATAAAATCTGTACAGAAGAGTAGTCAGTATGAATTCATGTGACTTATAAATCCAGGGTAAATTTTAGAATTCAGAAATCCTGCTCTGATTAATTATAGCCTAATAATGTAAAGTCTAAATATTTACATTAGAGCGTGAATGCACAGCAATTATTTGTTAATATTCAAAAGAAATTAAATTGGTTGTACGAATATCGAATCATAATCTCCAGTGATGTAAATATTTAGTCGACGCTCATCCCTTCTCTCTGTTAAATGTATATGAATTATTCACAGTTATCTTTTTGTTGTATAATTAACCCGGATCCTAAATTTAATAAATTAATATTTCAGCATACATAATTTCTCTTTATTTGTTATAGTTCTCTAGTCCCAATTTTGAGCCGTTATCTGATTCTCGTATGTTTAACTATACGATGATGTATATAAAATTACTGGGTTACTTTAAAATTAATTTAATTTTTTTATTCGAAAATGAGGTAGCGTTTCATTTAAGAGATTGTTAAGAAAAACATTATCTCAACTGTCTGTATTGAGATTTATCTGTAACTATAAAGTAAAAAATAACTATCACCAGAGCTTCTAGTAGAAGACATGCGAAAGTAGAATTCACTGGTTGCAAAACCAAGAAGCCATGCCTCTCAGAAAGAAATAGAAAGATACAGTTTGTATGGGTTATTAAGCACCAACACCTTACAGAAGAAAATTTTTCCGATTTTTTTGTGGTCTGCAGGATTTACATTTCAAGTATGTGATAAATAATTTGCATTTTTAAATAAAAAGCACTGGTGTGATTATATGTGCAGAAATAATGAAAAAGAACTATAAAAAGTTAATCAAAATTCTTTTAATAATATAGATGTTTTGCACACCCCAGTTTGACTTAAGTGAGGCGAAGGGTAAAGTAAGAATTACTTCAGGAACGTATATTACCCAATGTTAAACACGTTGGAGGCAATATTACGATCAGAAGATGCATGGTGCCTTCAGAATGTGCAAAATCGCCATCTATAAAAAAATATACTCTAACCTATACATAAATGGACTCGCAATAGTTTTACAATCATTACTTTCTAAGATTTTTGCTGACTCCAACGTGGGTGGTATTAAACATCAAAAAATACAGTATTTTCCAGTACAATTCTAGATTTTCATCAGTCCTTGGATATCAATCCCATGATGCACTTCTGTAGTATTTTCAAAAAATAGATCAAATAAAAAGAAGAAATTTATAAAAAAAATGCCCTGCCATAAGAAATGGAACAAATTACAAAAATAAATGACGAATGCTGTAAAATAATGAGAAACATGTAACAAAGAACTAAGGCCGTAGTTAAGGTATGGTGGAGGTGTATATATATATATATACACATGGGGCTTGTTCAAAAATTCCTTAGAAATTCCAAATAGTAGATACTCCTAGGCTCGACAATTATTTGTTTTCAGTAAGCATCATGACTCACTAGACAGCTGCCTGAGACTCAGCTATTCGTATTCGTGATCATGACTCACTTTTCGCACATAAGAAATTCTTCGTCATAATTTTCCTAGCTAATGAGACAGTATCGCTTTTATAAAAAAAAATACATCTGGAGATACTCGTCGTTTTGAATTTTACTTGATATCCGGTGAAGAATGATGAATCCAGGTTTCACAGACATCGACAAATCGAAGCAACAGCAATCAAATTTTGATTTGGCAGCAAATAATTTCCAAATCAAAATTACCTTATGAATCAATGTTAGATTTGCTTCGGTATCACTTATTAGATGGCAGACCAAAGAGTTAAATACTTTTTAAATATTAACTGATATAAATATTTTAGTTGAAGAATATTTACACTGAATTTAATAATAGGAACTTCTTTAACTTTTAAAAAGCAATAATTTCCAAGTATAAATCTTAGAAATAAAAGCTTCAATTTAAAATTGTTTTCAGTCCTTAAATATTATGTCACTCTTGTTCTAACTCTATTATATTAGCTTCAATTTATATCATTTATCATTCATCATATATTCCTCTGTTTATCACGACGAGATTGCGGTAAATGAAATTTAAGATATTTGACCTCTCTAATCAATCATAATAATAATTTTGATGATAAAAATGCAGAAATGTATGAATTAATTAACGGCTTACATCTAATAACCGGCTTATTTAATCTGAGATTAATCTGTCTTTTAGTTCTAATGCATTACTTCCAGTCGTTCTTCATAACTTCCTTGCTTTGCTGTAACGAAGAGAAAAACGTTTGGACAAATTTCAGAAAACTTAACCTTGAAACGGTCATCCCTTAATATCTAGCTTGAAGACATAGTGTGACATATCATTTTCGGCATTGACCATTTTGGTAAAAAAAGAAATGTCGTATTAAGTGAATTGATGCTTTCATCACTCATTTTTTTTCATTCCAACTATCAATTCCTTCTTAGATAAATGAGTGTCAAAGTATTTTATACGAGAAGAGAAATTGATTTCCTGTAATTAAGAATAGTCATAGATAAAAAATCGAAATGTCATGGTATAATAAAATAATAAGGAAGTAAATCTTATTTCGAAAAATCATTTTTGAGCTGATAAAGCGGAAATAAGTATTCTCATAACTAATCCAATTCTTTGGAATTATATTATTCTTTCTTCGTAAAAATATGTTTTTTCCCAGAAATAAATGATTTTCAGAGAATTGTGGATGATAAAAAGTTATAAAGAGGTTTATTTACTTCCTATTATAGAAGTAAAGTAAGTTTTGTGATATAAGATGTAATCCAGCTGGTGTTTTATAATAAACATTTTAAGGTACTTTTTAAAACAGGTTTTCAAAAATATGTACATAACTATAATTATAATCAAAAGTTCTACGTATTTTAATAAATATCTTTTCTATAAGTTCGAATCGAAAGAAGGCCATTTTTTTGCTATAAATGATATTTGCCTGGCTTACAGTACGATTCTTACAATATTACACCAATGAAGTAGATGATCAGTTTTATAGTTGTTATTACGAATTTCAAAATGAGAAATTCAGATGCATCCTCCATTAATGAATTTATCAACAGATTACAAAATTAAATATAACTGATACCTAATAATACAAAATGTTTAATGCAAAAGTTTTGAAGTACGTAGTCACAAATTAAAATTTACATAATTACCTGTTTTGGTTTGCGCTTAATATTTTCAAAAAAAAGAAGTAATAATCTTATAAATTCAATGCTCAAAAATCCTTCACGATTTCTCGTAGAAGCATATTTTGCTTCTAGGAAACGTTACTTAAAAATAATTGCAAAATATATAATATTTAATACAAATATATTGTACAGATTATATTATATTTATCATGCACTTCGTTGTAAATTGCCCGCAAGAGACATTACTCTTGGATTTTTGTAATACAATATTTATACAAATTCTTTTGAATAATAACAAAAATTAAATAAATTGAATACGACTATTTTTGACTTGGAGAGTAATTTCAAGTTCCATTATAAATTATTGAGTTGGCTATTCTTATCAATTTCCGATAACCTTTCTAAATTATTAAATTAATTTTATGCAGTAGCCTATTATTAATTTTATCTTTTTTAATAATTTCTTTTTCAATATTTCTTAGTTAGGTTTAGGGAAAAAATGTTTTTAAGCAGCAAGTGTTACGTGCAAAAATGTTGGATTGCTCTGCAAGAAATCTATATTTTAAAATTATTCAATTATAATTTTATGCATTAAAATATATACAAATTTTTCACATAAAGGAAGGATATTTAAAAGGATGATGAAGGGAAATGGCACGTAATATCAAGCAGTTAATTATTAATTAATTAAATTGAAACATCATAATTTGTTTTTTTTATATAGAAGTGATCCTTAGTCATGGTACTGAGTTATAAAGCTACTATTAGTGAAAATTGTAGGAATCAGATCGAGTGATGAGGTAACCTGAGAATTCATATTTAAATCATAATCTCAGATAGTTGAATTAAATGGGATTCAAGAGAGTCAGTGAATTTATCTATTTTTTGTGGGTCAAAAAAGTTTGTTACCTTTCTCTCAAGTGTCATAAATTAGAGTTTAGTGGATATTGACTAGTATAATAGATTGAAGGATAACAGTAGAGTGAAACAATGAAAATAGAGCATTTTAAGGTAATATGTGTGATCACTTTCATGAAAACGAATTTTTTGGTAAAACTGGCCATTGAAAACATATACTCTAATGGCATAAGCTATAGTTAGCTTTTAGGGATGAAATGATACTGAATGAATTATGACTAATACATTGAATAATGAATTTATTGTTTTAAGAACTGAGCGGAAATTAATAAGAGCTATGAGTAAACCATGAGTAATCTAATATTATTTTAGATTTCATTTTATCTGTAATATTTAAATTAACCTAAAAATACTGCTATTATTTTTAAGATAGCAAATTGATACTGAAATCCTAAGGTGCCTTTCGTACATTTGGTAATGTCTTAGCTTACATGAATATTATATACACATTACTTAGTCTGGTATAATGCACTCTTATTAATACCACTCTCTGAGAGACCCCTAGAAGTCTGTGATTTTTTTAGTTTCTCCTTTAAGAGTTGAGCACATTAAGATGCAGATAATTTTTATAAAAATTTCTTGCACTACTATCTACACTATTTTACACTACTTTCACTTTCACACATTTTGAATTTGTTTACTACACCTTACTCTTCTCTCTATTGAGATCACCTGTCTTTATTCATCAGTAGCTGTGGTAACCTAGCGGTCATGGTCACAGATACGGCTGGAGATTTTTGTCGAGTCTTGGGGTCGAACCTTTGTAACACCCGGCCGACCCGGGTGTCCTCTTGTGCCATCACTAATTTCAAATATTAAACACTACGACACAAATATTTACAGAACCACCAAAACAACTTTCACAATTTATTAGTATATATTTACTATGACACCAATAATTATGCTCTCCAGGTTAAGTTTTCTAACACCTTAGTTCAACCCACCAATAATAATCTAACAGACTCTTACCAATATCTTTTATCGACTGCAACTCCGAATCTGGAACAACTGCTGAAAATACTAGACCGAATCCTTTTCCGAGTAAACTTTACTCGAAGCCTCAATACTAGTCTATAATTCCGCCTTCCTCTTATATAGCACTTAGACTTCACCTCCTCTCACTACAATGCCTCTCTGATCCTCCTTCAGATACTCTACTCCTTCCGACGGAGTTTATATAATTCTTAATTCGACCGCTTCACTTCATTCCTAACTGCTTTGCATACTTCATTATACATCACGTTTCATTTTTGGTTGGGGAAAAGTTGTTTAGTGAAAGCAATCAATCTCAATTGAAAGTCCCCAAGGTTAGTGAAGAGAAACCGCGAATAGCGCAATGTCACACCTTGATGCCAATAATAACCGCCGTACAGCCGGGTCTGATGCACATTGAATCTGTTGAGTCTCAAAGTCTTCCCGTTAAGATGTAATATTTAGAAAAGTTACAGTTTATCTACCTCAAGTGTCGTCCTCGTCATTTGATCGAAGCTCAAAAGTACGAGGTCCTTAGTCAACAGCCCTCGTTTTGCTTCCAGTATGTTGTTAATTAAAACAAACCAATCAATCTTTAAAAATCAGATTAAGTCTCCGGATTAATTCTTTCTTTTTTTTTCTCCCATTTTTTTAAACTAATTTAATCATCACATAGAGTCCAGAAGCTAAGTCTACTATCTACGTCAGGTACGTACATTCCATTAAAAACATTATTTATCTAGAGTTAAATCATAAATTAATAACTACTCATAATTACTGTTAATCATATCACGTACTGTTTAAAATTTAAAATAAAAGTTATTATACTTAATTTACTCAGTTAATTATAGTGAAGACATGACCACTTTCTCTCATGCACAATATTAGCTGTACAGGAATAAGAGTAACCGAATTTATTAATTTCAAATAAGAAAGATCTGGATCTTAACTAAGAAACCTCTAATTCATAAAGTTAGCAGCAGCTTATTTAAATATGTAATAATAATTCTTAATGCATAATGTTGCAAATGAAGGCCATATATATATATACCCCCCATATATATATATATATATATATATATATATATATATTTCTTCATGTAACACTGTAACTGCCGGTCTCGTAAAGATATGCTGATATTAATTTAAGTAGATTGTTTCAAGAGCCCTTCTAGCTTTTACTACAAATATCATTGTAAAAGAGCAATAAAACTCGATTATGTGTACCACATTGTTTGTTAAATATAATGCAAACTTGTCTCAGAAAATGTTTCCACAACACTCGAGATCTGACAAGCACTAGGTATAAAATTATTTCTTAAATGTCATGTAATGCACCAGGGTATGCACTTAAAAAATGAATCAAAATAAGAAAAAAATTGCTAAATATATCCATTATTTTTACGGAAAACTGTATTAACACAAAGAAATACCTATTGCAAATTAATTTATTACCAGTTTGTTACTATTATATTATCAAAAAATATGTTTTCTAGAATGCTATTTGTGAGTCATCTTTGCACAGTTCTAGCAATTAGTGGAGATACCTCCCAATCCTTGTAGTTTCTTGTGATATAATTACATTTTCTTGAGAATATTAACTTTGACACCTACGTTTTTGTAGTATATTTTCGTATTAGTATATAGTATATTTATTTATTTATTTATCTCTCTCGTAGCATATAGTATATTTATTTATTTATCTATCTATCTCTTAGTAAATAGTATATTTATTTATTTATTTATCTCTCTAGTAGTATGTAGTACATTTATTTTTTTTTGTAGTATGTAGTATATTTATTTATTTATTTATTTTTAGTTTCTCTTGCTACACTTGTGTACATGTGATTCAAGCTAATCACATCGAAAAACCCGAAAGTCAGATGGAACGCAAAAAATTAGAATGCTCGTTACCTTACAACTTCCTTTCAGACTTCACACTCTTCCAATAACAGCAAACATATATAACTAACACGACATACAGATTGAATCAGATAATACATACTTATGAGTAGATTTTCCAGCTCGATCGTATGAATGGTTACTTAGAAATGATCTCACATTATATATACATTGACTCTTGCCTTGAACTTCAGCGATAGCGCCACTTCAACTGCTGGCATAAAATCGGCAGGTAAGTGGTTTATACTATCTAGAATTCTCCAGATTTCTTTCTCAAGAAATGGCTGAAATTAGTGTCAAATATTTCGAACATTTAAGGTAATATATTTTCCACTATTCCGCGTCTAAATTCTTAAGATATTTTCTCTTTACTTAGATTTATTCCTATCTTAAATTTGAGCCATATATTTTTGTACTGAAATGAAATGATAAGACTTTGCAATTCACTTATTGCTATAATTATTATTTCCAATAAATATTCAATTATAATAATAAAATAATGATTTAGGAAACATTACAATTAAATCATAACAAATTGGAAACAATCTTTTTTGATGCATATGTTAATTCTAAATGAGCTTATTACAAATTTTATAAAGTCTTGTTCTTCTATCCATAGACTTTCAGAAAATATATTCCTACGTAAACAGCTATCCTGATAGGTAGTGAAAATAACATTAATATTCATTTTCAACATAAAAAAAATGTCAAACAAAGTACAAAAAAAACATTACCAAAGACAACATAATTATATCCAAATATCATAAATACTTCATTAAATCAGAAAGATTACTCAATGTATAAATTCGCAGTTAATAAATTTAAGAAGAAATCAACTAAAATCTAAGAAATGCAATAATATTTATAAAACTTTTTTTAGAATTACTTTCTCGGACTTCCATTTTCACACAAGTTGTGTTATCTTCTTTTCAATAAGGCTACAATATTAATAATTTATTCTGTTAACTATTTTATTGTGTTTGTTTATTTCTTAGTTATCTGGAAAATCTATGTACATTTTGTTTGCTAAATTGACATACCATTTGTTTACGAGGGTCTTAGTGAAACGTGTTGTTTCAGCTTTCTCCTGCTTGTAAGCAATGTTACCTTTCATGCAAAGTCTCCACTTTACGTGTGTTGTTAATAATATTTCATATTCAATTTGTTTACTTACATCTCGCTTCCTGGAAAAGACAGACTACTAATTTTTTGGATGCTTCAGAACATTTGTTAAAATTAATATAATTGAAACATATTATATCTTCTTTTTTATCTTTCATTTGTACGTTAAGGATGTGATTTAATTTTATTTCATGCTTTGTTTTGATTCACTTACTTATATTATCTTCGTCTTTCATTCGCACTAAAAAAAACTCGATATTGTAGCGCATATTCAGAAAATCTTGTTCGAATAGGAATGATTCGAAAACCACTTCTAAAACTCAGGAAATTGATCAACTTTTATTTTTACTGCATTTTCTCAGATTTCAGTTAAATATTTCCTTTATTCATATTTGCCATATGAAGTGTTTCATGTCCAACATTTTTGAAACGTATATTCTTTTTTTTTCTGTAATAATGTTTATTTTAGAAAATCACTCGTTATAATCATTATTATGTAACATAATTTTACGTAATGTCATTTGGACATTTAGCTCCATAACTATAAATAGTTATTTGCATAAAATTCATAAATCTTTATTACGACTTTTCATTTTAAAATGCTTTCAGACAAAATGCTTAGAAAGATATTTCTAACAAAAAAAAATTCAACTGGTTTTTAGCTAATTTTTTCAAAGAAAAATTATATAAAACCATAAATAATCACAAAAATCCAATTTTAAATAAATTTATGTGAATTCACTGTTAATGATGAAACATTGATAGGTATCTATACTCTGTTTCACCTTAACTTGTCAGCACTGATAATACTATGGTGGGCAAATCACAGCCGTTGTCACAGAATCTCGGATTACACTGAGAGAAGAGGGTGGCTAATAACCGATACATTTCGCCAAATTTGGCGAGGAAAGAAATATGAGCACCGAAAATTATTATTATTATTTTATTATTATAAGTACGCATCAACTCCTTGATTTACATTTTGTGCAATCAAACTTACTGTTAAATTATAAGAAGATACTTCATAACTGCTTTTATTTTTTGTGTTTAGTCACACTCAGCTTTGAGAAAGTCCTTCAATCACCCAGGTCTGATCCAAATTGTATATTGATGCATTTTCTCTCTTTAATTTCCCAATTCTTCTCATGCAATTTCTGCGCCATAAAATGGTGCCAAGTTTTTTAAGAAGTATAGTCTGCTTTTTCTTTTTCTAAAATGAAAACCCCATATATTTCAATACCCTATACAAGGTATTCAAGCGTATGTTTATCGAAACAAATATCGATATCATCGTTCAATTCTTTCAGAACTTTATCTAACGTAGGAATCTCATTTCTACAAAAAAAAAAAAAAAAAAAAAAAAGATAGAGAGAGAGAGAAAGGAAATCATCATACTTTAACGGAATCTAAGCCTATTTACAGTACAAGGTCTTTTTTCCAGGAGAACTTAAGAAACTTAACATTTTTTTTTTCTTTATTCAAATGAAAAATGGTTTTTTTAGAAAAACTATTTAGGTGAGAAATCTTTGTAACGATGTGATTGACAGATTCTCGAGGGTGTTCATATCGAAGTCAAGAATAACCATTCAATATGTTTCTCCGGGATCCACTTAGGATTGATTTCCTCGCTTTAATGTTGGATACAGAGTGATCGGTGAAATTCCCTCTTCAGTCATGTTTCGAATGTCAGAAAAATCCCAAGAAAATAGCATGAGATATAAAAATTGTAAGTATGAACGATAACAAAGATGCAAAGCGATTGGTGTAGAAGCGTAGAAAGCTCTCCAGAAATGTTATCTTGAAAACTGGTTTTTCAGCCAAACTGGAAATCTATTACGTCATGGTTTCGACTATATTCATTGGTCTAGTTTAAAAAACAAATGATTTAAACATGTTATTAAAATAATCCTTAAAATCATAAATTTTATAATGTATAACATTTTTAACAAAAATAAAAAAAAATTCTAAATATATCCTTAAAATCATAAATTTTATAATGTATAATATTTTTAACAAATTTCTATACATTTTTTATTTTAAATTCCGAAGCAATATGGAATTATATTTCAAGTGGAAAGTTGCTTTTTCTATTTTTTCCAGTTCTGTCAAGTTAAATTGAAACGGAGTATAATAAAATAAAGCATGTGTCCTTAATTTAATAGATTAAAATACTTTTATTGGACATTCAACAAATAATTGCAACAAAATAATAAAAATGTTTTCTTCAACATAACTAAATTTAAGGTTACATAAGACACATAATTAGAATTAAAGCAGCGTTACTCGATCTGAAATGATAAATTTTAATCAGTTTACTTTTGTGAAGCATTTTCTTCATTATCTGATTCTACAACCATCTTAAAACTAATTAATCAGTACTTCCAAACTAAGCACGTTTCTATTATAACAGATTCGACTCCAATTATTCATATCATGCGTCACAACCAACTAATGCCAAAACAAACAATTATTTCGGATGATTCACTGCCATCTACAGCTTCTATAAACTTGTCGTTATCTTCCATCTTTTTCTTCCCCATTATTTCCATTCTTTTTCGCTTATATCTCCTTATCACTAGTTTAATTCACTGAACATTGAAACTTCCCATAATTTAATTAATCATTTTTTTTGGTTGGCAAGTTGTTGTACTTATATGCGATTCAATGTATTAAATAAACCTGTGATTATTGAAGAGAAAACTTGAATGTATGCAGCATCGCACATTTTTCAGAGAAGAAAAACATAAATAGATTTTACTTCCTCTACAATAATCGTTTAAGGAGAAACATTTCTTTATTGAAATTTCCTTGCGCAAAATAAAAAAAATGTATTCCAATAATGAAGGAAATAAAACGAAATAATTTCAAAGTACAGGGAATATATAAAGGAACTAAAATATTGATACATATTTCTTTAAGAACCTATTCACAATAATATATAGTACTTGCTAAGTTCGAAGCAGAAATATGGTAGACAGACTCATTTTTTCTTTCAATATTAGTACTTATTAATAAAAATAAGGATGAATTTTTTCTACCGAACTTTCATTTTTTCTAGGATTGATTTTTGTTTTTACCACAACGCAACAAGAAATCAGGATTATTTGCTATTAGAGTGATCATAACTTTCTTCTTCCTTGAGTGGGAGATGGGATAAAGCACATTGCAATATAGAAAAGATAGATTCTTTATTTCAGTGTAACGAACTTTCTTTTAATGCCCCACCAATTCTCTGAAGCACAGAATCAGAGATTGTTTACACTTTAATGTCAGCTAGGGAGGCATTTAGAAACAAAAAATTAAAGTGATTCTGAGACTTTCCCTTTTGTTTCTCAACAGCATTTCTTAATACGGAATTGGATGATTGTATAACATATAAAGAAAGGAATATTCCAGTGGAGCTTACTCTTTATGCCAGCGTGGCATACAACATATTATCTATGTAATTTTAATTCGACAATACGATGCATTTCAGGAAACAGCAACTCACTTGTATTTTCATGAAGGTGATTTTAGTCCAATTCTCATCCTAAGAGAGCTCACAATTTTCTTTTCCGAGTTTGATTGAGGGGAAATTAATGTATCAGGTCATTGAAACTTATTTTTTACCACGACTAAACACACAAATACTATAACAATATTTTTCTCTATACTTGCATACTACGTTATTTTTTGCCTTCTTTTGACTCATTCATCGGTAAAGCTTATTTTTCGTAGCTGAAATTAGACAGCTTGTGCTATCTTTACATAAGTTTAATCAATAACTCAACTTGGAAATCACAGAAGAAAACTTTAACTAATATACTATTTAATTCTAAAGTGAGTTCAGGAAAATTAGCATAAATATGAAAACGTTTCATGGTTATTGATTTAATTTGTTCTTACTCTAGTAAGCCTTTCAAGAATTAAAAGCCTTTTGAGAAATGAGAAGAAAGTGCTTATGAATATCTTTTAAAAATTAATTTTCTTTCGTGTTTCTAATTTCCAGTCGAGAATATCGTGAACAGCTTTTTATTGTTAATAAAAGATCTTAACTGGTGACATTTCCTTTGATCTCATATTATAATTTTATATTTTAATTAAAACATTTCCAAATATTATTTTGAAAATCAGAAAGAAATAAGCATGTAATTATATTCACGAAAAGCAAATTTCTCTATGCAGTTTTATTCGTAATTCTACAAGTATACATTCATGTTTAAGATTCCGAATACATAGTTTTTGGTAAATTAGAGGATAATTCGAAATTCCATATGCTATTTAAATTTAATCATTTATAACTCAGAAGAAAAAAAAAGATTTACACTATTAACCTTTGTATGAATTTGCTTCAATTAATATTTGTTTTAAGAATCTCGTTTCTTCAAGTGATTACATTAAATCTTCAAAGAATCTTCAAATACAATATTCGTTATTTTAAGTTTCGATGGAAAAAAAAAAAACAGATGTATTCACGAATTGCAATCTACAATTTTTAATCATTTAGCGACTGCGAAATTATGAATAAACCTATTTACTATGGTTTTATTATTAAGAATATTTATCTGAAAATAAAGGTTTAATTGATAAATTTCACAATTTTGCAATCAAAATTAAAATTGGTTAAAATGTTAAATTTTATTTGTCTGATACAATTTATATATTTACAATTAAGAAACATAATTATACTTGACAGCAACGTAATTATAAGAAACATAATTATACTTTATATATCTCTGCTATTTCTTAGTAATAATTAAACTTATAAATATACCTAGCGGTATATTTATAAGTTTAAAGTAAAGGGGCGATAATTTAATAAGTAATTTAATAATTTATATGTAAAGGGGCGACATTAAACTTCAAGTTTGGATAGTTTGCTTTTTCAGTTTTTATCTCTATGTATTGGTAATTAAGTAGATATATAAGTAACTCTGTTGTTGTATATTATTATAAAATTTTAAGATATATTTATTAAAAGTAACTGAAAGTACGAATTCAAAATATAGATTTGTTTCAGAAAATTGTAAAAATTTTTAAAAAGAGTAAATTACAAATTTGTGGTATTTTCAATATTGACCCGTGTTTCAATATTTTCTCAGTACCATAATTTATAATTAATTAATTTATTTTTAATTAATTATTTATATACAATTATCTATTTCTTTTCTATGTTACTAAATATTTTGTATCAAAATTATAATTTTGCTTTTAAGTGCAATTTATTAACATTTTCCCACAAAATGCATTAAGTATGCAATGAATGCAATTTAACAATTAAATACACTTTAAACCCTTTCTTTCAAATAAATTTAATTTACTGTAGTAACATTTTTTACCATAGAAATGTTCTTTTTCAAATAAACAATTATTAATTTCTAAAGTATCAATTTATGCAAACAAACATTTATAGTGATAGATTCATTTTCTTCAATACTATATATAGATAATGTATCGCTTAAAGAATTTCTATTAAAATTTTAAATGTCGAATTTAATAAATTACACAATTTTTATGTAAATATTTATACTTAAGCCAACAGATCATTTTATAAAAGCGTATTCATTATTTATGCCTCCTTGGATGGCCAGGAATCAGAAAAAAACTTAAATGGAAGAATCGGAGCCAAATTAACAGCATTAACTTTTTGTTGCTTAGTGATCCACGCAATGAAACGCCTTAACAGGTTCGCTTCTCTAACCTTTAAATTTATCACTAAGTAGATGAAAACTGATTTTCTTTTAACTTTCTACTTAAATAGGAAAGAGCAGCTTCAAACCAGTCAATTCTTAATTTTCAAATACAACACTTCGTGTAAGATCTTGTACTTCCAAGAAATTTTTAGAAGATTTTTAGACACAAAAATTATTGCTTCATAAGCAATTTATATGTTTATTTGTTTGTTCTTGTGTCAACTATTTACTTTATCATATTTTAATTTTTTTATACCAAACGCCCACGTAGCATCGTTGAATAATTCGGGGGTGTTCCCTAAGCTGTAACACTGCGACTCTAGCCCTTCGTATATATATTACGCAAGAGAATGCGATAATGCACAGGCAGAATTTTTTTTTTTCTCTTTTTCTCTGTGTAGCTTGGTTGTGACTGTCCTTGAATAGAGTAACATGCATTAGGAGCTTCTTGAAAATGTTTACACTTTCAGCCTGAAGTACGTGAGGAATTTTCATCCAGGTATTTTATCAGTAGTTTGATTTTTCTTTACTAAGATCTGCAAGAACTTTTTTGCTCTCGTTTTTGAGACGGTTCATTTTATATAATTGAATTTATATATATATATATATATATAAATTGTTTAAATATAATTCTAGTTAATTTTTTTATATTGTAAATTAATTCTATTCAAAATGGTGCGTAAAGGTTAAGTCTTTCCGAAGCACTGAAGGTGCTTCAAGAATTGACGTCGGATAGTGAATTAGAAAATGTAGACATCAGCGATACTGAGGAATATGCTCATGATCCATGGGAACAATTGGATAATATGATACTTCGGATAAAAAAGATTAAATGGATTTGTTTCAACCAAGCTCCTCTAAGCAGCCCGAAATTCCTATTTGGAATCCATAACAGGTAATTCTGAAAATATTCCCAGATTTTATAGGTAAATTTGAGCCAAATAACAAATTGTGGGATATTACCTGAAAACCGTCGATAGTATTCTTTCAAGAAATTCAATTAAAGGTAATGCAGAAGATGTGCATAGCGTAGTTCGTAAGCGAATCCACAAAAAAACAAGTTTTATGTGCAAAACCTGCTACATTGGTTTGTGTTCCTTCCCAATGGGTTTGACATGCTTCTAAAAATATCATGAAAATAAAAAATAAACCAATTTGTAAATATTTTTGTATAAAAGACTCGTGTTTGCAGAACTTTAAATATATATTAATCTAATATCCATAAATAATCATTTAACTGATTTTCGTGCTTCACTGGAATGCTCACTTAGTCACACTTTTGAGATTCCTAGTAGCGCAGTGTTCCAGCTCCTGGACCAACCACAGATTTAGAAGAGTAAGAGCAATCTTCACAGAAATCTGCGCCCTCTTTTAAACTAAAATAGGCTACCTAAAAAATTGTTGTCAAAATTTTAATTTTAAAATTTAGTGCCCCACATATGGTTTTAAGTCAATAACGTATTTCAACTTATAATTTATAAAATTGTTATATTACACTTACCATATTACTATTTTTCAAATAAAAATTATTTTTTGATAGAAATATTTGTATCATATTCCTTAAAATAGCATAGAAAAATATATGTGGTATAATTTATTAATATTAAATTCCTTAAGTACATAGTAATTTATCATTATATGGTTAGTGACTATGGTGAACTGACTTCAGATTAGAAGGTGATTAAACTTCACACAAAAAGAGAAGAAACATACATAATTAACAACAACTATGCTTTTATTAAAATCATTTAAAATAATGACAAACAGAAGAGAGAACCGTGAAAACAAAATGCGGTTCCTTTCTCATCCCTCTTATGATGTTCATATTGATTTCTGAAGTCACCTAGGCCACTTGCGGCCTTCAAGCCCATACCTTGCATTTGTGGTGAAGAAAGGCTGTGTGTGGAGGATTTATAATGTTTTGAAGTTAGTCAGTGAAAAGTCTTTTGAAGAGTTGACATTTGAAGCGTTGAAGAGATACACGGGGAATTTTAAGAGGAACTTTGAATTTTGATTACATTTCCATTCATTTGAAGGTATGGTACTAAACAAGCTACCACTAAAGGGGGGGGGGAAATTAAATGAAAAATTATTGAAGAAAATTAAAAAGCTTAATTTGAGTGCACCGTTTGGGAATGAAAGGAAGTCATTGTTCGGTGAGTAGGGAGTGGAGTAGGTGAAAGTGCAGAAGCTCAGACCTCGTATGCTTTCCAGTGCTACCTTATATAGCGATAGCAGAAGGACTACAGCTCATTTCAGCTTCACTTCATTTACATTGGCTTGCCTTGCCAGAATAGCCAGTTCGTCCTCATAGTGATAGAATAGCAGTAGGCTGGTGGTGATTACCAGTCACCACAGTACTCCCCTTGCAGTTACGAAGATGGTGAACGCTGGAATCGGGCTACATGATGGGAATGTCTACCAAACGAGCGATGACAGAAGAAGAATGAAGAAAAGAGGTCTCCTTGTTGACTGCGTTTGTAAACATATGAGCTGGCTTCAAAATATCTGATTAGTTGCGTTGAGGGTTATGAAAGGTGGATCTGAGCATTTATCGCAATGCTGCAATAAAAGGTCGGGTGAGTTGTGCTGAGGATGAGGAAAGATGGATTTGATTGTCCAGTGCAATACTTCAGAAAGTCATCTTAGTACGCCCAAATGAGCTGCGGACGAAAAAGTTTCAGATTGATTATCCAGCATAATATTTCAAAAATATTCTCATAAGCAACGCTATGGATGATGAATGTAAGATTCGAGAGTCTAGTGCAATGTTACAGATAACTATGAGCAAATGCACTGAGGACTAATGCAAATCGCATGCAAATAAAAATGTGCGAGTAAGATTTCGCCTCATTTCAAAATCTAAGTCTAACCGAAGAGTACGATAAGTGAGTATTGTAGAACCTTTAGCTGCGTACAGTTTAATATCGAACTGTTCAACCCATTCAAGACCGACGAAAAGAGAAAGTACCGCTGTCCCAAGCTTGCACGCACGGAACCGGGCGATTTTCCTCGTTGAGCCTAATTTCAAATAAAAATTTATATAAAATCATCAATTAAATTAAATACGCTGAAACCTACAGATTATTAACATTGATAACATCTAAATTTACGTTAGTAAAAGTTTTGTATTATTAAAAAAAATAATCGTGAATTTTAGAGAAATTATATTTATTTTGATAAAGTAAATTATATAGCTACAAAATATAACAATATAAATGAGCAAAAAAATTTAATTTACGATTATTTGAAATATAGGTAAAATATTAGTAAATTGAATATAAAAAATGTAAAATACATTAACTAAAATTACTAAAAATTTACTTACGCTTTTTACTTAAAAATACTTAAAATTTGAAGCTTTTGATACATTTCGAAACACTGTTCAGGAAAAGTCCCTATGTTACAAATTTTACATTTATAATAAGTCAATTTGATTTTTTTTTCTTTTAAGGATCTTTTTTTGCACACAATACATTATCTCTTTGACTTTTCACTCATATATTTCATTCTTTTCGCTGTGATAACAAAGATAAAACTGACCCCAAAACATACAATACCATCTTCGAACGATAAGTTTACTCCCAACCCTAACCAATAAACATTTTTTTTTATTTCCTACAATCCATCAAATAATACAGAAACATCCAATTCGTTGAAAATCACAGCCCTTGAAATTCGCAATCCTACCCAAAGAAGCGAATAAATGCTGTTATTTACATTTTCAAATTCCCCTAGTTCAATATCAAAAACATACAAAAAAATAACTCAGAACCAAAAGCAGGAATTGAAGGTCAACACTCTGTGGAAAGATTTTTAAAAATTTAACGGACTTTAACTGCCATCTAATGGCCCTCGAAAATTCAAATAAAACGTTCAAATTTGAAATCACATCAGTGTGATCATGAGCCCGGTGGCACGCAAACACCAGTCACAAATATGATACTATGGACCATGAAGGGATATTCGCGCGTCCTGAATGGGTTAAAGAACTGCAGAAGGATTTGTAATGATGTCCATAAACTGCTGGAGGAGGTTTGGTAATATTATTCAATTGAGGTGGTATTTCAAAAAAAATCCGTGATACAGGATTGAAAGCTTGAGCTCAAAGCTGCAATAACGGTGTGGAATTTATTATACTTGCTAGGGATAGCAACAATAGTAAATTGAGATTCGATTTGGTAAGACTGAAACTGATGATCATTTTATCAAAATGCAGTGCTTCGATCTCCACGCGAGAATAAATACGTTGATACAGCGACAGCAAAGTCAGAATTTAACATGGTTATGAGAAAGTAATGATTGTGAAGTCCAGAAGGGAGCAAACAAAGTAATGGCACGGGAGCCAAATCCGGTCGTTGAAGGACAGAAAAAATAGACTGAAGTAAAACAGACTCAAAATGATGAAATGAAAAATCTCCAAAAGAAAGAAAAATGTCCTTTCAAAAATGGTAAGAGTCCATAGTGTGAGAAACCAAAGGGTGCAATACTTATTAAAAGCATTTAAAAATAGCGTAAATGAAGGACAAACAGAAGAGAGAACCGTAAAACATGAATGCGTTCCTCTTTCACCCCTCGTATGCTTTCTTGTGCTACCTTATATAATGGTAGCAGGACTGCTGTTCATTTCAGCTACACTTCGTTTACACTGGCTTTCCTTGCCAGAACCGCAGGATCTTCCTCATAGTGGTATAATAGTAGTAGGCTGGTGGTGATTACCAGTTGCTATAAGTAAAATTTATTTGTACCACAAAAAATTAAAACTTTTGTTTTTAATTGTTATAAAATACTGAAAAATAAAGTAATTACTTTATTAAATTATCTACAGTGTACAATAATATAGATTAATCTCATCAATAAAAATACTTTTTTTAATCGGTACTTTTATAACCTTGCTGAAAATCCGCGTAGTCTTTCAATTCTTAACAGCTTCAAAATAGGATTATTTACTACATAAACTTTCTACAGCTTTATGCTTATAATAAAAATTTAAAGATATGAGACTCGTATGCAGGAAATAGAAAAGAGTGGTGCAAGTTAAATTTCATTTCTTTTAAACCTCACTCCGTTTGTTATTTGTAAATCTAAAAGAAAACCAATAACTCTAATAGAAAAAAAAAATAAAAGTACTGAAATTGTTAAAACTTCTTTGAGTACTATTCCACTAATATCAACATAAAAAAATGTGTGACTTTAATTTTAATTTTATTGTACATATTAAGATACTTATAATAGAGTTAAATGCTAACAGAAATAATACTATTAATTATGTAGAGCCTTTATACCAGTTTAAATGGATTGAATCAATAGATTGTTGTCGCAAATCTGAGCAACTTAAGTTATAATTCAAAGTTAATTGTGCCATAAATACATTCGGAATGAAATTATCTCTGTTTAGAATAATATATCAAACAATATTAGAAGATCTACGCTTTAAAGGATAAGAGTAGATAATTTGAATGGGATATTATTACTTTTACTTGACATACATACATCTATTATACTTAGCATAATGTTCCATTTTCTTATTTGAAAGAAAAAGTTAAATTATTACTTTCAGCTTACTTATTAAAATAAAATATACTTATTTCTTTCCTTACATTGAACTGTTACCAAGCAATTAAACTTTATTTAAAATTTATATATATATATGTATGTATATATAACATTTATTAGCTATTTATTCACTTAACATTATTAGAAAATTTACAGAATTGTAATTGCAATTTATTATACAACATTGGGATGAGATCGAGCATTATTCTACAATTCATACAAAAGCAGGATCGGACGCAGTGTGAGTAAGTAGAGTTAAAAATTCAATTTAAGGAATTAAGAAGTTCGTGAACACACATACATTTTGAACTTACTATCTGAGAGAGAGGTATTATTTTCATAGCATATTTTCAGTTAAGTTACCTTAAAAAGGAATGGAAGAGTAAAGAGTCAAAAGACAAAGGAAATATCAAGTCATACATTTAATATTTGTGACGAAACCTTCCTGACTGTAGCCGAGACCTTTTTAATGAACTAAATAAGGTGTAAGTGTCACTCGCACGGATATTGCTTGTAATTATTTATTTAGCCTTTAAGTACTGAATACATTACAAGATTATTTGTACAGCTGGCCAATAAACATAAATTGGTGACCTTTAAATTATTATAGACTTCTCAGGAGTTACACCCGAGATATAATTAGCTACATAGTTTAATACCCATATTAATGGAAATACTTTTGTTAATAATTTAATAATAAAACGGAAAACATGATCCTCTAAATTTAATTTCTTTTTTGCATAGTTTATATTTTTTCAGTGAAAAAAATGTGATTTATATACACTACTGATCATTAAAATTGCAATGCCATGAAGAAAAGCAAATACAAGAAACATATTTATTTCAGGTAAACATAATGGTTAAATTTGCAAGTAGTTTCGGGATTACCTGGGGAGGGGATAATTAGTAGAGACACTTTCCACCTTTTGCAGCTAAAACAGCCCTAGACCGGTTGGGCACAGAATCTTTCTGGACATGGTAGACAGAAACAGGTGATTCATTCTGTGCTGCTTCAAGTTTATGCCACACCTCATCAGCAGTACGAGTTGAGAAGGTGTGGCGGACCAGCCACTCAGCAACTCATGTGAAAATATTTTCTATAGGTGACAGATCTGCACACCGTGCAGGGCAGGGCAACAATCGAATATCCTGTTTATAGAAGGCCAGAATACGACGTGGAACATGTTGTCGTGCATTCTCTTGGTGAAAGATGGCATTTGGTTGGCCTCGAAGATAAGGCTCAATCACTGGACGTAAAGTGTTACAAATGCTCTGATCTGAGTTCAAATTACCGTCTATCCAAACTAAACACTATTTGTTCTGTTTATTGAAATAAAAGTAACTAAAACTCTTTTAAAAACATTTCTTCAAATGAATGTAACAGTACAACCTAATAAAAAAAAACTTGAGCAACTTGCACAAAATAGTAAGAGTAAAGTTGATTATAATCGAGAAGCATTCTTGAAACGATATTTTTGTGGGATGCACCTGGTGTTTAAAAAATGATTTACCAATGTATAAATCATATTTAAAATAATTAAGACCTGCACCGAGAAAACGTACCTGTAATCAAAGAATCTTTTGTTACATGTAATCTTAAAATTAAGATGAACGGAAATAATTTAAATTAGTTTTCTATCTTTATTTACAAAGTTCACTTTCTTTAATTAATGAATAAATTATTTTTAAAGATAATATGAAATACCTTACTTTTACCTATTTAATTAAAAACAGTATTATGCATGTATTGATACATTCATATAATATCCACTATTATTAGAACGCCTTTCATCGTAAGAACATCCCACGCCTGAAGTTTATATTGCACACTGATCGGCTTAATTTTAACTGAAAATAATGTACAGTTCCATAAATAGAAAATTAATCGAAGGACATTACATATTAGTAAAAAATACATAAAATTAATCATCAAGATCTTTTAAGTAGCTTTTATTACTTTTTTAAATACTTTTTATATAATGAGTAATTTTTTTCTTCTTATAAAAATAGGTGATTATTTTCATTTCGATACTTAAACATTATTTTTAAAAGGTTTAATTATTATGCAAGCCTTCATAATGATAAGAAAAAAAATATTTTGAAGGAACTATTTATTTTAAGATGAAGCAAATAAGCTTCTTTCTTCTCATAATCTGATTCTTAATGTATATAAGTATTTCATATTTTTTTTATTACCATGAACTATTAACGGGGGTTTAAAATAAAATAAAAAAAAAACCATTATATATTAGCTTAAAATGACGTTGCTTTTAATTTTAAGCATATTAAAAGAAAGGGATCATAATGTAAGAGGTAATAAACGCTCTCTTATTTCCTACAGTTACTAAAGCTATCATTTACTTTACATCATTCCTACCGTTATTTATTTATTTTTTTTGCTGTTAGTTTCAAGTGATCACGGAATTTATAAAAAATATAACCTTTTAACTGCTCAATTTTTTTCATGAGAGAAAAAAAAATGACTTGTACGTTTTATAAAATATTTTATCCAGTGACAGTTAATGATGTAATCTCCGTTAATACATAATTATAAAAAAATACATGTGTTAAAAGAATCCCTATTTAATTAAAGATAATAAACTTCTTCTCAAGTACAGATTACTTTTGCATTAATATTGTTTTTAATCAAAGAAGTACAAAATAAATTAATATATTTACAAAATATATTAATGACCCTTATTTATTCAATGAAATTTTTATATTTTACAAAAAGTAAACCGCTGTTAATTTTATTCATCCGCTGACTTTCTTTTTCATCACATTCGCTTTAACTTCATTTGTTTTCCTTTCTCTCTCTTTCTCTAAAATTTATATTCTCAGTAAGTTAATACGGCCTTAAGAAACATGTAATAGCACCTCCAATGAATGTAATCAGCTGCTGCAAATCATTTTCATATTAATTTCCTTTTGACATCTCATTCATCCATTCATTGGTTTCCCGGTTGCGTCGCAAATATTTATAAGTCCAATGGTGGTATTCCTCCAATCCAAGTGTGAAAACTTTCTTCCAATTTAAACTATACTTCCATTAGTTCAGACACATGATCGTTCTGAAACAATCACAGGTATTCTTATTATTCACAAACTCTTACTCAAGCTTTTGATATAATAAATGTAATTAGAATGAATTTCACTCGAAAGTAAATTAAATTTTACGATTGAAAGATCTTAATTTTGCACTCTTGGTGAATATTAACTGCTGGGGAGTGCAAAAAAGTAAGATTTCTCAATTGTAAAAATATGTTTAGTGTGGTTAAATTAGAATTATTCTTATTATAATAAAAAGAGAAATAACTGATTAAATAAATGTTCAAAATGGGGTAGTCAAAAATATAAGGATTATCTGATGGCAATAGAAAATCCCATAATTTTGCTTAAAGTAAGCAATCATTCCTCTAAGAAACCTTTCCATATATTTATCCACAATTTTATGTCTTAATATACGTTTATTAATAAAACTTTTTTTTATTTCTATATATCTAAGGATTTTTGATTTATATAGCATTAAATTTTTGTTACTCTCAAATTAAATTACTTCGTTTATGAGAGAGGATATATTGTCTCAACAAAATTCAGTTGATCTTACGCTGTATATGAGCTTTATGTAAAACATATATCCGACAAATATATAATTCTAAATTCATTATACATGTTCTATATATGCATTATAAGTTAAATATGTATTTTATTAAAGTATAACATTAAGGCTAGAAATAAAACTTGTAATCTATGTTATTACATGTCTAGAAAAGTTTTTCATTTCATATAAATATATATTACAATTGAAGAATGGGTTTTGATAAATATGCATTATAAACACAAATAAATAATTTTAAGCATATCACTATCTTAATTATAAAGCTACTTATTCATTTAATTATCGAAAATGGACTAAAGTTTTGACTTTATTGTCCCCCAAAATATGTGAAAGATATACACTATTTGGAGCGTTATACGCTAATGCATTCATCAGTATGCTTAATAGCTTAAATATTAACATAGCAATACAGAGTATAAAATAAACCTACATTTCTAAAACGCTTGCCTTCCTATCTCAATAATAGCTCATAAAGGCATCGATTCACCGAAATAAAACCTGTATACCACTAATATAAACATCTAATGTTTTCTAGCGCCTCAGTATCTCTTCCATTCACAGCCACCGAGTCTCTAAATGTCCTCGAAGCCCCCTGATAACTTGCGTATGATTCGACAAACCCAGTTCATTACTTCCCCAATCCAACAATTTCCGATTCCCATATCGGTCCTCTCGAGCCCAAAATATGCATCTATTCTGAGTAGTTCCGTGATACGGAAGGGTGTCGTAATGGAATAGCGAAAAAAATGAAGATAAAAATAGTGCAAGGAAGGGTTTTGTGCAGTTTTCTTTTATATGTCACATGGCGATATAATAAAAACTCAGTAGGACAATATTCTTTTCCGAAGTAAATCCAATACCTGAAGGGGAAAGTAAGATTTTTTGGTTTTATTTTTTGGAAAAAAGACGATTCTTTCGGGTTTCACTGAATACAAATCAGAATCCATTTGGTCTATGTATTGTTTTCAGCTAAATTCTAGTATATCGGTTTCTGTCATTTTTTCTCGATATATATTCTTATATTTTTTATTCTATAATTCTCCTTAATGTGCAATTCTCATATATACAGGTCTTCTAAAAACAAATATAAAGCACGTTGTAATAGAATTTGTAACTGTGATATTTTATATTTTTAAAGCATAACAAATGGATCAATAAGTTCCGAGACTAACCCAGAGATGGCGCTCGTAGTAAACCAGTAACCAGATCTTTCTAGAGTACTAACCTTTGCTTGAAACGTGTCAAAATTTAAGTCCATCGGACCAGAAACAGCTGAGTTATCGAGGTTGGAGTAAAGTCGTTTTGTAGTTTGTTTAAAAAATGGAAAAAACTGAGTTTCTCGTGTTCTGATAAAACATTGTTTTTTAATGGGTAAAAACACCGTGCAAGCGAAACAATGGATTGAAAAATGTTACCCGGACTCTTGTCCATCAAAAGCAACGATTTGTCGGTGGTTTGCTGAGTTTAACCCTCTAAGCGTTTCACACGCTTTTTTCCGTGCTGTTCGAGATATTCCGAAAGCGTTTGCGCCGTATAAACCCGTGTGGCTGTGAGCGCACCGAAAGTGTCAGAGCCGTGTTTTTTCGCCATCACAGGATGTATTCGAGATCGTTTGCGCCGGGTTTTTCTGCAATTCCTTCCCCCCTTTTAAAAGTTTTACATCTTGTTAGATAATTAGGGAGGGTTGCGGACACACAATGAACTTTGACAGGAAATTTTATGGCTCACAAGGGAACCCCACTCTTGCCCTTAGGGCTAGAGAGAGTTCCATTGAGACATTCGTTCAAGAGGGGAAGGGGAAGATTTCTTTTCAAGTGTGTTTGTCGGTCAGCTTGAGTTGGGATTTTATTGGGTTTATGAAAGAAATGCGTCCCTTGACCTAGCTTTCGAGATAAAAATTTTTATTTAAACCAGTCCAAAAAACGCTTTAAAGTTCAATCACAAAATAAACTAGATTTTAATCCCATTTTTTAATTAATATTCTTTTGGAATTTTAACAAATTTAGATAGAGTAGGAAACCTACTGTTTTATATTGCTGGACAAATTAATCTTTGTATGTTTTCTTTGATTGCTAAAAACTCACATTTTTTATTTTTCCTCATATTAAAAAATATCAGATAGAGTTAAGTTTTTATGTTATTTCTATAAATCTCGAAAAACATCGCTAAATATATATCTATAAAATGTTTGTTTAAATACAGAGAATGTATGAAAACAAGAAATACGTTCTATTGTTTCATTTGTGTTACTTTATTCACTACTTTCAGTTTTTAAAATAATAATTATTTCCTAATAAAGTGTCATAAATTAAAAAAAAAAAAGCGAACGAAACAAAATCAGAAACGATTTAAGATTTTCAATTATTACAAATGAATAATTTTTAAGCTTCTGTATTTCTTTACTTTTAAAAATCTCTAATGCATGAATAAAAATAATACCAAAAATTAAACTTTTTTTTAAATCTATTAGTTTTTTTTTTCATAATTTCAAAGCCAGGTATTCAGGATAGCTTACGCATGATACTCAGTTTTGTAATGTTAAGTTTTGAAATACATCCGAATTTTAAATAACTGAACTACATCTTCCCTTAAAGAGAAGAAGAATGCGATTTCCCACTCAAACTCATATTTTTCAAACTTGATTTTTGAAAAATTAGTAATTAATAGCGTCTGCACACATTTATATTTGTTCATACGTGTAAGTATCAACTGTACTTTTGCACAGATACTTTTGATTACTAATTATTTGAAGATTCAAATTTAAAAAATATTCATATGTGTAAAATCCCTTATAATTTATCTTCTGTTAAAGGATAATTGAAGTACATGTAATTAAAATCCGGACATTTTTCGTAATCTTAACATTATACAACTACGAATTTTACATAAGCTACCCTGAAAATCTGCTTTTCAAATTACATCAAAAAATATTTATGTATGATAAATACAAAGTTAAAAATTATTAATCACATAAATTTACAATTCTATGAAAATATAAAATATAAAATTCAAAATTTAATAAATTTCATCACCAGCATATTTTCATATATTCCGTAAGTTTTTTACAAATCAGTTAAAAACCGCACGTCATTAGCAAAAAATATGCTGAACAATTTGATGAATATAAAATAAAAATTTTACTTGGAAGCAAAGCTGAGATGCTAAAACTTCGGTATACAAAAATTATGAGCATATCTACAATAGTTTCTGAAATAATTATTTTAAAATTCAGTTAGAAATTTGTTCGTTATATTATACGTAATATTAAATAAAGCGTCAACATAATAAAGTAATAGTTTGATGCATTCACAGATTATTAAAAATAGATATAAGTGACATTATCGCAAATGTTAAAAATTTTATAATTTTAAATTCAATTATAATTTTAAATTAAACTGTACACTGTTATATATACACAATATTGTGTTTCACAAACAATTTTTTCTCAAATAACAAATTGTTCTGAAAGTAGGCATTAAGGTACTTTAAAGAAATGTTGTTTTGTTTAAGCATTTAATATAAAATATTTTTTTTTTTCTTATGTGTCTCTGATATTTTTAACATTTGTAACAATTAAAATTATTGCTTATAGACGATTCTTTGCATTTTTTTTGTAAATTGAATGAACACTTTGATTACAATTTTGTTTATTTGAGAACATAATAACACTGATTTATTTTATTCATGAAATACCAGTTTGAATAAATTGACTCTTTTTGTATTTGTTTTAAAATATGTATATTATATTGAAATTTAAACTACCCAAAATTATACCTGATTTGTTATAAACGAATTTTTGATCTAATAAACACATATAACTCTTTTTAGGTACAATTTGTAAAATGGACTAAAATTAATAGATGAATATTATTTTTACATATTGTGAATATTTTGCACTGAACTTAAACATATATTTTAGTCCCTTTAAGGTTGGAGAAGCAAATCGTAAGCAATTTTGCATTCATTTTGATATTGAATATAAAAAGCTCCTCGGCTATTCAGAAGTGAGCTGGTTTACTTTGAAACCAGCACACAAATAGAGTGCATTTTGAAATTATATGATCCGCTTCGGTCAAGTTATTTAAATTTAAAAAATACCTTACATTTGGAAAAAAAAAAACATCACCTTTCAATAGATCAAAACATACACTCTCTTTTCTCTACAGCCAGACATTATTTTTCTGTAAAACTACCCAAGAAATTAAACATCATAACATTTCAGCTGCAGTTTATTTTATTCCGATGTAGAACGAGATATGATGATAAATTCGTACCATTAATACTAAAGAATAAACTAACAATTATGTATGGTTATATTCCTGGGATTAAGAATACATTTCTAAAATTTAAAATTGCTTACAAAATTTGTTATGAATTCTTTGAGGAAATGTCTGTCAACTTCACTGATCTAAAGTGTTTTAAGTGTACTGTTTTGAAAGACAAATTAAAAGGGAAAAAGTTTCTCTCACTGCCAAATTTGTAATAACTGATATGTAAGATGTAGTAATCGATGACAATTTTCTGTTAAAAGATATAATACGAATATATATTTAAAGTTTGAAAACACCAAAGAAACAGAAAGGTGAAAATTAAAATGTGGGATTGAAGATGGCTAGAAATATTTTGACATTTTGAAGAATATGTACTCCATTAAAATTTAAAATTTTTATTGAATGTAAAATATATTACCTTTGCACAAAAGTTGATGTAAATCGGGTATTTCGCTTAGAGCAGAGGTATTCAACCTCTTGCACTTTGGGGAACCTTTTGAGCTTACCATTACCTTCAAGGAACCCCTTGATCAAACATCAGAAAAAATAGGATATCAAAGCTCTTTATCCTAATCAAATTTACAAAATTATTATTGCATTTCAATTTTTTTTTTATTAGAAACGTCTTAGTAAGATTAATGAATGTTAAGGTAGCGAAAGTTTTTTTTTTTTTTTTCTAAAATATGGCCTATGCATAATAAACAAAAGCAACATTTTTTTTAAATATAACAAATAATGAAAAAAAAAAAAAAAAGAATTTTAATGACTTGACCATGATTGTTTTTTATTGCAAAATATTTTTACGTCTGTAATAATTTCTGAAACCATCAACCTAATGTCTTCTTCAGCATCCGACCTATTTCTGTATTTTGTTTTTGTCGCAGCGTACAAAGAGAAAGATTTTTCGCATATATAGGTTGAAACATATGATATTAGATGTTTCACAACTCTTACGGCAATTTCATGATATTATTTTCTATTGTCAATCAAAAAATACATTATAACACTTAACTAACTTTTAATTTCAGTTGAGTGTACATCAATGTGATATATCAATCAAACTGTTATACACTCAATTTTTTCTTTTGTTGGGAGTTCGGAGGTTTTCTTCTTTTATTGGGTTTAGTTTAGTGTTTTCTTATTAACGTCGCACTGGAAGCAACACGAGGGCTATTGGCAATGGACCTCGTAATTTTGAACTTCGGTCAAGTGCAGAGGACGACACCTGAGCTGGCACCCCCTCTCCTAACTTCCACACCACACCAACTTCTTTTATTGGGAGTTCAGGGAATTAAAAGTCTTAAAAAGATTTTTGATCCAAGATAATTTTTTATTTTGAACAGGATTCAAAAAATGTTTTTTGCAGATCTGATATATGTTTGACCAAACTAATTTTTACATTTTTATCGGGATCAGCGTTACCGTCCACTAAAATATTATGCAAATTACTAAAGCATTTAATATTATCTTTCAAAATAAATTCTGTTTAAAATTTCAATTTTAAAACAGTGGCGCCAATTTTACTTCATACCTTGAAAATAATGAATAAGTGTGCATTCTTCACCTGATCCAAAAAACGCCTAAATGTGCGACCTAATGCGTCTCGATTACTGTATTTGAAACACGTGACTTTTACGAAATTTAAGATTTTATTTTATCCTTAAAATATTTATTGATATTTATTTTTACAAGCAAACTGCTTCTGAGAATTCAATCTTCTATTAAAATTAAACTTTTATGACAATTCTGGCGCTTTGATTAAGCAAATAGTGCTTGATAGCAAATACTAATCATTAATTTTTTTCAAAACATGCAAACAATTTTGTATTTTCTTGGTCTCGTATTTAATAATGAATATAGGGTGCTTTTTCTAGGTTAAAATCGTAATATTAAAATTTTAAAAAAAAGTTTTTAAAAATTACAGAAAAAAGAATTTTTCTATTGTTTGAAGCAAACAAATATTTTTAAACTATGAACCCACCAATTTTTATCAAGAAATATTTTTTTATTCTTCATTTGTTGGAACGCTTTTATTGAAACTCAATAGATCGGGCGAACATCTTCCAAGTTCTGATCTGTGAATAATCTGAACCCAATTCCTGCTTGCTTGTAGCCTGCCGTACAAGATTTCCCCTAGGCAACGAAATCGCTTATCTAAGCATCGGATCTAAGCAATTAAAATGCCCAACCCAAGGGGTTGTGTCGACCACCCGCGTCATAAAAGGGGGGAGGAACAGGAGGCTCTTGCATTTTCGAAGAATTTGTGAATGGAAAGGGAAAACTTTTCGGGACCTTTAGCTGTGCCTAAGTAGATCGCTTTCGGTATAGCTTTACACAAAAAAGTAAAACGCTCGGAGGGTTAAACGTGGTCGTACCGACACAACGCTCGGGTAGACCTGTGGAAGCCGTTACACCGGAAAATGTGAGTGAAGTGACAAAAATTATAATGAAAGATCGTAAAGTGAAGCTCCGTGAGATTGCTGAGATGACACAGATATCATATGGAAGTGTATTTACTATCCTTCATGAAAAATTGAGCATGAAAAAGGTTTTTTCCAAGTGGGTGCCGCGATTGCTTTCGATGGAACAACGAGTCGATGATTCAGAAAGCTGTTTATCGCTATTTACTCGCAACAAAAAAGATTTGCGTCGTTACGTGACCATGGACGAAACATGGATACATCACTACACTCTAGAGTTGAAGCGGCAGTCATCTGAGTGGCGCACAGCTGGCGAAAGCCGTCCGAAAACGCAGCAGTCAGCTGGCAAAGTCATAGCGTCAGTTTTTTGGGATACGCATGGCGTGATTGTCATTGACTTCCTCGAAAAAGGTAAATCGATCAACAGTGATTATTATATTGACTTGCTGGTGCGTTTGAAGGAGGAAATCGCAAAAAAACGTTATATAAAAAAAGAACAATAGTTAATTAGAATATTAGGGGGGGAAAGTAAAAATATTAAATTTAATAAGAAAGCAATGCGTATAATTTAAACTTTAATGAAATTAGACATACGACATTTAGTAGGGCAAATTCACGTATAACAAAGTCAAAAATTAAGTTTTGATAAAACATTTTTTTATTCTTAATTTAGAAAAATAATGTTTTTCTGTATTGTTCTATACCACCATGTAAAGAAATATGCTCAAAATGTAGCCCACATTATGGAATGTTCATTAGGTTTTGTTATCATATATTGTTTTATATGTGTGCTTGATATTGAGACGAAATCGTTTTAGCAAATCATTAGACCTTATTTTATAACAGACATAGGCATGGAACTTTTTATTCTGTTTATAAGTCGGTGAGAGAGATAAATTACATTTTGTGGATATGAATCAATTTACTTCTTACAATGATGTTTATTTTGAAATTTTTGATCGATTCTCATAATTTTATTTGCATCGGTTTTTTTATTCAGAAATGAAAATTTACCGATTATTTCTTCGTATAAGTATTCTTTAAGCATCTAGACATTCAATATATCAATGACATTGTAAAATATATTTCACTAAATTGCCCTCTTTAACAGATCTAACTGAGATTTATTTTCAGAACTTACCTTTAAAGAACATATTTTCCATCAAGGCTACCGATACAGTCGATAGTGTAGCTAAATTAGTAAATAGTGAAATATATAAATTACACCATCCCTAATTGTAATATATTAATTATATTAAAACGAATATTCGTCACGATTGGCGAAATGAATGGAATCTGGAAATTGACACTAAATTATCTCATGTTAAAACCATTATTTTTCATTGTGTCCCAATTTTATATAGAAGAGAGGAAGTTATTTTGACACGTTTAAATACGGACACATGAGATTGACAAATAGACACCTTTATCTAGGGAATGATCACCCTATATTTAGCTATTGTGTTTATCCTCTTATTATAGGACACATTTTGATCGAATGTTCTGTTTTTAACTGTTCATGAAAAACATTTTAATTCTTATACATTTTTTTTTCAGTTAATTGGTGGAAATTCCCAACCAAATGTATTTAAATTTTTATTGATATAAGTTTTACATCATTCACATAACTTTATTATATTGTATTTTTATTTTTTATCATGGAGTAAGGTTTTAAATTTTGTTTTGACTAAAAGAAATTTAATATCATAACCTTGTATTTGGCATAATATATTCTTGAAGGGCTCAGTGCCGTTTATTTATCCAACCAAAGAACAAATAATTTTGTCAAGTACATATGCAATCTACAAGTGAATGTTTTTTTCTTTCGTATCGTCTTCCAAATTTGTCCTCTCTTTGTCGAGGAAATTTGCAAGGGAAATATAAATATTCGCACATGTTTCTAGCATTTCTTTATTATTTAAGCAATATCTTGTTAACTGTTTGGAAATTTTTCAAAATTTCATCCCATATGACTTACATAAAAAAGAACTTGAATTTTTTTAGTTTGCAGGTTCGCTTCTAATTCCTCATTTTTTTTTTTCGTCTTTCACAGATATCGTCTTTAAATCACGTATAACTTTATCAAACATTTCTGAAATTGAAGTTGGCTTAGCTTGTGCGTTTCATTTTGTCTCTGATAAATACTTCAACACATTTTCATTTTCCGAGTGATCCTACCATAGATTTATCGAAGTTGAAAGACAGTTATAAATGTATGTCTACATACTCAATTGCGTGCATATTTTAAAATTGTAAGTGAGGTTCTAGACCATGGGTGTCTAAACTATGACCGTTTGAGGGCCACATTGCAAAAAAAATAAATAAATAAATAAATGCTGGGCCGCATATACAATATTTTTTCAACAAATTGAAATAAAAATTAACTCTATGTAGTTTTATCAAAATAAATTAACTTATTTTTATTACAATTTTTTTTTATTTAAATTAGATATGTATAAGTACGTATTTATTTTTAATTTGTAAAAGTTTCTTTTCATTTAGTTTGGGTTTCATAAAGATGAAAAAAATTCGAATTAATGAGATGGATGAATTTACTTTTGTTGAAAAAGAAATCGATATCAGGTTCAATAGACGAGGAAGCAACTCTTACTGCATTTTCAAGATGTTGGTCAGTGATCTTTGTCCTATTTTTGATTTTTGTAAGCTTCATTCTTGAAAATAATTGTTCACAAATATAAGTATTGCCAAAAGCTGAAAGCATTAATAAAACATGATTGTGAAAATTAGGATATTTATGGCGGGGTAGGTAATCTTTATAAAACTCCAGTAAAGAAATATTTCCAAATTTTTCTTTCAGTTGAATGTCCCTTTGCAGTTCCATGCATTCCATTTGAAAATTTGAAGGCAATTTATTTATTTATAGGGAAAATAAAGTAGAAAATATGCCGAAATACCTCTTTATTAACCATTTTAACGAGTCCCCCATTTTTACCAACCATAGCAGTAGCTCCATCGGTAATGATAGCTGATAATTTTTTCATAGATAAGGAAAACCCTTTAATCGAATAAATCTACAGACTTGGTTGTGTCTTTTAACGATACTAAAGCAACCCTTTCTTCCGTGATATTATAATGTTCATAGATTCCTCTTATAAAAATTGCCAATTGTGCAGTATCAGAAGAGTCAGTGTTTTCGTACATAGCTAACGAAAAAAATTTAAAATTACTTTTTAAAGACTTTTCAACTGAATGTGCAAATTTAAATATTTTCATGATTTGCGTTTGGGCCGCACTTTAGACAAGCATGTTCTAGACCATTTCAGAATTTTTTTTCCAATAAGATTTTGTGAAGTATCTTTCCATTTTAGGGTAGGGTTTTGGTGTTCCTGAGAAAGTATACCCAAAGCAATTTTTTAATTTGCTTATTGGCTAATTCAGCGCTGCATGTGAATCTTATCTCCAACATATGATCTCAGGTTATCAAAAAATATCTTTTTGACACCAAACAATCTGTCGGTTTTGAAAATTCTAACAAACAAAATAAATTTAAATCAATTAAACTAATAAAATATATAGTATCTATAAATGAATTTCTTCAATCATATAGTGATTCTTTTTTCTCCGCAAATTAAAAACATTAATATCTGGAAATAAATTTGGATTTGGAACTTAGATTGCTTCAATAAAATCTGAATTTTACAATTTTTTTTTTTTTTTTTTCCCATTTTAGATGTTTTATTCTTAATTTCTGGTTGGATGTTGAGTACTAAATAGTGACCAATATTTAATTGAAGCGTATATAGGCTAATATAGCATTTAATTATAGAACAAAGTCTTAATTCCAATGACTGATTAGAAATTCTTGTTGATAATCATATACACTACAGAAGTTGGTCTTTGAATAATTTCTTAATTTGCAGCCAAAGTTAATTAGCGATGACGTCATCAATCTCATTACTGAATCTTTTGAATTCGATTAAGACCTCACAACGACCACTCCCCATATTCTTCTCGATGGTACATCATTGGAATCGGAAATAATTCATCTCGCTTTTATTAAAACACAAATTTTTTTCTAATAATTCACAGCTTCAGAAAAATAACAGTCAATGCAACAGTAAAATATAACAATTTCAAATATTACTTATAAAGTTATTTGAATAAATTTCGCATAAGGATTCATTGGTATGAAATGATGATTAAAATATAAGATTTTCTGACTAGCTAACTTATAAATAGTTATGTGATTGAGTTATATTAACGTTGAAATGTTTTTGAATTATTATTGTTGTTTTCCTCATCTCATACTTCGTAGAATAACATTATGTACAAAATATAAATTTATTTTGCAGAAGAAATTCATATATTATATTAAAATCAAATTAAATTTATACATTTCGATTTACTTCCTTTAAACAACGAAAATAATTGCATAGTATGTATAAGATAATTTTTATAAAAATAGTAAAATATATATCTTTCTTTTCTGTTTCAACACTGCGTGTTAACAAAGGAAGAAAGCAGCAATCCAATGATAAATAACTTCCATAGACATGACATTAATTAATCTGTATTATACTCACTGTACAAATTCAATGACGTTGGCAAATCTCTTAAGTAAGATAAGCACTTTTCTTTTTGTTTATTTGAAGGAAGTCTTAGTTTTATTTTTATATTTATTATATTCTTGTTTGTAATAATACGTATTATTTTAGTAACGAAATTTATCATTTTTAAACACAGTACATAGAAAAATGCTGAGTTTATAGCTAGTGAGAATTTTTTTCTTCTTATTATAAAAAAAAAATTAAGAAAATTAATTGAAAAATCGAAATTTATAACATTTAACCATATCAAGAATGTGAATAACATCACACTACTTTTATAAAATATTAAATAATAATACTACTTTATTTAAAGCAGTATTTCAGATAAATCTTTACTTTTATCAGAAAACAATTGAAAAGAAAATGATCCTACAGTTTTATTGCTCTAAAACTAAAGGAAAATATCTATGTTAAAAAATTATATTGATAATTTTTTATAAGTGAAACTCAAGACTGGAGTTTGTTTTCCCTTTCTCATATTCTTTCTAGAATCTTATTTATTTGTAAACTGAAAGTAATTTAAGTCAGTGGTTCTCAAGCTGTTTTGTCGTCCAATCCATTGACTTCAAGAAATAATGATAAAATTAGTTGGTGGGTGGTTAGAGATTTTTTTTGACTGGCTCCTCATGGAACACATTGTGACAGACTCTAGATGGTTGATTTCCATTTAATTAAACAAAACACTTTGTCAAGTTGATTTCAAATAAAACAAAGAATTAAAAAATAACAAAAAGCTTTATGTATGGAGTAAAATCAAAGTCTAGTAAGAAACTAAAAATAATTACCTTGTAAGCTTCTTCTCAATTAAAAATAATATATAAGAAATTAAGATGGAAAATTCCCCTAAGATAATACATTCCTAAATTTATTTGCATTGTTTTTATCGCATTTTCTCGCAATTTCTAATGAATCCTTAAAACGGTATCTAAGTAAAACTAGTGAAGCTTAAATTTTATAGTTTGAAAACAATATTTTGGTACTCCTCGTAATGCTTTGTAGGAAAATATATTTATTCATGTTATATTTACTATATAACATAAATACTCACTTTTGTCTATATCATCTCTAAGTTATGGATTTCCTCTTAAGTAATCAAGTTTATGAATTGTATTAAATTAAGTAGGCTAAATAAAATATGTCACTTACTTTCTATATATTATACATTCTTTATTTTCCTTAATGCTGGAATTCTTTTAATTTTTGACCTAAAAATTCAAATATAAATATTCAAATAACAAAAGTGGATTGAAAAGAATATCAAAATTTTGAATAATATAAATTTATTTTAATATTTCCTGTAATATTTTATATAATATTTAAATTTAATTATCATTCTACCCGAGAGTCATAAGTAATTCAACTAAAAAATTAGCAGTCAAATTATATGCATTGTCTTAAAACTTTAAATCAATAAGAAAATAACACGTTTGGAATTCCAAAAAATAGGTGTACAGGCATAAAAGTAATATGCCATGCCTATAGAATAATTGCTTAAACTATTTTGTTCACTTTTTGCTTACAATTTTGATGCTAATAACGATATAGTTTGTCACTATTGCGATGGTGTGGAACGACGGAACACACCAACGGACTCCTAATCAAAATGTATTCAAATACCACACAAGAAGATTGATTGCTACACATTCTAACGTAAGCAATTTATGTAAAACATTTAAAATAAGTTTAAATGAAGGAAAACATACACACACATAAGCCGACAATCTGATCAGCTAACAATACAACAAAGAAGAAAAAAGCCCCAAATAGAAGAGACAAATAGGTAACTTTGTCTGTAATTCTTCTCGCTTCTTACTTGCTTTTCAGTATTACCTTTAACAACGGTAGCAAAAGGACTTGAGTTCACTTCGCTTTAGTCCACTTCAGCTGACTTGCTTTGCCAGAATGCCTGATTCATTCTCAACGTAGTAGGGATGGCAAGCTGGAGTGGTGAGCCATCACAAGTCACCGCAAAGGTGCTAAACTTATAAAGTTGTGTTACTTCTACCCGACTCTCGTGCCATAGTATAAGTAAATATAACTAAGAGTCAATAACTGATGCAAAGACACGCATGTCTGTTCCAACTGAACCATTTAATTCTCAATTACTGTAATATAATATTTAATGAGTTCTAGCTTTCTCTGGACTCTAAGATTAACCCGCCAATTCAAATATTATAAAAATAATATGCTGTTACGAAACCGTTCCAGTGGGGGTTGCTTTTCTCTCTTAAATCCTCAGCAACAGCTATAGCCTGTGACTACTTTTGATATTATCGGTTTTTGCTAGAAATATACTCATAGTTAATCACATTCTTCATTAACCCTCTACATTTCGCTTTACTTACATATCACTATATCTGTTTTACTTCACTTCATTTCCACCTGCATCTTATTAACATAATCACAATTCATTTCATTTGGGAAGAAATTGTTATTTCATGCCATCAATCTCAATTAAAGTCCAAGGTTAGCGAAGAGAAAACCGCTAATACCCCAACGTCACAAGCTTCAATTGTCATTAGTATATTGAAATAGAGATTTACCTAGAGTATCACTTTTTTGCAGTGTAAGACATTGATTATTATTAAGTTGAAGTGCAACTGATTTTGTTCAGTTCTTTCAAAATAACTGCTGACACATATTTATATGTAATTTTAGATTGTTATGAATTTATCGATTGTTTTTGAGACACATCGACCTTTAAAACTCTGTTTGAAAAATAAAAAAGTGTTTGATCTCAAATATCATACTTTTTAAAGAAAGAAGTGATTCTGTGAAAAAAAAAATTATTGAAGAAAATATTTTTCTTATTATTATCTTTAATTATTATATTTTAGTATATATTTAATGCTTAAATTCAGTAATTAAAAATGACCGATATTCAAACGGCAATGATCGGAGACTTCACTTTCGGCGATATTGAATTCTTATGCAGTTTAGAGTTTCAAGAGTATTCAAAAGAGCTGTCAGAGTGATTAAAGTAAAAGGATAATTGGAACTATACTTAAAATTTTTCAAACAATGTGGTATTAAAGCTGAATATCAGGAACAATAATGAAGTTAACATATGAGGTTAAGTCCTAGTTAATGAGGTCCATTGTCACTAAATTGATGGCATAAGAATTATTAAAATATCTTGCAACCACATAGTTAATTAATAACTAACAAATAGCCAGATAATACAGGAAAACAAACTTTTAATTATAATTTAAAAAGGTAATATTAATAGCTTACCAACAATCACTAAGATAATTTGTTAAAGCTTCTTTTAAAGAATTTTTAATTACTTGAAGAAACTTTTATTCTTCTACAACTACTTATTTAATATAAAGTAACTTCATTATATTTTTATTATACAAGTAGCTGTGTGTCTGTGTGTATACTTGTGTGATGAACTAAACGTTTTTCAAATCACCATACCATACTTATAAGTTGCTGTGATTTTTATTTAAGGTAAGAAAAAAAGAGAACAATCATGAACACTGACTATTTTTTCAGATATATACTTAAGAATAGTTCAGAATAGTTTTACAGAAGGTTTCCTTTGTTATTTCTTGGATAGAAAAGAAGGTTTTTTTTCTGATTCTAAAATTTAAAAAAAAAGTGAAAATAACATTTTGATCAAGGAAACAAAAAATAACGAAAGAAGGTCAATTGAAACTTTTTA
>BMAW01103067.1:9782-20917 GCA_019974015.1 Nephila pilipes
AGATGCATATACATTTCAATTACATGAAAAACCAACGATAAATTTCTATTTCCAATTTTTTATACTCTATAGCGAATCCAATTGAAATATTAGTTTGAATTCTAAGAAGGAAAAAAAAAATAGAAAACTAATTTTTGTTTATCAAAGTAATAATTCCAAAAGCGAAGTCTTAAATCTTTCAAAAGTTTAATTCGGTATCTAAATCTTTTCTCCCAAATGATGTGAATCTACATTATCTATATCAATGATATTAAAATCACGATTCTCTAAAAAAAAGGATTAAATGAATTTGAATTTTGAAATGCAAATATGAAGAGCAACCCCTCAATGTATTTTCGAGCTCCTCAAAGTATTATCATAGTTTTTTTGTGTTGTATTAAATAAAACAAACTCATCATTATGTGGTAGATTTGTAGAATCTAATTTCCGCGACAATTCTGCTTCGTACTTACCACCGTAAAGAATCTTTCAAAATTTCATGAAACTCTTTCAACTTCTCCTCAAGTGCATTTGAATTGATACATTTGTATTAGAATCACGAATATTAAAGAGTCAATTTTCCACAATTCTTTCAGGAAAACTTCATTAAAATAGAAAAGGAGAAATGAATCCCCAGAATCTATGACTGTATGATAATAATCGAAACTATGTGCAGTTTCTTTGTCAATTATTCATGAGTCACAGCTAAACCAAAATTAACTGAATACACTTGCCTGTGAAATCAGATCTTTAAGATATGTGAATTCCCTTTACTATGCATGAGATATTAGATAATTCTCGTCCATTAATTCTTAAATTCTCTACTGTTTATAGATTTTCTAAATTAGAAACAGCCACAAATATTATGCTCAAAAAACCCTTTGCAATAGTATTTGAAAGAACATTTTAAATTGTGAATTCTTACCCGTATAAATACCGTATTCTATTGGCATTGTTTTTGCACCTAAGCAAACCATGAATCATCCTATTGCGTCTGAAAATCTGAATTGTTCTATAATTTTTCACAAATCCTTCTCGAACTAACTTACCGTTTCCTCCGATCGGATCTAAAGTCGCAAAAAACAAACTAATCTTTCAAAATCTTGTAGTATTATTAGTATCTTCTGAAATTTTACTCCGTTCTTAGGCTGTTAGAACATTTTCAGGCAAACATGATGCCACATGGGGTTTTAGAAAATCAGCAGACATCTCTTTCATGTTCAACAGCTTTCCTAATCCCTTACTTCTGTTTCCTGCAAATCGCAGAGACTCAACAAATCAGGAGAATTCTTCACGGCAATAGACATTTTCTTTACAACAAATAGAAAATTTTGAACATAAATCCATACTAAGAGATCTTAGTGGCCAAATTTTATCTTCTGTTGTTGAAGGACAGAGATGATTGCCTATTGTAATAGGAAAACTTAAAAAAAGCAAAGTCTTTACTGGAATCAGATATCTTAGTTTCAAATAGATATTTTGTGTGGAATTTAAATAAAACTCCAGATTCATGAATTTTATCATGGGAGTTATATGTGTATACAAAATTTCAGCTCGCTCCAGATGATGATGATGATGATAGTGAAGTTTTATTGGCGCAAGAGCCAGTGTGGCCATACTGCGCCAAACAAGTTAAATCTGTGATGTAGACATTAAAACATTGAAAAAAGATTGATAGATAAAAAAGTCATGTGAGAAAGTAAAATCTAACTATAGGCGCATGAGCCAAATATGACTATTCTGCGTGAAACAAGAATTAACTGTGGTCTAGACGAGAAGAAATTGAGGAAAAGACAATTGGTTGTCAAGAAGGAGGGTTGGAAATAGAGAAGGATCACTAGGGCATCCCTGGGGAACGTTCAGCTCGCTGCAGATTTTAAAGGAAACAGTTAGAAATTTGAATGCAGGCATGAAGAAAAATAAATTGTATTTTATTCTGACATTAATCTCAATATAAATATTCCTATACAATCTCCAATAAACTACTAAAATAATTTTTAAAAAATATTTAGGCACATTACTCTCAAAATATGAAATAAATTTTAAAGAAATGGAGTGGAAAAACTATCCTCAGTCTATATCATAAAGTACGTCTATACAATGAAATCAAGAAATTTATTATTTTCATTAATTATACTTTAAAAACTGGTTTAAATACAAACTTAAAAGCAATGAAAATTTCTAAAATTTGATCATATTTTTAAACTTTCTGATACAAATTAAATGAGATCACATTTATTACCTCTTTTCATATTAACACGGCCTTAAATTATAAAGTAACATTTTTGTAACTTTAAAATCTATTTTTACATCAAGAATGTTTTTCTGATCATTTTTTTCACATTAATAATAAGATTGGATAGCGTCAGGAGAATATCTAAATGATTGTATACTTCAAATTGGATTCGTGGCCGGCGTTTTTTCGTTCAGTCGCGGGTTCGATCCTTGGTCGCAAAAGACCCGATGTGTTATCAGGGCTGATGCACGTTAAATCTGTCCTCCCGTGCCGTGGTGGAAGTTAGGAGAAGGGGTACCAGCTCAGATGTCGTCCTCGTCACTTGACTGAAGTTCTAAATTACGAGGTTCGTCGCCAATTGCCCTGTGCTGCTTCTAGTGAGACGTTAATAAAAGCTATACCAATTAAATTCTCTTAAAGCTACTCTCCGCTTCTGTATCATTAAGTAAAATATTAAATTTCTTCACATTTTTTTTATCGAATCCGTTACATTACAATATTTTCTTGTTTCACAAGTAATATTATAAATATATATATAATTAAAATATTTTTTAGTCTTTTTTTCACATTTAACGTTAGGAAAATATTTGACTTACGATAAGAGACGTATATTTGTGTCTTCAATTTTTTTTATTAAAGTTATTGAGAAGTGTGGGAATATGGGATTTATCATTTCGTAACATGCTCTTTTAATTAAAATACGAATCATGAAATTGAGATTTCGATTATTTTTTTTGATTAAGATATTTTTTATAAATTATCCTCCTTTGGATTCATTTCATATTTGCACAAATTCTTTCTTATAAAGCGTTGCTCATTGTTGTTAAATTATAATGTTTTATTCTGTTTTGCCTATATTTCGCTAAAGTACTAATTAAATTATTAGCTATTCATAGTTTTTCGTTGTGAATAATTAGTAATTTAGTTTTTTAATACAGGGCTAGAGCTTTAATAGAGTTATACTAAATAGAAAAAAAAGTTCTCAATGTGTCATCATATTACAATTCTTTCTATTTTGGTTTAAAAAGCAGAAGTTTGTCGGAAGCAGAATTCCATATAGGGGAGTCAATTTAAGTGAGTTCCAGGTTGTTTTTGTATTTTACTACATCTATAATATTACAGCACAAGACTTTCAACATCAATTCTTATTTAAAATGTATAGATTTAATGTGTAGGTATCCGGGGTTTTTTCCACTTTCGAAATGTGAAAACTCGTTTTTTCAAACATACGTTCGGATGAACATTTGTAATTTTGAATCCTATTCTGCGCAAATGTTTTGAGTAAATTGTCGGCTTCTTTCAACGTTCTTTTTATTTCTGAAAGCTCATTTCGTAAGATTATGAATGACATCTATACAAATTGTTTGCATGAACCAATTCTTTGATTTTAATGAATTATGAAATGCTCCTGGACATAAGTTAAAAAATAAGTTTGAATTAAGATATGGGGCAGTTACTGATGGTTTCAGCAAAATGGATCCGCTCCACACAATTCAAACCTAACAATAAAAGTTCTTAAGGACTTTTTGATGACCGTTTCATTTCAACAGATCTCTGTCCACTAAGATCACCAGACTTTACTTCGTTAGACTTTTTTTTTTGTGGAGTTATCTCAAAGATAAGGTTTTCCAGAGAAGTCCTGCTAATTTCGATGTATTAAAACAAATCATAACTGAAAAACTCCCGTTAATAACACCAACAATGTTGAGAAGTGTGTCAAAAAACTTGGTTCGATGTGTTCATGTTTGCTTTCAAAATGGTGGCGAACATTTTCAACATTTGCTGTAAGGAATAATAAAGTAAAACATTTGAACTAAATTATATTTTTCAAAAATATTCTCACTAGATTAAGTAATATTGAGGGTCTCCATTTCTCTTTTACTTCTCAAATAAAGTTGTAACAGACCAACAGTGTTGGAAACCGTCTCCCACATTTAAACAAGGTTCAAACAATTATACTTCAGTGTTAAACGCGACGGATGTGGCAACTATTTTAAGCGTAATAAGAAAACCCAACGCGTACTCTTTTAAATTGATTGTCCTTTGAGGTAGGCAAATCCGATGATGCTGAGCGTTATGTGAAAAACGAGAGGATACGAAGCAGTTTTTCCACGAACAGTGGATATATTGACTTCAATCTCTTTGCAATCTGAACTAGATTAACCAATACGTAATAATTTAGTTTACCGTAACACATACATTCAATAAAAGGAAATTAATAAAAACTAATTTCATACCGCTATAGAATGATCAATTATTAGACACAAAATTCCAACACTTTGAAGAGATGTCACAAAAACAAAGAAGCTTGGATATATTATTCCTCGTATGTTCCGATACCTTTAAACCTAAATAGATCCAAATTCCATGCAAGACTGATGGAGGAAGCAAGAAAAACCAAGTAAAGATTGCGAACTTGGGGTGATGGGTTTCATAACAGGACTGCAGTTGAAAATTTTCTCGAGAAAAAAAAAAGTTAACACCTCTTCAAGTGTCGGAAATATTAGATTAGAGGGTGGATATAACAGTAATTGCAAAATTAAGCTAGAGTTTAACCTCGGTCCGAAAATATCCTAATGATACAGAACTAATTAATGAGAATTGGTTTCCATAATACACATTACAAAAATGTTCGTAGTGACACATCACCAAGTGATGTTATTCTTAAGATTATCTGCAAATGAAAAGGTAGAGCAGGAATAGAGAATTCCTTCGCTCCAAAGAAACGAAAATAACGTTTTAACAGAAAATTTCTATTCAGATCACAAAGTAGTGTTATTAAAAACGAGGTTTTCAATTTAACCCATGAAAGGCAGTCACCCATTTAATAAAAAAATTCTAGTCAAGTGGCTTACAAGCTATAGATAACTTTCCTAAGACGATTCAGGACTAATTTAGCGAGGTCCGTTATTCTAGTCATTTAATCTTACTGAAAGACAGAAAAACTTTGCAAGCTAAAACAATCGTAATATGGTTATCCGTGAAATAGAATCCGAAATAAAAATTCCTGCTTTAATGTACAAGAATTTGATTTTATATAGATTATTGGATTCCAAGAAATTAACAAGTATATTTGATAACCAGGGGTAGCCGAATGGAATAAATAGAATTTACAACCTATTCGAGAATACAAATAACTCCATTAAAGCACAAGCAACATTCCAAAGAAAAATAATCTTTATTTGATCATATCAAAATCTAGTTAGAACAAACAACGCAATCTTAGCATTTTCATTAACATTATTCCTTGAACTGAATTTTTACTTTTTGTAAATTCATGTTTGGCAACAGAAATTCTTCGATGCTTCTGGCCTTGATCTCTCTGTCGAAGGGATAGCCCATTGCTCTTTTATCGGGATATTTTCGATCCTTGACACCACAGTAGCTCGGAGAAGATCCACATTTAGAATCGTCCTCTGGTCCATACACCTGAGGAATAAATATTTTAGCACAAGTCTTGTAATTTATCAGAACAAAGAATTTGGATTATAAACACACTTCAGATTTTCGTGTCTTTCCATTTCAATTTCTGTAGTTTTATAAACACCAAACCCAATTAAAATTAGTTTTCGTTGGGTTTTAATAATTAACGCCACCACCAAGAAGCTACATTATGGCGTCGGTGAAGCACCTCGCAATTCTGAGCCCCCTTGTCAAGAGGCTAGCGCCTCTACCTCCAAATTTCAGCACCACATCAACGAGAAAATATTTACAGATTTTATGTGAATCGGCTCCACTATGTTGGTCACGAAATTTGTACACAAATCCTTTTGTAATCATCTCCCTTAGTGTAATGCAGTTTATTTGCATATTCAGAGTGGGAAGTAAAGAATACAAACAAAACCTTTTAACTGGCTTAGTCGGTGGAAGGCGCGTCTCGAAATGTTATTAGAGCGGACAAGTGGGGTGTCATAAACCCCAATATTTAAAATACTATAATAGATTTACTTAAAAAGCCGTTTCATTTAAAATTCGTTAATAAAATTTGAAATATAAAAATTTTCAAAATAGGGTTAAAGAGCGTTAAAATCAAGATAAATGAAAATCATACCTTATTTCATTAGTGTTTCTATAATGCACTTTTACATTTTGTTTAAACTTTCCCCACACCTCCCCCTCCCCATCTTTTACAACAAAATTCTCCGAATTATCTTTAAAATCATCATGATCAGAAACATCTTCTGTATCCGTTATGTTCGCTAAATATTTAATTATCAGTATCCTCCTTCATTTCCGAAAAGCAATCATTATCGACTGTTTAAATCTAGCTGCCGTTGCTTCTCCAATTCATAGTGCATTATGGGAGAAAAAGGAGTCGCTAAGAAACTTTAAACATACAATTTCAAATAATTTAAAGCTTAAAAATCGCTTGCGTGTAGAAATATCCCGAGTTACACTTTAGAAATAAGTTTCTTAAATATTCCTTCAGAAAAACACTATCGAGGTCAGTCACGTAAGGCATGTCATACCCCAGTTGCAATAAAATACCAATACACATTTTTCTAGTACACGCTTGCAGTAGAAATCCGGTTCCAAGGATTAACCACTACTAGAAACTCGGCTACTGGATGCATCAAGGAATTTCAGTTCCACTAATTGTGAATATTCCATTATTTTGTAGGGGTGGGGTATAATAAACCCCGCGCGCTTTCTCGCGGATTAAGAGTTCGCTTAGTCGAATTTATTCGCGGGAACCCATTTCCGTTGCGCTTTGTAATAAAAATTTTAAAATTATATTAATTTAGATTTCAAAAGGCATAAAATATCCTCACCCGATCATTCTCGTAACTTGTTAACATGGCAAACAAGATGAAGTCCATGCCTCTGTGGTTTCCTCTCGGTACAAGAAAATATTGAGGCCAACCACAATAGCAGTAACTATCATCACTGTCATAATCCGCCTCGCCTGCAACGAGTTTCTCGAAGCTTGGCGATGCTTTTGAAGTCACGGAAGACTCGGTAGATTCTCTCGTTATAGTATTCTGTCCCAATTTCACTGAAAGAAAGTTTAAATTCAAGTTAAAAATTCAACTATAAAATTTTCATTCCATCAACTGCAAAAAACGCAAATCTTAATGCAATGCTTCTAATTTCATACAAATAGGAGATTATACAACTTAAATGAGCACTGCTGAAACATTCTGCAAGTTAATGCAATACGAGTTTTGGAAACTTTATCCAAGAGATCGGAGAAAAAGTTGCGAATTATGATAAGGTTTCTAAACAGAAATGGATTAAATTAATTCAACCACACTAGAATTCAATACGTGAAAGCCAATTTTTAATCTTAAAGTTGTTTAATTACGAATTCCGATCTGAAATTTTAAATTAAGAGAAAGTTATATTTAATAGAATCTAAATTAGAAATTTGAAGCATCACAATCATTAACCAAGTTTACATCCCATCCTTTAGCGAGGATTTTAAATATATTAGAATCATTGTCAAACTTTAGCTTCTATGATTATGTTAAGTAGCCGTATACGTATCAAGTAAAACTTCATTTTATTATACAATATTTAAAAATACTTTATTATCAACTATTAAATATTTTGGAATTTATACGTACATGTTGCTTGGAACTTATCCAGTTCCATGAAGAATCTTCTCTGTTCATTTACTGGAATCTTTTGGCCCAATTCATTATAAACCGGGGCCATAAATATTCGAACCATTACTTGCCTTTGATCCCAGGTTTTGTTTTCACATTTGATTTCATAAGAAAAGGGCTCATGGTCCACGTGCTGGTATTTCACCTAGCATAAGAATTTGAAACGTTAATACTTTCGAAAACTGCAAGAGTCTTTAAGTATCAAACATAAATATTGTTCTGCGTTAGAACTACAGATCAAATCATAGTATTCCAATTAACATTTTAAACTTTGATACATTAGTTTCTAGATAGTTTAAGAGTGTGTATATTATTTAGAGACATAAAATTTAAAGTCATACGTCCCAGTCATTCATTCCAAGTTTATTATGCTAACACGGTATTTACTATAGATACTTTATCATCGATAATTTAATTTGATAGGAAAACCCGAGTGATTCATAAGCAGAAATTCAATATCTGTCCAAAACAGAAATAACCGTTTTCTAACGTAACCGAAAATTTTATAAAATGAACAATGTTTTAGTTTAAATTTAGTTTTTATTAACGTCGCACTAGAAGCAACACGAGGGCTATTGGCGACGGACCTTGTAATTTTGAACCACGGTCAAGTGACGAGGATGACACCCGAGCTGGCACGAAATAGATTTAACGTGCATCAGCCCCGGCTACACGGTGGGTCTTTGGCGGCCAAGGATCGAACCCGCGACTGAACGAAAACCGCCGGCCGCTAGTCCATGACCTTGACCACTAGGTTACCGCAGCCCTGATAAGGAGGGTCGAGAATAAGAAGGATCACTAGGATTTTCCGGGGGGGCGTCACCCGTCTTCCTCGGTGCCCGGCCTCGAGCCAGAGGCCATTACGGAGCCGTGGCCCCTATTTGACTTAAGACAATGGAACACATTTCTACGAAAACGAACACTTCAGAGCTTTGCAACTGTAGCAAATAAAGACTAAACAGATGGAAGTCTTACCTGCACTGAACCTTTCAACGGTATTCGGTGTGAGAGTTCGATGTATTCTTCCCTCATGAAAGTGTTGAGAACATTTGTAGCTTTAGCTTTCACATCCACGCTTTCGACTATAATACCGGGAAACTCAAGCTGCAATGAAAGCATTATAAGTTAATACACATATTTAAAGATAGTAAACGGATTTTTCTATTGGTAGTTTTTAATATGGATCTATTCAAGGGGCATTTTAAAAAAGAATCGCATACATAGCAAAGCGATTCTGGCACAAGAGTGCAATTTTTCCAAAATTCTCAAAACATTTGCTTAAATTACGTCAAGAACAAGCAATGAAATTTGATGGAATGATGTTGAATGAATGTAAATTTTATTGGCGCAAGAACTTATATGGCTATGCTGCGCCAAACAAGATTAAACTGGTCTAGACGTGAAGTTGAAAAAAAGGTAAAAGGTGGTTCACAAGAAGGGTCGAAAATAGAGAAGGATCGCTAAGGTATCCTGGAAGTGCGTCACCCATGCTTATTAACGCCAGTAACCCCCCCCCCCATAGGAAGAAAAAGATAATTAGGGTGCGTCGGGGTCATGATGTTCGTACTTGCCTGAAGAAGGCAAGTCCCTGATGTAATCCCCAGGGGCGGCTGCCCGGCTATACCCCCCCGACGCTGGATACCCATTTTAGTCACCTCTTACGAAATGCATGAGTTACAGTGGGACTATTCTGTCATTCCTGGTCACCACAAGGGTCTGGATTGATATTGAATGATAAAGCCTTTGTCTTAAATATGGAATTAAGCTTCTATAAAATGGCCCAAATTTCGGTCGAGATATTACAATATCATGTCAGACATGCTCAAGACTAAAGACATTAAACGCCGTATTTATGATTCAAAAGTCTTAATCATCGCTTCCCTAGATTAGTTACGATTAGTCCAGTAATTTAAGATTTGACGAAAATTTTGTAGTTTAAATTTCAGATGAATTATACAGTAGTAAGATGTGCCGATTTTTTAACAATTTTCTCCTTAGGAAGAAATTTCATAATATTTACGTTTGTCAATACCTCATCGAGAAAGTTCCATTTTTGAAAAAGAATACTTACATCCCTCGGTTCGTAGCTGCGAAGTGTCTTTTTGTACTCCGTAAACATGTGGTCGACGTATCTGTGCAATCGATAAAATATTGGATCCCGCATGGCCGTTGCAGTATCGTTCATCACTCCAGGGTTTTGCTGCAACAGAATTTAAGAACACCATTCAAGAAAAAAAAACAGTTTTATATAGTTATACATTTGACAAACTCAAATTACATTTCTATTTAGTTTTTATTAACGTCGCTCTAGAAGAAACACGAGGGCTATTGGCTACGGATCTCGTAATTTTGAATCTCGGACAACGACGATACCCGAGCTAGTACCTTCCTCTCCCAACTTCAACAACTCGCCAACCGGAGGACTTTGAGCCACAACATATATAGCGTGTATCAGTTCCGGCTATATGGTGGATTTTCAGGGGCTAAGACTCTAAACCACGGGTCAAAGATAACCAGTCACGAGTCTGAAACCCCAGCCACTAGACTTTTGCTGCTACTTGCTAGTTCCGTAAAAAATTCTAGTTTAAAGTGCTTCCCAAATGTAAATCAAGGGTAATGTTGCAGCCCCTATCGCCCACTCACGCTCAAGACCAACACAATGGATTTAATGGCGCAAGACCCAAATATGACCAATGTGCACCATACATGTGGACTAGATATTGGAAATAAAGACTATCAGGCAACAGTAATTCAACGGCGATGGAACCAGTCATAATCATGCGACACTAAAGTAGGTAAAGCCGTTGATCTAGACGCGAGAAAAATTGAAGACAAACAGTCTAAATACGATCACTAGCCTATGTCATCCGTGTTGAAGAAAGCAAATCCCATGGGAAAGAAGATTACCAGGGTCTCACGAGTCTCGACCTGCCTGAAGGAAATTTCCGATGACCCCAACCCGGATATCACCCCCCGGGTTTAGGATGTCCATTTTGTCGCCTCTTACGACATGAACGAGCAACCATTCTTTCGCAACACTGATCACAAGAGTTTCAAGCACATTCTACGGGTATTTGCCATGAAACTAACTACCCAATTTAATAAGCATTTTCCTTCAACTCGATTAAGACTTCCCAAACCCTTTCCTAGCTCCATAAAGGAACTTCCGAAGCATTCCTCCCGAAAATTCAGTTAACATCGTCAGATAAATTTATTCAAGACACGTTTACGATCGATTCCCTCTCAATATTGCATTTTCAAAAGGTTACATTACCTTGTATCTGCCATCAGGGTCATGAACCAGCGATATC